>JAAAKM020073195.1:114262170-114405558 GCA_010016025.2 Alatinidae sp. Z8VKAUB7J3 | reverse complement strand
AACTATAAATTTAGGATGGGCATTAATTCAAAAAACTCAAAAATAGGCGGGTTAACTAGAAAATATGGGAGTTAATGGGAAGAATAGTAAAGTTCTTGAGATTGTGGGGGAACGAATGACCCTGAAGGCATCGTCAGTGTACGTTCCTAGTCCCCCCCCCATCTCGAAGAAATTCAAATACAAGTCTTTAAATTAAATTTTCCAATTGGCTAAATTTATAGCCTATGACTGAAGTGAGTAAGAATTTCGCCGAATAATTTACTTCCCCAATCAAAGAAGTCATTTTAGGGAGCACCGGATGGACCAGAAAGCCGATAACGGCAAGGATCCACTGGTGCTCTTTATGCCGTCGGGTCGCCGCGGCCGTTTTCCAAAAGGCACGAATGTCCTGGAAGCAGCCCGTCAGCTTGGCGTTTATGTTGAAAGCGTGTGTGGCGGACGCGGGATTTGCGGTCGCTGCCAGGTTGAGGTCCAGGAGGGCCAGTTCGCCAAGCACGGCATCACATCTGCTCCGGAAAACATCTCCGCGTTCAGTCCCAAGGAAACGCGCTACGCGGAGAAACGCGAACTGCTGGAGGGCCGTCGCCTCTCCTGCTCATCGACAGTCGAGGGCGATCTCGTCGTTGATATCCCGCAGGACGTCCAGGTCAACGCTCAGATCGTTCGCAAGGCAGCCGACACAAGGTTCATAGAGCGCAATCCGGCAATCCAGATGTGTTATGTCGAGGTCGAAGAGCCCGACATGCACAAGCCGCTGGGTGATCTCGACAGGCTGGAGCAGGCGCTGGAACGCGACTGGGGCTTCACCGACATAATGATCGACCAGCACCTGTTGCCAAAGGTGCAATCGATCTTGCGCGCCGGAAACTGGGCCGTCACCGCAGCGATCCATCGCGATCTGGAGACCTCCCGCCCGTCCCTGATCGCACTTTATCCAGGCCTGAAAAACGAAGCCTATGGCATCGCCTGCGATATCGGTTCGACCACCATCGCCCTGCACCTTTGTTCGCTTCTATCAGGCCTGACCATCGCGTCGGCAGGCGCTTCCAACCCGCAAATCCGCTTCGGCGAGGACCTGATGAGCCGGGTGTCCTACGTGATGATGAACCCGGACGGGCGCGAGGCCATGACGAAGGCCGTTCGCAATGCGCTGAACGGCCTCATCGAAGAGGTCTGTGCGGAATCGGGCGTCGACCCGCAGGACATCCTGGACACGGTCTTTGTCGGCAATCCGATCATGCACCACCTGTTTCTGGGCATTGACCCGACGGAACTGGGCGGCGCACCGTTCGCCTTGGCCGTATCGGGCGCGGTCCACAGTTGGGCCAGCGACCTGAACCTCGCGCTCAATCAGGGCGCACGCGTCTATATGCTGCCCTGTATCGCCGGACACGTCGGCGCTGATGCGGCCGCGGCCACTCTGTGCGAAGGCCCGCACCGCCAGGACGAGATCATTTTCGAGTCGGATATACGACCCATTAAGCCCGTTCCTCTAAAAAAACGCGAATCGCTTTCATCATGGCCCCACCGAACTTGTCTAATTTCGCCTGGCCTACACCAAACACCATTAGGAATTCGGCATCGGTCGTCGGTTTTTTGCGGGCCATGTCTTGCAAACTCTTGTCCCCGAAAACAATAAAGGCCGGAACGCCAAGTTCTTTCGCGATCGCCATGCGTTTGAGCCGCAAAACATCGAACAATTCCTGATCGAAAGGAGAACCTACATCCACTTGACCCTTGGCAGTCGTGGCTTTGCGCCGCGTTTCCACCAAGAAGACCGGGACCTCCTCTGCGGTCTTGTGAAACTTGTCCGGTCGCAACAGCCAAAAACCCTGTTGGGTCACGCCAATGGTGGGGAATTCGCCGCTTGCCCGACTCAAATACCCTTGGCTTTCCAACTGATTGATCCAATCCTGAACCTGGTACTGGCTTTGATCGCCGAGGAGGTTGTAGACGGAGAGATGATCGTGGCCGTTCCGCAGCACTTTCTGGTCGTGGGAACCCGTCAGGACCTGGGCCACATAAGCACTGCCAAAGCCTTGGCGAACTTTGAGAACAGCTGAAATTATTTTGCGGCTGTAATCGCGGGCTTCTCGAATACTTTCAATTTCACCAAGGCACACATCACAGCTGGTACAGGGTGTTTGTTCAAAACTCTGGCCGAAATATTCGACCAAGGTTTTGTGCCGGCATTGGAGCTGAGATCCGTAATCGATCATGTCCCGCAACTGGGCCATGCGCACTTCGGTCAAGGTATCTTCATCGGCAATGATCCGCTTCCAAAATTGGATGTCATTGGGCCCGAAAATAAGAATGCATTGGGAAGGCAAACCGTCTCTGCCGGCACGACCGGCTTCTTGTTGGTAATGAGAAAGCGTACGGGGCATGCCCAAATGAATAACGAACCGTACATTGGATTGATCGATCCCCATGCCGAAGGCCACGGTCGCCACCATGATCTTGACCCGTTCCTGGGCAAAAGCGTCTTGGTTGCTTTGCCGGGTAGCGGCGTCCAACCCGGCGTGATAGGGCAAAGCCTTGTAACCCTCTTCACGAAGGGCAGCCGCCATTTTCTCCGTTTCTTGGCGGGTCAAACAATAAATGATGCCGCTGTCACCACGATCAGCAACTAGAGTGTCCTCATCTCATGAAAATATTCACTCATGGGCATGGATATATTCCGGGTGATACCAAGCTCTGCTTGAGACGGTGGTTGGGAACGGGAACCAACACGGTATCCATTCCAGACGAATAGAAATGACATTAACCGCTAATATTCTCTCTTTCAACGTAATGAGACTATTGAAAGTGCGTATATTCGTGGGTTAAGGAATCGAAAGCTTTTTAAGGTCACGAAATATAGCGACAAGAGTCAAACTAGAGTCAAGAGCTGAATGTAGGAAATTTAAAAGAGTAGCATATGCAAGAGGTGTTGAGTGCTTTGCTCGGAAAACAAATTCAAAATCATGAAAAAAAATCTTTGATTCTAAAAAAAGGGAAAAGATACATTTTTGATAATGTAGCTAAATGCAAACAGTAGAGATGTCAACCAATTATCATTTCGATCACTCTCGGTAACACATTTGAATAAAACAATCACCTCAGCTCCCATAAGAGAACTGAGAAACTTGCATTTTCGAATGACATATTTACAAGAACTGACAAGGAAGAAATAATTGAAGGAAGAATCAATTTTACTTTTTTATAGTGTATACAATCAGGACCTAATTGCACTGAACCTTGAAGTAGGGGTGTTGTTGGGGAGGATTTTCCCCCCAATAATGTGGAGAAAAAATTTATTATATATCCCATGCCTCATGACTATCTGAATACGGACACCTCTTGCCCCCCCCTCAATAGAAATCCTGAAGGTTCGCCCTTGGATTTAGTCCAATAATAAGTCTACTCATCCCATCTTTGAAACTAGCTTCAAGTAAATTGCAGGGGGGGTAGTAGGTCCCCAATAATATGGAGAAAAAATCGATTATATACCCAATACCCCTTGATTATCCGGATGTGGACCCCTCTTGTCCCCCCAGTAAAAATGCTAGAGACCCATCCCTGCCTTCTAGTCTAAAAACAAGTCTGCATCTTATCTTTAGAAACTAGTTCCAGGGAAATTGAAAGAGGGGGACAGCAGCCCCCCCATTAATGTTTAAAAAGATTATTATATACCCTATGTCCCATTACTCCGGATATAGATCCATCTTTGCCCCTCCATCCCAAAAAATACATGCTTTCGTCTTATAACAAGTCTACTCATCTTATTTTTAAATTAAATAAACAAAAACTTCGGTAAACCTTTATTGGCAAACTTCTTAGCTACATCCACTAGTACGCTGCGAGGCACAACGTCATCAACAATACCGTACTTCTTCGCTTGTTTAGGGCGTGCTTGAGAACCTGTTAGCATCATTTTCATGGCCTGCTGAATACCGATTAATGCTGGTAGTCGTTGTGTACCACCACTACCTGGTAGCAGTCCTAATTGTACCTCAGGTAAACCCATAACGGTCTTTGGACTGTCTGTGCATACCCGATAGTGACATGCTAAGGCTAACTCCAATCCGCCACCAAGTGCTGGCCCGTGAATTGCTGCGACAAACGGAACTCTAAAGTTCTCCATTCGATTAAACACTTCTTGTCCGCCTTTGGATAAGGCTTCAGCTTCTTCTGCGGTTTTACAGGCAGCTAACATGGAAATATCAGCACCAGCGACAAAAGAACTGTCTTTACCACTTACAAGTACAACGCCTTTTATGTCGTTATCTGCTTCAATTTCATCGAGAATACCAGTGATTTGCTCGCCAAATTCAGCTTTCAAGGTGTTCATGGTTTCACCGACAACATCCATCGTCAAAACAGCGATGCCATCTTCACCCTTCTCAAGATTAAATGCGCTTTTCATTTGTTCTGTCATAACTTTTCTCTTTACAAATACTCGCTATTATTCAGTTTCGACTATCATAGCCGCACCTAATCCACCGGCAGCACATGCAGTTAACAAACCAGTACCACCGCCTCTGCGTTGCAATTCATTTAACATTTGCGTGATCATTCTCGTGCCAGTGGCTGCAAATGGATGGCCATAGGCAATTGAACTACCCATCACGTTGAATTTGTCCATATCAATTTCGCCCGTCGCTTTGTCGCGGCCAAGTTTCTCTTTAGCGAACTTGTCACTTGCGAACATTTTAACGTTTGCCAAGGTTTGCGCTGCGAACGCTTCGTGCATTTCGATCAATGTTAAATCGTTTAATGTCATACCCGCTCTGTCTAATGCTATGGGAGTTGCATAGGACGGTCCCATCAACATGTCTTCATACACATCAATTGCAGCAAAACCATAACTGCGAATGTATCCCAAAGGCTTGTAACCCAATGCTTTCGCCTTTGATTCTGTCATCATCAATATTGCTGAAGCACCATCGGTTAACGGTGTTGAATTAGCCGCGGTAACATCTTCGCAGTGGCATACTTTACCTCCTTTGATATTAATTACAGTGATTTCGTAAAACTTAAAGCTTATAAAATCCAGCACTTATCTAAGCCTTTGCAGACCAAAGCAATGTCGAGAATAGGCTAGGCAAAAAGTTTGAAACCGGTCTCGTGACCTCGTTTGGGGTCTCCACTCCGTCAAAAACTCTTTCCTCTGTCCCTATTCCTAGAAAGGAACCCTGCTTGTTTGGCCTAATAGGGGCATGGAGGTAACCCTTTCACAAGTTTGTGTAGATAGAACTGTGACTGCAACAATACTGAAGATTGATTTCGAGAGCTTCTCTCCTTTGAGAAAATTAATGCCTAGTAAATGACATAGGATCACATTGAATTTTGATTAATAGACAATCCATCTGTATTTTACTTATTTTGGTGGTCTGGGTAACCTCTTCCTAGTTATGTTATTTCTTATGGTTGCCAAGTTATAAAAGCCATATTATCAAACCAAACTATCTATGGTTAAAAAAATACGCTCTTCTGGGCAACGCCCAAAACGTGGGTAATGATTTTATGACAATCAATTAGTAAAAAAAAAAAAATACTACAATAATTGAGGTACAGTCGTTACAATAAAATTTTTCAAAAAGCACAAAAGCTACGAGAACATTTACCATAACGCACAAGTTACGCATTGTTAGGAGCACTAACAAAAGTCAGCCTAAAGCTTAAAGAATAACGCCATGACCTGGGATAAACCGGTGTCAGTTTTGGAACTTTCATAGCCACTTCTCTTTGGAGTTGGGATTTAAGAAAGATAACCGGAGGTAGGAGAAAACTGTTGTAGATGGGGTAGAGGCAGAGGATTAAGCCAAATCTTAGGCACAGTTTCCCAAGACAAAAAAAGGAAGGTCAAGTTCAAACGCTTTTAAGTAAAAACAGTGTGACTGCGGTAACCTCCGAAGATGATCCCTTTTGAACCGGTCCAATTGTGTCACTTTCTTCATGTTTTAGAATGTAATGCGAAACAGGGCATACAGATTCTAATAATAAAAGTGACCATGATTAGACAAGGCTAGTACATAGCTTTTATTCAACTGGAACCCCGAGAGGTCTTACTTTAATCCGGCTATTGCAGACTCGAGAAAAAATAACAAGTCCCTGGCAAACACACCCAGACACACACCCATATTCAATATTCATTTAGTGAAATAGCTATCGTATTTACGGCTAATGGCCTAATTAATTTACGCTAATTTTTACAACATATGGAAACACAGAAAACAATTTATCACGCTATTATCATGTATATACGATTTATCAAAAGAACAAATGAATCACTGGAACGGTTTATCCTGCACTGAACTGGTAGATTCTTCTTATGGCGTATCTTTATGTTGACTGCAGCGAGGAGGGGGGGGATGTAGAGAATAGCACAAGAGTTTCAAACTTTGCACATCAGGTGGTACCTGCGTTCTTCAAGGTTTGGGACTCTGATCGTTGCGAGGGCTGGCCCATAAGTGACAAACTTGGTTCCTAAGGTGGTTTTCAAGCCGCGTTTTGGCACTGTTTGTAGTTTACTAAGCTAAATCTCGAAGTTTTTACGACTTATCCCAAAATTTCTTACAGTTTTAGCATAGTTCTAATATTTTTGCCTTTTTTTTGTTGTGTCATTGGTTTTTCAGGTTTGTCAGTTTCCCTCGGCTGCCCTTACTTCTTTTTCTCTTTTCCTCTATTTCCCTTTTCAAGTTGTCCTGTCTTGAAAAATGCACGTCAAGGAGTTTCGTCTAATCTTTTCAATAATTGTGTGTTGAAATTTCTAGACCAGTGCCCTACATCTCTGATTCTATCTTCATTGAACCTGTCTCTAGTTTATTATGCAGATGACGTTTTAAATCTCAGCCGTACCTTCCAAATAATTAGTGAGATCTTTGTCATACTTTAATAGGAGTATCTTAAACTTGGCCTTCGTTTTAATGCTGATAAGTCAAAAATAATACTTTTTAATTTGAAAGGTGAGCCACATTATTTATAGCGCTTAGCGTGACCACTGTTAGTGCCGTTCACCACCTTGTTTATCTAAGTTTTTCCATTGGTTCGTCGCTACGCGGCACCCGATCCCTGCTCCTAGGCTGTCACGTCTGTCGTATATCTGCTTCTTATGTATCGGTTGTTGCAGCAAAATTTTGATTCAACCGCCTACTAATAGCTAGCCTTTTCAATTCTGTGGCCCTTCCTCACATCTGCTTTATTGCACTATTTTGGAAGCTGTTTATTAGAACTGATTGTCTTTCGGTTCGATAAGTATTTACTTCGGTTAACACCTTGACACATATACCTTACACCAATGAAAAAAGCTCGCTTTAGCTAAAAGTTAAGCGTATCGGACCTGGCTTGAACAAGATTTATGTAAGGATTTTTGATAATTGTGATTGGAGATTCAAAGTGGGTCAGTGGCTCATCCAGCCCCCTTAAACCTCCCAAGGTGGTTTTTTAGCTGAAACTTGGGCATCTTGTACCTTGTTTAAGTTGGAATTACGAAAAGTTTTTCTGTCTCCACAGTTGTAGGACCAAAATGAGTCTATATTACCCATCCTTATATCGCCACCTTTTACGCAGAATGAAAGGTGTCGCATAGATAGAGTAAACCAATGGTGCGAGGGTAGCCTCTACCGCTGGTCGAGTATGAATAGCCAATGCGTCGGGCTAACACCTGACGCACTGGCCAAATCGTCTGGAAAATCTCCAAATCAGAGTAATTGTCCTATGCTTCAATATAATTCAGAACTACTTCTGACTACCACGATGGGAGGCTGGAAGGTACGACTGAGCGGGAAATATACCAGAAACCAAGTAATCTCTCGGCATTACATCTACCGAGGAATACTGCTGGTAAATCTTGGACTTACATTTCCTATCCAAGCCACAGAATTAGGCTAGATGAGTACTTGTTAATGTAGAAAACAAACTTACCTCATTTAGCATCACACAAACAAGGTCTAACTATCTGGACAAAGAGACTTATTCTGAGACCAAGAGGTTGCGATAGAAATAAAAAGAACAAAAAACAACTAATCTGATAAATTGAAAAAATCAAGAAAACAGAGATTTGAGGAAAATCGTCTGTGTAGAATTTTTAGGCAATTATCTTTTTCAGCAAAAATCCGAGGAAAAGGATGATTGACCTTTCAGAATTTGAAACTTCCGTATTTTGATAATTTTAGCCGATGGCGAGTCAAACATACTATTAAATATCACGCAAGCATTTAATGTAAGAAAACCAGAGCTAAGAGCTCATATGGTACTTGTGACGAGGTCGGAAGAGCCAAGAGCTCATATGGTATGAGCTCTAGCAAAATTCTAAAAATCAATAGATTTCTTTAAAGGAAAATCAGAGGCTTAATGCCGGTCGGGATTCAAAATAAGAGCTCTGAGTCACGAGGTCCTTCTAAATATCAAAATTCATTAAAATCCGATCACCCAGTCGCAAGTTAAAAATACCTCAATTTTTCTAATTTTTCTTCTCCCAGGAAAGGGGGCATATATGCAGCGGATAGCACTGTTACATAAAATTGGACTAATAACCGACCTTGTTTGATCCCTACTGGAATACGATTGGTAAGGTGAATCGTCGTGAGTCGTTTCCAGGATATATTTTATTAGTTATATTTTAGTATAATTAATTACTTGTTGTTGATCTAAGTAATTGTGATCCGTATGATTAGATTTAACTAATTATTGTTTTATTGGCAGTTTTCGACATCCTGTGAGATGGGGGCGTCTGAAAGCACTCCTACAAAAGTTCGGACTCCTCTGGCATCACCAGCAATGCGGCCGAGAATATCAAAAGCCGAACGAATTTCGCCCAAAAAAGAAGCCAAAAACAAACTGTCTCCTAAATCTGAACGCAAACAAGATACAGGAAAACCCCATAAAAATGAGAAACAAGTGACTTTTAGTGATAGAGTAGAAAAGAAGAAAATTGGACATCTGAGGCAAGTTTCTCTGCCTGAAAAGCCGGGATCTCCTGTACTTAAAAGCAGTTTGAAGAGTTGTAAAAGCTATCCAACTTCTCCGACGGATGACCGAAACTTTCTTTTTCCTGAGGAGGACGCAGGCGAAAATTTCTGTGATCAGCGCCCTAACTCTAGTAAGAGGAACGGTGTCTATGTTTCAAGTATGGAATTAAAATTAGGCAGTGATTCATCTTTTGCACAAAGTGGACAAGTTTTATTTGTATCAGATAACACTTGTGTTTTTACACGCAATAGAAAAGCAATCGTACCCAGGCCTACAAGTGAGCATTCTACCTCTTTAGAATTTACTGCCGTTAAACATATCCCTGTTTATGTATCAACTGTTGACTCTTTATGCAATAAGAAGCGGGAGAAGCAGACTAGTGAAGTTGAAACGCAGACTGATGATTTGTTGGAGGTGCGACAAAGACCCAAACGGAATGAATCACCACTTAGTCGCTCAAGAAGAAGTAGCGGATATGCGTCTGCTAATGGCTCACCAACGGTTTCACGTATTGAATTACCAGATAACGTTTTTGCTGAGTCAATTAATGGAACTACGGAGCTCAAGCCCAGAAGTAAGCTGCTCCATTCCTTTGTTGGTAAATGGGTTTAATCAAAGGCTCTACAGCGGGTGGGGGAACTTAGAAAAATCCCATAAACAGCTGTTAGGTGACTCCTGCAAAATGTCCAGTACTCGTTTATGACAAGCTAGCAGAAGGTTTTCGTTGAGAACTGGAGTAAGACAAAACTGTGTTATCCCCGCATCTCTTCAATTCGTTTTTGGAATAAGTTGCAAATGAGACATTTACAACTAAATATGGGATGGTATTACGTGTTGTAGCACTTTAATATGCTAAGTATGGAAATGCCATCACTTGCCATCAAACTACTCCAATTCCTTGTTTTTCTTAACTAACGCTTGGGGTGTGACAGAAACACTTCAAGAGTAATCGTAGCTCTTAATCAATGACTGAAAATCTTGATAACCTAAAATGTCAGTTTACCAAAGCCCCAAAGTTGCTCTAGTGATGATTCTTAGATGATATGTTAGCGTCACTTTCAAGCGCATTATCATTGTTATTTACCACAATAAGGTCTGTACAATATGTTATTCATCATTGACGAGAGTCTACTCAGTTAATATTCATACCTCTTCCAGACTTTCCTTGGGTTTTTCATTGCTGCAAAATAAACACCAAGAAAAACATTAAATTACTGATTAAACCGTACGGATTCTAAGTACATTTAGTCGTAATTTCAGGATCAAAGCAAACTAAAAATCCTACATTTGAACTTGTGCCTCATGCATTGCAAAAGTTGCATAACTGCTATAGGGCGATATGCTCGCGTCTACATCTAATAAACAACAGGCTAAACACGTTGTTGAGCAAAAGGCTGTGATTGCGGAAATAGTTTTTGATTCAAGTAAATGCACCCTTGACGAAATGTTTGTCGGTGCAATCAGATGTTACATTCTAGCCCTCAAATGGAACAAAACCCTAGTTGTTGTAGCCTCCGCGGAGATGTAGCGCTGAGAAACTTCAATTCTACATTTATCTCTTCTACAATAATCTAAACTATGATCACTACCAGCAGGAAGGATGCATTTGTTTGAATGAGAAGTTGAGGCGAACAATTAAATATTCGATTTATCTTGCTGTATCCGATGCTTCTTCGTACGATGCCCTGTTACTGCTGTCTGTAGATGTCTGACTTCTAGAATAGCTTTTAAAATTCGCATGACATATGATTTCCAGTCAAATGATTGTTTCATAGCAAGCAATCGATTGACATTTTGCGATAGGTGAATTGGAACAATTATAGACTAAAGATTATGGGGACTCAGTGTAGATTCGTACTTTGTCCACAGCCGTATATTGTATAGAAATTGATATGCCAGGGTGCTCCACACCTACAAAAAGCATCTTCTTCTTCTGCATGCTCACATGACATGTCCGGCCACGCCCTTGCTCGAGCAATATCATAATATATTACCAGTGTTCAATGTTCCTGGCAATTACTTCGTGTGGTCAGTGAATGTCTTTCTTTGATAATCACTGTATGTTTTTATAAAAATCTTTGAAAAGAAAACTAGAGAAATAGAAAATAAGTCACCACATGGGATCGAACCCAAGACCCACGCTTTCGCGACGTGCGCTCTACCAACTGAGTTAGGTGACCTCCGATGTTAACATACTCGGTTTCTCTAGTCGCCATATTAGCCCCCAATCATCCACCGGTGGATATCGACATCCAGCTCAACGCGACGACCAGCCTTTTCAAGGCATGTGACTTGGCCAAGGGAGAACTGCCCTCTGACCCGTCATCAATTCAAAGCCCATTAAAGTAAGAAAGTCGATCCCCGGTGGTGACATATTTCCTATTTCTCTAGGGTTCTTTTCAAAACCGACATTTCAAAGCCTCTCTCGTCTTTCTACAAAGCTTGATAAGATAAAGGAAGCCACTTGCTCCTTAGCTGGCCACTTTGGAAGATTCTTTCGTATCCGACTGTAACAAGTAAACCTTTATTTCAGATACATCTTCCACTTGATGCCATTAAAATCTGATCTAGAGGAAGATTTCTGTAACTTTAAACGCTTCATCTCAGTGTCAAACTGCTTCAGTGAAATTTTGTTTTGAATTATTTTAGATAGACACTTTTCAGATAGAAACCCAACCTACTTTGTGTTAAAGTCCATCGGCCCTGGTAGTTACATCTACTCTGTTGTGCTTAATTGTAGGGGGTGGTAATATTGAATTTAAAAAATATTCTCCCCTAGCATTTTATAATCCCCCCTCCCTTTTTACCAAAATGTGAAACTACGACATTTCATTATCAGCCCCGCCGTATTAAGCGATTTGAAATTTCTCAAAAAACGAAAATCTTTTAGTGCCAACCATAGCTCTTTCTGTGAGCAAATGTTAACAACGAAAGTGTCCAAATCAAATTTGCCATCACACCATAAAATTGAACTGCAGGGTCCTCTGTATTAAATTTATGTGTAAAAACAAAACCTCATTTTTTCTAATTTTTCAGAATTAACCCCTCCCCCAACTACCCCAAAGAGAGCGGATCCGTTCCGGTTATGTTAATCATGTATCTAGGACTTGTGCGTCTCTTCCACCAAGTTTCCTCCCGATGCCTCCACTTTAAGTGTTTTCCAAAAATTTAGGTTTTCCCCTCCCAACTCCCCCCCCCCAATGTCACCAGATCCAGTCGGGATTTAAAGTAGCAGCTCTGAGACACAATATCCTTCCAAACATCAAATTTCATTAAGATCGGATCAACCGTTTGTAAGTCAAGCTTACCAGGAAGTGCCTAAAGTAGCAAAACCGGGACCGACAGACCGACTGACAGACACACTGACAGAATTTGCGATTGCTATATGTCACTTGGTGAATACCAAGTGCCATAAAATGGGCAAGAAACAACAGAAAATAATCTAAAACCATGTAGTATGGCACCAAACAGATTAAGCAAAATATACAGTAGTTTACCTTTGAAGGTGTAGTTGTCTTTGGTAAATTAAAGACTGCTAACGTTTTTTTAATTTTTACCGAAGAAATAACTGTTATCGAATATATTACAACCTTTGAAACATATTTAAGCAAATACAAGATTTAAAATGGCTTAAGAGTGACACCAATACTGTCACTGAAACTTATCCTTGTTAAAAAATTGTCAAAAATTACCAAGGAAATGATTCAGGTTTTGGCTGTAGAAGGCATCAAATTAAACGAAAAATGGGCAAAATCAGCAGAAAATAATCTAAAAGCATGTTGTATGGAACCAAAAAGCTTAAGCAAAATACACAGTTGCTTACCTTTGAGGGTGTAGTTGTCTTTAGTAAGCTAGAGACTGCAAACATTTTTATTTTTACGGATGAAAAGTGATATTAGTTTTATAGCTTTTTTAGTTTTTTTTCTTTTTAGTTTTTTTACCTTTTTTAATTTTTTATTTTTTTTACGTTTTTTCTTTTTTATTTTTTTTATTTTTTAGTTTTTTTAGCTTTTTTCTTTTTAGTTTTTTACTTTTTTACCTTTTTTCTTTTTTCAGTTTTCCTTTTCTTCTTTATTGTTCAGCGTCACTATGAAATACATATCGCAGAACCTTTGTTTTTTTTTAAACTAAGATCTGGTAGGCATTAATGACCTTACCCAAGTCAAAATCCCAAACACAACTTCGGTCAACGTTAACCGGTTGGTTGCCGGATCGTAGTTTTCTGTTCGGCCCGCGTCTTGAATGGGGTGAAAGGTAACCCCACGCACACAGGGCTGGGTCAGGGCAAAGTCAATGATTTCCCCAATACAATGGTCGTTTAGGCCCCGCTTGAGGGTGACGACCAGTGTTGTGGAGATGTTCCATTCGTTGAGCCGTTCCAGGGCTTGCAAGCGAATTTTGGTCAAATCGGCACCGCGTAAATCACGGTGAATTTCAGGGTCTAGCCCATCGAATTGCAGATAAATTTCGAAGCCGGGATGGTAGCCGGCCAAAGCTTTGGCAAATGCTGTTTCTTTGGCGATACGGATTCCGTTGGTGTTTACCATTAAGTGCTTGATCGGCCTCTTTTTGGCTTCGTCAAGAATCTCGAAAAATTGGGGGTGGAGCGTCGGTTCTCCGCCGCTGATTTGCACCACATCCGGTTCACCTTCGTTATGGCAGGTGAGGTCCAACATGCGCTTGATCTGATCCATACTCTTATAGGTTTGCCGGTGAGGACCGCTGGCGGCATAGCAAATGGGACAGGTCAGGTTGCAATGATCGGTGATTTCGATCAGGGTCAGGCAACTGTGTTGCATGTGATCCGGACAGAGTCCGCAATCGTAGGGACAACCGAAACGCATGGGCGTGTTGAAGTGTCGCGGCATTTCGGGGGGCTTGATAAATTTTTCACGAGCCGAGCGGTAATACGCCACATCATCGGCGACCAGAACCCGGGCCTTACCGTGTCTGGGGCACCATTTTTCCAGGAAAACATGGTCGTCCTGAAATAGGATTTTTGCTTCCACTCTTCGGTGACAAGTGCTGCAAATGCTGGTCGCGGTATCGTAAAACAGATAGGGTCTTGCTTTGTGAGACATATGAACACTCGCCGGAAAAAGAATAAATTGTTGTGGAATTGACCCTTGGCGATCATTAAAGCAGCCGGCTAGCTTTCAAGCAAGGGGAGCTTGGAACCTGGACACCCTCTCCTTTCAAATTATTGCCTCTCAAGAGAACCTCTTACCCATGCAAAATATTTAGAAAAATTCCGAAACCAGGTGCGTTTTGACGACCTTACTGCTTGCCGGTTGGTTCTTTTTCAAGGGAGTTTCCGGGCAACGAATAGCACCCTGGCCGTTTTTGGCGTCGTGCTACGTGTCCGCGACGTATTTGGTTATAGCGACGTCATATGGATTTAGGGTTTTGCTAACAAATTTTTGCTAACCAATTTTTGCTAGCAAAGTATTTCACATGAACGACCTTGTCCACAAGGATCTGAGACACTTCAGCAAAGAAAGGGTTTACGTTCGGGGGACTCAGAATATTGGCAGTAGCTGTGTCTTTGAGGCTGACCACTATGTTGCATAAACTTTGGGTTGAAGCATAATGGCTTTGCTTAATAAATGAGCTAACCATAGACTCCTTCCCAAGCTTAAAAGTCAACAAACGAGCTAACCATAGACTCCACAGATGTTGAAATACCCTACGGTCCTTTAGCCCATTCTTCTGTTCGGCTGCAAGTTGAGGTACATGGGCATTTCTGTGCCTGGGCAAGGAAGGTTTTGATCTTGAGCAAGACCCTGTCTGGCTTATAAAGCCAACCGCGCTGTCAATCCTTCAATCAATCCCTGTGTCAGTTTTCCTTGTTCTCAACATCTGTTCCGTCCTCTCGAGATCAGATTTCAGGTGTAACAAGGCACGGGTTCATGCTCGCATGACATTTTTGTGAGTTGATGCTCACATACCTTAAATCCTTAATGTGTTTCCCAATGTATGGCATACATTTACTCCACGGGATCGTACCATCACGTACCTCAATGTATTCTTCCTCCACTGCTCTCCTAATTAGATCCTTTTCCTGGTCATATGCATACGACCATGAACCTTTGTGCACGTCATTGATGTGAAGTTCAGAAATCCTTCGTAGCTAAGTATGTACATCGCTACTTGGCTATAGGCCATCAAGTTCCATCTTTGATGGTGGACCATGCGTAATATGCAGCATAAAGGAGACTTGCTGTACAGGCCACTCGCGGATAAACACTTGTACTTGATATGAACCAGCTTGCTGAGGAGCTGCGCCGTTGCTCTGTGCAAAAGCTTGGAGACAATTCCGTTCAACTCCGTTTAGAGAAGATAAATATAAGGAATGGGGATATGAAGATGAATATGAAGATAGATTGATGAAGAAGATATGGATAGGAACACATGCCTGTTACAATACCCAGAAGGAAACGCAGCAAACGTACCTCCGTAAGCCCGATGAAGGCGCGTCAAGTTTCGGACCTATCACCCAAAGATGTTAAAAAGGTGATTTCACAAAAATGGATGAATCACACCGTTTCTCTTTCTATTTTTCTTCTTTCAAATCCCACCAAATAGTTAATATTATTGAAATGTTTTTGGTTACTAAAATTTTTTTTCGACTTGAGCATGCTAACCAGGGAAAGAAGTGGAAAAAGTATTTACCCAGTACATTATATTGCAGCCTAGTAATATATTTTACTTCTACAGGATATGTCGGTTCTCTTCACTCGCTGTGTTCACTTTCCGTATATGAGAATGAATCCTAGCATGCTAATTCAATTACTTCATGTAAAGTTTGCAATGAAATTATAAAATTTTTGGATGTTTTCAATCAAAATATTTTATCATGGCGCAACAAGTAAAGAACAATAGGGCTTCATCGTATTATTGTTTTTTTTTTATGGAAGGAGTTGCCGTGGAAACTTTGGTGGGGGCTCATTCAATTAGAAATTGAAAGTTAAAGCACTCTTGATAAGAATCAAAGTGATTCATGGCACCAGCCCCCCTCACACGCCTGTTTTGGCTGCTCATACCCAAAAGACATCTGATCAAAATTAGTCATTTTGTTCAAAATAATCGGAGTGTTCTGAAATTGTACCTTAATACGCTTAGTCTTTTCAGGCACACGCACAATCTAGAACTCCCCCCTCCCCCTCGCCAATGATAAACCCTTTGTTTGGAGAGTAGGCAAATAGCATAATTCAGAATCCATTCCCTGGGGCTCTAACGGGCATAGCCTCCCCGGAGGCATAGTTATTAAACCTTTGGATTATTTAGTACAAAATGGGTATTTCAAAATTTTAATTAGTTTGACAGAACATCAAAAAACGAAGAGAGGGAGTGGTCATTCAGCCTTCAAGCGCTTGAACATAATTACTCAAACATAATTACCTCCACAGATTGCACATTTATAATGTCTTTACACACTGCGTAAATCCGACCGGAATTCCGCTCATTCCTTTTCGAACGATTTAACAAATTATAATCAATCAAGTGCAGCATTTATGGCGCGTAATTCAAATTGCGCAAAAAACGCGTAATATAAGAATAGAAGTCCTGTGGTGGCGCAGTGGATTTGACCTTAGCTTGGTAATACTGGACCCAGAGATCGAATCACGCTGCAGGAATGCACTGCAGGGACCTTAGTAGTCAAGAAGCGTCGTTAATTCTTAAACGAAAGTGATCAGTAATTTTTGCTCATTGGCATCTCCCTGTATCCCGCCCCTGCTGGTGCAAAACGAAACGATGTAGACTTGCTAACGCTCCAAAATGAGCGTTGATACAATTTTCATCACCCCTACTTACTCTGATCATAAAATCGAGCAGTACTCACTTCAGTGCTCAGATACAAGCTGTATAAACTCACGTGGCATGATTATTCTCAGAAGGGGTTAGCAGTTTTGTCAACGTGGTATAATTGTACTGTTTTTCGTATAATTTAGAGGTCCTGGTACAATACAGTACATTTGGAAATTTTTGGTACTATACACATTTTACCTGCAGCCTACATCTTGGTTTTACGTGGTCCTTTCCTGCTCGGGTATTTGTTTAAGTTTTAGTTCATCGAAAATTTGTGTCTTATTACAACAAAGTTCTACCTGCTCTTTAGATGATATAAATCATGCTCTTGTGGAAAACTAGTACATTTTAAAGCGTGACAACGCTGGTGCTTAGGTGGGAATTACCGACAATGCCAATTTTTTAAATAAGTAATAAAAACTCTTTCAGAGTTAAAATTCTTTAGATCGAAGAGAATTTTGTTAAATAAATGTGCACCTAATCGCCAGAAGCTCTTCATTCCTTTTGTTATGAAGTTTATTTGTAAGTGGAGGTGGTTCAAAAAAGAAATACGCATTGTGATGCTGGACGGTCAACGGGCTAAATTGCGAGTTATAAGGATCATCGTATATATTTTTAGAAGTCCTGTTCTTTGATTTTAACGCGCACGAACTGGAATTTCGTGCTCTTCCTTTATTTTATGTTAATTTTGTCATCTGAGAGCAATCTACAATTTCGTCCTTGATCTGACTAGTTTTTACTGCAAGTAATCATATTATGCCATCTATTTGATTTAAATGCTATTGAACAAACATATAATAGATGTCGGTCTATTCCTATTATTTTTTAGATAAGAAAGGTCCCATGAATCTAGCATAACGAAAGCATTTGTAGTTCACATCCGTTAATATGTTCCAACAGGAAAGTAAAAAGCAAAGCAAAGCCACATTTTAGGCACAATAAAACCAAAGAAAAAGAAAAAAAGACGATACACACATCTAAATATAGCTCCTAGTGAAATTGTGCCGAAAAGAGAAAATTGAAGAAAGTCCTTTGTTTAACAATTTTCTGAGAGCATTCAAAGAAACAGCAAAGGAATATATAAATTTAGAGACCTCCCTGCTCCTTATTAGGACACCCCCCCATTTATTAATTTCAAGGAATTTTTCCAGTAGTCAAAATGTAAATGATATCTGAAAACACGTGAATAACTTCCCATGCAACATTTGACCCTGAAACAGTTGCTTAGTAGTCAATTAGTACGATTTTTGTCCTTGTGTGTCATCCTTAATTGAAACTTTCACTTAATTGAGACTGGAGTTCACACCCCCTGTTTATTTAGACACCCCCCAGATTTATTAAATTTAGACCATAATAATGACCCCCCCATTTATTCGTCACTCCAGAGTAATGTCTTAATCAGGTTTGGTATAAAAAAATATATTGAAAATCCACAACTTCCGTAGACTACACTTCTGATTTTCCAGAATATTTGCTCCAATAACACAAAGACGTATTATCATTTAAAAATGTAAGTAAATTCCAGGAATTTCCAAGACTCTTTAAAAATTGTAGTCAGTAATAGTTAAGACCCCAAAACTATATTAATGTCAAAGGCAAATAAGTTTTCAATATGATTAAAAAATTTTATCAACTAATATTAAAAGATTCAGACAAACCTATCTTCAAGACAACAAAGAGCAATAATAAGTTAGCCTTCAATTCATAGAATTTCCTATAATTTTCAATTTAGAAACAGGTTGATTAAATTAACATGGAAAGAACTTGCAGAATATCTCAGGAAAATATGCTGTGAAACATGTGCCTATTGGTTCTGACCTTCAACAAATGCCACTGATCCCATCATGCTGCAAAGAGTCATCAGCGAGGGCAGGGATCAACATTTTATCATATGTAACCCTCAGAATGTAATGTGGTTTTACACCTTACATTGCCCTTTGCGTGGGCTAGGGAGATGCCCACATAAATAGGACTTTAGTCCGAGCTTAGAGCACTTTAAGACTAGATGCCCTTCCTGTCGTTACCAATGGCCTTTTGGGGAATTGAACCTGTACCCTCTAGCATAGAAGGCAAGTGAACTATCCACTGGACCAAGGCGCCTACTGTGAATGTGAATGTGAAAACAAAAACATTATACACCAATAACTAATAGCCAAATATTACCTCTGTGGTTTCCATAGATTTTGAGTCATCTGTGTCACTTGTGTTCTCCAGTCCCAAACTGCAAATGCAATCAAGGAAGGAGTCAATCAGGACTGGGTCAATGCAGAGTGTAGACTAACCTGGGATGCCAGATCAAAGTCAAGTCTCACCACCAGCAAGATATTTCACAGGAGGCTCATCGCCACCTTTTCTTGCTGGACATGCAATTTACAAGGTTACTACATGTGTAGTACCAGGCCATTCATTAATTTGGTCAAGACTCAACCATTGTCACAATTCTTCAGTGTAAACTCTCTTGGATAAACCTCCCAGTCTTGGTATGGTTGGTGTAGAATTGATCCCTATGTTGCCCATTCCAAGAAAATAACCTGTAGTTCTTATCTAGAATTTTCCAAACAGTAAATATAGCCTATCAGATGACATAATACACTTGCAATTGGTATGTATTGGGCTGAAATTGGTCATACTCTTGGCTATTTAAAAAAAGCTTGCTGTCCATTTAAGCAGACCATGTCAGAACAGCATTTCTAGGTGGTGTGAAAAAGTTGTGTCTATGATATCAACTCCAAGGCAGAATTCTTGCTTCAGCCTCAGATTTCTACAGACAAACTTGCCCAGAGGCTATAACTTAAATCTGCCTTTTTATAAAGTACATATTTAGGCCTACAAAAAAAAACAAGAACTGAAAATTCATAGGAAACTGATCAGCAGCAAGTCTACAAGGATTGAGGAGCATATTTCTTTCCTATCCTCTAAACTTGACAAGATGGTCTCTTTGTCTACTATCCCAAATGCTGCATAGTATGCATGTCGTGAGCCTTGGGTCTTGGCTCCTGATTCAACCCTAAATCAAAGATATGAAGCTGAGCTGGAGAGCTTCTTCCCTGGCTGCTTGTATTGTTTCCAAGAAAGCCATCTGTAAAGTCACCAAGCACCTAAGGCCTGACCATGTTCTTTGGAGCATAAGTGCACTTTATATAGAGTGTGGCTGTTCTACTCTTTTTACTTAAATGACTCTTCTCATGCAAATTATCACAAGTCAGGCTGTTTTGAATAGATATCTTATATGAATTCTTAGAAAAGAGCAAAACTGCTGTGCAATATTCTACTTTGTTCTATTTGTAATAACTGGTTCATACAAGTTTTTGAACAGTTATTTGTAGATGTACTTGGAATGCTGCTCTGTAATCCTCCTAGATACTTCAGTTTCCAGTATACGTATGTTGAAAAAATGAAGATATTAGACTATTTTATGATTGCAAATGGTAAAGAATGTGATTAAATAAGCAATCTCTGCAGCCTGGGAAGACAACATATGACCATTTTATGGTGGTACCGACTTACATCTGATTATTTTTCAGGGTTGTAAGTTATCTTCAGGTTTTCGTTGTTTTGCTGCATAACTGTGGTTATTTTCACATTAATGGAAAAACTGAGGTGGATCACCAAAAGGTATCAAGTTCCAAACATAGAATTTCAGAAGTTAATTTCGTTTGTTCAAGAAAGGCACTACATTAGTTGTCTTATTTCTGAAAAGGCTCTAATATTTTCCTAACTGTCAAGCAGTTTCGATGATAAGGCACATAATTCAGTGCCAATTAACAAAAAATGCCTTTTGAACCTTTTTGCATGATCTATCGAACCATTCATCGAAATAACTTGTCTACCACTAGTATTCAAGCTAATCTTGGGATTTTATTTCTAGAAGAGAATAATTTTAATAGCTCTCGTGTTTAACCTGTTGCCCTTTTTCAGTAAAGCAGTGTGCTATTTCGGTAGCCACAGCAAATTTCCAAGTCAACATCTTCTAAAGAAAAACTTGTCTTCTTCGTTTGTCTCTCTTGTGAATTGTTTCTATTCCGCCTGTGCTATAATTAGAGCTGATTCTTTCTAGTACGTTAAATTTGTCTTCAATAGAATGGATTTTTTTTTTAACTAAGGCTGAATACATAATAAATACAAGGTCTGATTTTAATAAAGTTCTAATGTGACACAAAAGCAAATAAAGTGTATTTGACTCGATTGTTATATTTCGCAAGAATGCTTGAATGTTTAATAGTTATTTCGTTTATTTCAGGCTAGGATTAGGGCCAGCGTACCTGCGAAAAATGGCCCAACTCCAGTCGTTGCTTTCGTTGCTCATTATGACGCAATTGGGCTTGCCCCTGTAAGTCAAATAGCTTGTTATTCTTACTTTTTTTAAATTATTTAAAATTACAGTTTGGATTATAATACACGGAAATAAAAAGGATATCACGGAATGGTCGTGCATAACATCGCAAATTATTTCAACCTTAGAAGATTAACTCAAGCTAAAAATTTTATCTCAGTAGCATAAGAAACAAGTAGCATTTACTTAGCGTTGGGATTTAACCCCTCTTTCCAGAAAACTTCAAAGAGCCGTTTTTGTTTCTTAATCTGCTAATCGCTAGTAAGCTAAAATGTAATTAATGATTACTGTTAAAAAGGACTATAAATTGTTTGACTATTAATTTATTACGATTGATATTGTTCTGCTCGTTTACAATTGTTTCCTTTCTCTTTTTGAATTATGTTGTATCTTATACATCTTACGCTTTATTATAGTTGTCTTTGGTGTTTTCTCTATCTTAATGTTAATAATGGTGTTCTGTGACAGAGTGCTAAAGTTTTACGTCACAATTTGATGAATTTTAGATTTTTGATACTTTTATACAATCTTTTTATTCTTTTTGATAATATAGATAATTTGGCCAAATTTCAGAACGATATCTTGTTGGAATAAACCCTTTTAAGGTTTGAATGGTGCCTTTCAAAACCTTGCTATTTCAATCCAGTTTATAATTTTATGAACTTAGTACAATCGACAGTGTTTTGCTAGCGAATTCAAACAGCCGTTTCTCGCAGTCTATGCAAGATTTGAGCGGGGTACTTTGTAAACTTTGTGTACTTTGCTTTGCTATACTTAGCTTTGCTTTACTTTGTGTACTTTGCTTCCAGGGTTAACACTGTCATTAATTGGGAGTAATCAAAAACAGTTTTTTGTGACATCATCACTTTCATACTCCGTTACGTTTGTAATTCTTAAAATCTTACTGTCCACCATTTCAAGTTATCACCGCAAGGAAACAAGTATAATGACCTGTAAGATGATGTGTACTTAAATTTATATGTGGATACGTATGGCTAAGGTGTTTAAATCATTGCGACAATTATGATGATAATAATAATGACGATGATGATGATGATGATGATGATGATGACGAAGACCACAACCAAAGGTAAGCAAAATGCATACGGAAGCAAAACAATTTTTACTCTTGGAAGTTTGCACCAGCAATAAAAGGAAGCTATTGGCTAATACAACCAGGAAACTTTAGCTAGGTATCAAGAACAAACACTAAAATGTTCATTTCAGTTACTCACAAATTGAAAGTTTTTAAAGGATATGTTATATTTCTCAATGTTGTACTTAGTACGACAATAGTGCCAGAAGAAATATAAATACATGAGGGGCTTGCTGTAAGAACTCTTGTATAAGAAACACAGAACAAAACGAGTTAACATCAAAGATCAGGAATCATAACGATTCAATATATCGCACGCTATTAACTAAACCGCCTTGTCGTAGGACTTCACGTCAGATGTATTTACACTCGAAAAATTTCTTTTATTATATACTTCGTAACTACATTTAAGCAGTATATATTGTAAATGTGAATGTCCTTAAGTGTAATTTCATGTCTAAACATGGGTATGATCGATTATAAAGTCACGGGACCAATTAAGCAATAGGGGTCACATAGTAGCTGGTAGATTTCCACCGCAGTAGCATCGTGTTAGATCCATTTCATTTCCATTTAAAGATGTCATGCAATAGTATTTCTCTATGCGTAAAAATACATTCTTGGCTGCTTCCTTTTAACACATCTCTGTTAATGATGTTTTTTCGGTTAACCATATATTTGTGAAAGACATAACCCATGTGCGCGTTCCGTTGGCTACACATACTTTGTTGACTGTACACTGCGGTTTATTTTACATCTAGGAACCTCGGTATTCTCTCTTTATAACTAGATTCTGGAAATACAGTGGAGGGGAATTGTTGAGAGAGACTCGTGTCCAAGTTCCTGAACCGTTGGCTTGGATAAAAGAGGTAGTGAAGTACCTTTGTTAAATGGTTTAAAAGACTTGTCTAGAATATCAGCGATAGATGAGCCAGGCGGAAAACGTAATCATAAGATAAATATTAATACCCAGCATATAGGCCGCAAGAGAATCATGATGCTAACGCAATAAAAAAACAAGCAAAGAATATAATCAGATCCTGAGCTTTTCATTTTCAAAGGTGAAATTACAACATGAAAAAACGAGTTAATAAAGTAAAACTATAACAATACCATATATAACAAAAGACTTGTCTAGTACAAGATGTATAGCTAATAACATGTTACTTTAAAGAACAGCCAGATATTTATAGTATGCTCAGCACTACAAAGCGTTCTGTACCGTTGTTGCAAACATTTTCTTATTGCATGAAGTGACGAAAACATCGTGTACTAAAAGACTTTTTTCATCTGAGACTCGTCTGAGCCGACCCGTCAGGAATGATCGAAATGAAACGGACGGAATACCCAGCCCAACTGTATCTTTGAAAGAGCCAATTATAATTTGGACTGCCTGAATGGCGTATGACCTTGAACTAATCTGCGTGAAGTTCAGAGACGAGTTTTTTTTGTAAAATCGAGCGCGTATAGCACGAAATGGAAGCGCCTATTCCATGGAATATAAAAACTGGCAAAAACATAGTTTGGAGTACTAAAAGTTCGACTATTACAAGAAGCACCTCGAGCTTGTCTGTCCAAGCGTGTATTTGCGCGCTCGAAAGCGCACAAAAAGCGCAAAACTGATGAAACTTTTGAGAAACTCTGGAAAAAGTGTAAATATAGTACGATGTATGGGGAACCCAGTAATAATCAGCACGAAGCCGAGCGATTGCTTTATAGCACTCTATAAAGTACCCGAAGTGCTAAAAAAGTGCAAGTTTACCAGCCTCGCTACAAAAGCATCAAAACTTCCAAAAATACCTTTTAAGATATGGTGATTCCAATGTTGGCTTTACAAAAAGCAAAGAATGGCTCGGAAGCGTGCAATAGAGCGCTAATGAAAGCGCGTAAAGCCCAAATGAAAGCGCAAATTCCATGGAGTACAAAAACTGGCAAAAACATAGTTTAGAGTACTAGAAGTAGGGCAATTACAAAAAGTAGCTCCAGTTTGCGTGTCAAAGCGCGTTAATGATGATGTGTAGCAAGGCGAGCGATTGCTCTTTAGAACACTAAAGCAATCGAAGCTTTAAAAATAAGCAAGTTAAGTATGACTGTTACAGTGAAGACTTCACTCACATTTAGCACGTAAAAATCCCAAAAATCTCCGTGTAAATTAATTACTTCCGCGTAGTAGTCAGAACTCAGATCGGTGTCATTCTTCGTATCGTTTCCTGGACTTACCGGCCAAAAGGTTGAAAAGTACACTCTGGGGAAAGGTTTGATGATAAAACCTTTTTTTGAAATGGAAATAGCAAAGAGTAAGGCTTTTATAAATAAGGCCTTGGAAGCTTGTTCACCTGTAATTCCAGGCAAATTAACGGCCCTGTTTCAATTCTAAATTCTTGGTAAACCTAACATACAAAACTAACAAACAAAAACTAACATACAAGTATTTGTCCAATAAGAGAGTCATACTTGCTCCCGCATGAGCATGAACTTACTCTCCTGCAATGAAGAGACTCAAGATTGCAGCATCGTAAATCGTAAGTTCGACTGAGGAATTACAGAATATCACGAAATGGGCTCGGTATTTTGGAAGAGGCTCAAGGGAAATACCAAAATCCTTGAGAATACCACAATAGCGTCAAGATAAATAGGCAAATACCCTTTAAGTTGCTTATATGCAATCAAATACTTCATATTTTTTTGTGTCCTTATCAAAAGGTAACTACTTCAAACGATTAAAAAGGTACGACAGACGATACTGAAAAATCTGTGCTTAGGCAGATCGTTGCCGCTGTCTTTTGCAACTTTAAGACTTGTCCCAGTCTTTTTTTGTCACAGGATGTCCAGATAACACTCACGTGGTTTAGTAACGGTTTTATCATACTATTGTAATACACCGATCTATATTTTAGTGATAAGCTACTTCTTATATTTCTAAAAATACTAATGCGCTGCGAGAGCTTCTTGCATAAATTGTCAACTTGTTGACTAAAACATAGTTCTTCATCTATTTCACGCCCTAGCAACTTTGTGCTTGTGGCACTACACAGTTGTCTGCTAACCTACGGTACACAGTCCGTCTTACTTTTAAGCCGCTTTTCTTTGACCAAGAGAACCATTGTTTGGTTTTCGTAGCGCGGTAATTTCCGGGCTGACTCCCAGTTCACAACTTCGGAAACACATTTATTTAGAGAGTTTTGCATGTTGCATTTCCTTCGTTCTCCCATAATCCGTAGAATATGTTATGGTTGTATTATCGGCATATATATCTGTCCTTCCGGAACTGATGTGCAGTGATAAGTCACTGATAAACACTATAAACAACAAAAAACCAAGAATACTCCCTTGGGGCACGCTATTCCTTACATATCCTAGCTCCGACGTTCTTCTGCCTAATGTCATTAGTTGACGCCTGTCTCTTAGATACGATGTGAAAGATGTCAGCGCACAACCATACACACCATACACTTGAAAGTTTGGTGAGTAAAACGGTGTGGTTGACCATGTCGAATGCTTTGCAATAATCAATAAACAACAGCCCACTGACTTTGTTCTTATCTAAATTAAACAATATATTGTCGATTATTTGCATTAGGGCAGTTTCTGTACTTTGACATTTGCGGAAACCAGGCTGACGCGGACAATTTATGTTGTGTTAAATAACTGCATAGACTATAATGTACGTGTTTTTCAATTATTTTGAATAGAATAGGCAGTATCAAAATTGGTCGAACGTTTGTAATATCATTTAAATCCCTGGCCTTACGAAATGGTGTCACTTTGCTGTCTTCCAGCGGCTAGGAAACGTCAGGTCCTTGTACATTCACGTTAATACTTCCAATGTACAAGGACCTGACGAAGTCTTTAAGAAAGACGAAACGTTGTCACAATTGTAGTGTCCTTCTTGGAATTCTCCCTATAATGAAAGATCACAAAAAATACGCTCCAACACGCTCTCTATCTGCACTGTTTTGCAGCATTTGCTTTTCATGAAAAGGATTGATAGCAAAAGCCAATGTAAAAGTAAACTTGATATCGCATGAAAACAATACAACAAAAAATTTGAATAAAATTCACGAAGCCTCCCCCCTCCCTCTCCAACAGATGAAATGAAGGAAACATTAGAATCAGAAGAAATAACAAAGAAAGTTCACACGTTATAAAATGGGTAGAACATAAAAAAAGCCAATAATCGCACAACCCTGAAAAGATGCTTAAGCAAACAACACCAACAACAAAGTTGGTCTAACACTGATATTCACTCCTACTGCTCATGTGCATAACAACGCACATTACAACCGATGCACTACATAATGTCTGCACTACGAAATACGACTAAAACATGAGAAATTCAACAAGTGTACTTGAACATACGCACGAGTGCGGATGCACTAGAATATATGTACTATAACATGTGCACTAGAGAAGTTGCACTATAACATGTACACTATAACATGTGCACTATAACATGTACTCTTTAACATGCACACTATAACATGCGCACTATTACATGTGCACTATTATATGTGCACTATAACATGTGCACTAGAGAAGGTGCACTATAACATGTACACTATAACATGTGCACTATAACATATACTCTTTAACATGCACACTATAACATGCGCACTATTACATGTGCACTATTATATGTGCACTATAACATGCGCACTGTAACATAGACACTACAATATGTGCATTATAATATGTGCACTTTAATATGTACACTGTAACATGCACAATGTGGCATGTGCACTACAACATGTGCACTACAACATGTGCACTATAACATGTACACTGTAACATGAACACTAAAACTTGCACGCTATAACTTGCGCACTATAACACGTGCACAATGTAACATGCGCACTATAACATGTGCACTTAAATGAAACTTTCTTACCTTCTTAACAATACTGCGTTGAGTTGCAAAGATGTTCTGAAGTACTACTGTACTTTGGGTAGTTCCAAGTGGGCGTTTGGGTGTTTTTCTTCAAGGAAGTAGCATTGTGAAACCTTTCAAGTGATGAAATGTTTTAATGGAAGAACTTTAAATTAGTGTTTCTATTTACAATATTGGTGGGAAACCGCGATTTGAACTCATGGAAATTTATGCCAAAAAAGTTCTTCCAGGTGGGGGTTGGCCTTTAGAGTTCTAGGTGGGGGTTGTCTTTGTAGGTGGGGGTTGTTTTTTCTAGGTGGGGGTCCAGACTCCCTTGCAAACTATGGATTGCATTTACGGATAGCGAATCGCGACTGGCGATAGGTTTTTTCAAAGTGCGATCAGAAATTGTGTTTATTGGACAAAAGTGCGATTGAAAATTCCTCCACGTCAAGACAAAAATAGTAATAACAAATAGTAATATTGAGAACATTTTTACCGAGTAAATCAAATTTTGAATTTTGAAATCTGAAATTTTGTTTATTGGACAAAAGTGCGATTGAAAATTCCTCCAAGTCAAAACAAAAACAAGCAATAACAAAAATAGCAACATCGAGAACATTCATGCCGATTAAATCAAGAGGCTTCAAAAAAGAAAAATCGCAGCTTAAACAACATCAACACAATGAGGGGCGCAAAAGGGATAAAATCTCGATGCGAATTTCAAATTTTTTGCTTGAGGTAGAAATTATTCAACCTCGAATTTGTCATGATGTTACTTTTTTTCTTAACGCGACCTTGATCACTGGGGAACAAATTGACATATGCATTTGCATTACCTTCTGAAAAGACATTATAGACAAAATATGTCACCACCAGGTTATGAACACATGACCCACCCTTTCAGCCATGTACCCTTGAAAGTGTGCTAGGTACTTCCTGATGTTAACATACTCGATTTTTCTAGTCACCGCATTAGCTCTTAGTCGTCCACCGTACATCGACATGCAGTTGGACGTAATTTAGGGTTTGGCAACCTCACAACATGTATTACCCCCTCGAGCTACAAAAGTTTTAAAGTATCCCTCTGGGTCCAAAGAAATTTAACATTGTTTCACGTCATCGATATTAAACGAATACACCATAAAATATACAGTCAATAAAGGACTTATTTACCAGGCGTGAAACAAAAATATGTGCAACAAGTAAACAAAGACAATATTTATCTACCGTTTTCTGTGCTTTTGGCATTTTGACATCTCTGGAATTTTTTTCTTACTTTGAAATCATTTCCGGAAATAGTCGTCAGTATTTTGTATCAGATCTCGTAAATTTGATCTCTTACTACATGTAATCTTTTGGCAAAAAATCATTCCTGCTCTGTCAGAGCTAGTCATCCAGCACAACGGAGGCCGTAAAAACTGCCTGAGATTGGATATTTAGATAGTGGCGTAGTCAATGTGGTCTAGACTCTCTTTTGCTGCTAATACTTGTTATATCAGCAGTACTCTTCTTTTACGTGTAAAGGCATAACTCTGATAGCAGGGACGGGGGAACAGGGGAGGCAGAGGGAGCCATGTCCCCCAAGATTTGCCTAATCTCCATTATTTCCGACCACTTTTCAGCTTTATCAAAACTGAAATTGATTGCGACAGACATTGTGTCACATTCACAGAAAGATAGGCATATCGCCACGAAACGCTCCTTTCAACACAATGACCAAAGACACCTTAGTGGAATGTGAAAAAAAAAGCCTACTTGCCCCCTTCCCTCCCCCTCCCGTTTATTCTTAAGGACATAATTCTGTTTCTTACGTGTTGCTGCACTTACTATTCATCTTTCACAAAATTCATAACCAGTGTTTCATGCCAGAAATTTCATGGGTCTCGTAGCCCAAATTGTGCAAAATGTAGCCAAGAGGTCAACCCAAATGGATTTGCTCAGTGATGACGTTTTTAAGAAGTCGGTGGAAAGTAAATATATATAGTATATATCATTTTTAGGGTTTGGAGAAAGGAGGTTATTTTCTTTAAAAGTGTTTCTGCTTTCTCGCAAGTTGCCAATAAGATGATTTTGGTCGCCACTTTGGTTTGAAAATCGCCCAGTTGATATATCGATATGTCGTCCAATCTTGGAGAACTGCTCGTAAACGCACATGCGAAAAATTATTTGTCTTCAAAATTACAGAAAGAGAAACAGCCCTCTTAGCCACCCCTTTCTGTCACCCCTTCGTAGTTAAACAGGAAAATTCAAGCAGAGTTGAAGATCTCCGGTTAAAATAACTGTTTTGTCAGTAGGAGTCGTCTACGGATGACGGGGGAGTTGAAATGCATCGAGGTGTAATTCCTGCCTGATAAGTCGAGATTAAGCATAGACTTTAAAAGGAAATAAAAAGAGCTTACGTAACATTTACGTGGGCTATATTGCGTCGGTCGATAGTCACCGTGATCATGAAACACATCAAAACGCTGCTTGAGGACAAGCCTCTCCTGATTTTCGCTACGGTGTCTATCTCGCTAGTCGCTGGGCGCTGGATGTTTCATCTGGCGCCAACATTTGACCTATCGGCCGTCCCTGCCGCTGAAAATGAAGTCGCCGTCCCGGCTCATCCCCTTTCCCCCAAACAGATTACGGCATCGCAGTCATTCCACCTCATTCTCTCTTGGGCGTATCACAATCTCGCTGCTTTGGCATTCGGATTCCTATTGGCTTTCGCGCTCTCTGGCATTGCGGGCCGACTCTCCATTCTGTTTCCTATGAGCGATGGCATCAGGGCCTTTCGCTTCCGACCCAGTTTCCTACAGATCAAGCCGCCTTCCAACACCGCTCATTACGGCCTGTTTGAGATCACTGGATTGGCATTAATGATCGCATTGCTCCCGTGGTATTACATAGGCCTCTATGGGGGAATCTCGATGATTCTCCTCGCCCTCACCCTTCGCTGGATAAAACCGCTCCGGACCAAAGGAGTCAGCGTGTCAACACCGACCGAAGGCCCAACAATTCCGGATCGCACTTGGCTGCTAAGATTGGGTGACCTAGTCCGAATCTTGTTGGTCACTTGCGTCATCGCAACGACACTTGCTTTTTTTCAATCGGCGATCGGATTCAACGCCTTCGCGGTGATCTTCGGAAGTTCGTCTCCCGCTATACAAACAGCATTCTTTGCCGCAGTGGGGCTGCTGCTGCCACTCTCGACCTTTTCATCGGTTATTCTTCTTTCGATGCTCCTCGGCCTCGGGCTGGCTCCGGGAGCCGCAATGGCATTGCTCATCTCCAATAGTGCGCGTGAAACCGTACGCTGGCGGGCACGAACACTTAGCCAGAGTCCATCTCATCGCCTCATAGGCGCTCTCACGGGTGTCGCGCTGCTGTCTAGTATCTCCGGTGGATTCGCTGCACAAGCCCTGGCCCGACATGGATGGGCACGCACTTTAGATGGCATGGTTCTCAACTATCTGAGCTCTTCCAACTCCGACATTGACTGGCCTGAGCGAGGAATACATCCCAGCCCGCAAGTAGACTTCGCCTCTTCAGAAGCCAAAACCAACCAGAAACCCGAAACCATCGTGAGTGATTCCGGAGCCGGACTCAAGCTTTAAAATGATTGGTGGTATGTGGAGACGGGCAAGAGCAACAACAGTTGGGCTAACACTTCCCCACATCCCCAGAACAAGTGATGTTGCAGTAAATAAGCTAAATAGAGCAGCGAAAATGAAGAGTGTGGGCACAATTTGTAGATTTTGATGGCTTGCTAGTCTACTTTTATTTGCAATTTGCTTGCTTTGTTTTATATTTACCAATCAGGGGGTACAAAACGGAGACGATGTGGTAATGATTTGATGGAACATTCTTTCCGATGGTGTCAGTTCAGCACAAAAGGTCTTTATGTTTTTCATGGTGCTTTAGGTAAATTTGTGTTATATTAGGCTACCTTTTGCTCTAATAATTGTAGATAACAGCAAAGGTCTTACTTATTGAATGATGTTGTTAGAGAAAGTAAAATTGTACAAAACACTTGGCATCTAACCATGCACTAGTAGGGGGCTGTTGTAAAAGAAAGCCGGCTTTGGTGGTGTAGCACATTCTCAACTTGCTCTTTCCCCTTGCATCGGTTTGTGTAGGTATGTACAATGGTGAGCAATTGTTATCCATGTGCTGATTATTGCGTCATGTAGTGCATGTGGCCAATGCCGTGTTGCATAGCGTAAAAGATGCAGTTGGATTGAATGATGACAAGTCCAAAGAGTGCCATGAGTAGGTAACAGCTCAAATTAAGCACGAGAAAGAAAATACAAAAGTAAGCATTGTACTGCAGAAAGATGGCAGCTTAGTTTCATCAAAGTTACTGTATTTTTAATTTTAAAAAGAGATTTGGATAATCGTATTTGGAATGGGAAAGGAACAGATTTAAAGTTGTTAAGACAGCCTTCATTAATCCTTAAGCAGCTTTCGATGCTTTTGTCATAACATATTCATAACATAACAATAGCGGTGTTGTAAGTTTTCAAATGCTTTTCAAGCTAATTCTGATTTACAATATAAAGTAGAGTTTGCTGCAATTTTCCATTTCATAGATGTTTTTAAACTTTCACCCAGTCAAAATTAGAAAAGACACAGTTGATGTGTGGGAAAGAACAGTCTTTAAATGCCTTTGTGAGCGAAATCAGTTTATTCCCCCAATATATTCGAATTTTTTCTTATTTAGTGCCGTGAAATTTTTTTTAGCTTTCTCTCAAGACTAACGAAAAGTGGCTAATGCAACCACCGGGGATCGAACCCGTGACCCACGCTTTCGCGGCGTGCGCTCTACCAACTGAGGTAGGTGACCTCCGATGTTGACATACTTCTATTTCTCTACTCGCCACATTAGCTTTCAATCATCCACCGGTGGACATCGACATCCAGCTCAACGCAATTGGAGCACGGAAAAGCATGTTCGACTTCCGGTGGTGGCATGCTTTTCTATTTCTCTAGTATTCTTTTCTAACTAATATTAACATCCATGAATATAGTTGCTTTACTGCTCATCAATAGCCAAAGCATGTTTTGAAGAACCCAACCTAGTATATGAGAATTGCAATAACACAGTTTACGGATAACGTCCGTAATTACAGGGTAGCGATCTTATTACTGAAGGCTTCTTTCTAGATCTTTCGAAGGCCTTTGAGACAATCGATCACCTTCTACTACACTACGAGATAAATATGATTAGATTTTAAAATCTGTCTCATTACTGCTTTACGTTATAAACCTTGGAGAGAAACCAAGTAAATGCCTTTGGTGATGTTATCTCGTTGACGTTATATTGTAAACGTTACTTTGGGAGTGCCGTAAGGGAGCGTCCTAAGGCCTCTTCTCTTCATCATCTAGGTAAATGACATGGCACCGTACAAGCTAAACAGGGATTAACATCATATGTCAATGATACTGTACAGTAATACTGTTTAAACAATGATAGCGAATTGGATATCTAGTTATTAAACACTGATCCTAACGGTGACTTTTAATTGATTTTATCAAAATCTTATTAAAATGTTCTTTTTCATTTTTGCGCTTGAGAAACAACAGTATTCCAAAAATATTTTAAATCAATCCACAAATAGCTTGGTATGTAATAAAGTTAATTCTCTGGTGCAATTTTCTATTTCTGAACGGAAAAAGGGGTAGGATGCAAAATAGAATCACAACTGATTAATTTGTTGCAAAGCTAATAAGTTTGATATGTACTTCTTCAAAGAAACCAATTAGCTCTCCAATTTCGCAGACTCAGCTATGTTCAGTCTAACTTAAATAGTTAAAATTTTGCCAATGAGTTGTGATAGAAGCCACGTTTCAACTCTGTTGCTGCTTCCAATGCTAGGCTAGTACGTGAATGTAGAGTGTTATTTTTGTTGCACGGCACGGCGGGTTTTTTTTACTGTTATTTCACAATTTCCCCCTATAAAACTCAGGACCAAATTCTCATCTATTTTCCCTTAAGAAAATTTGAAAATAAGATTCTTTAGTCTATATCCATATAAACATTCGAAGATTTTAAAGTTAAATTTTTTATTCTATAGAATACATGTTTCGAGTATGGTTTCGATTTGTTTGTTATTCCTGCAACGGCAAACAAGTGTACCTCTTAGGACTACCCAATAAGAATCTAGTTTCCACAAAAGAAGGTCAACTAATTTATTTGACCTCTGCACCAAATAAGAAAATCCTGGTAATTCCACAAAGGAATGGCTTACTACTGAAGTGGGAAATGCCTGTTTGGTTGCGAAAGCACAATGCCCTTTTTGGAGCAAGTAGACTGCACATTAAATATAGGATTAGCACCCACACCGAAAAACTTTCGTCGGGAGAAAAGTTCAGTTTATGTGTAGGTCAAGTTCTAACATCTCGACAGGATAGTCAATTTGTGGAAAAACAAAACCTTTGCTTAAGTTAAAGTACCATACCTGACAATTTGTATGTAAGTACTGAATTAAATCGAATGTTTGTTAATCGTCCTTGTTTATGAATCTAAGCACCAGGCACAGTTTCCATAGTCTTTAGGTACGCCGTCAAGGCAATCTACACAACATAGGAGACCCAAATATTACTAAGATGATTCTGTCACCCGGATCATTGGGGACTATTAACGTTGTCCTTATGTTCTAACTACTCAATTATTTAGTTCTCAAGACATAATCTCGATTTGAATACCCCTTATGTTATGCCGACTTTAAGCTCCCAAGACTCAAAGAAAACTCCCAGCAACATCACTCATAAATAAACCCCCTCAGTAACATCACTTATAAATAAACCCCCCACCCCTTAACATTTGGCGTGGCCTGTAGGATAAGTAATTGAAATCAAGTGTAGAACTGATTTCAATTATAGGAGTATAATTAAAATCAGGTATTTACGTGTAAACCCATTTGTTGTTCAAGTGCTTTATATTAATGTGAGGTGTAGGAGTATTATTTCAAAAAATTTTAGAGTAAGAACAAAAATAATAAAAAATACACAATGTAACACTATGGATGTGGTTAAATAGTCATTTTAAATATAACTAAAAATAACCTTTTATAAACAATAAAGAATTTTCAGAAAACATAAAACTTAAAGATATTCTTGCCCTGCATGCAATCATAGGATGACACAATATCATTTTTCACAGGCCATATCAATAAAGGGAACATTTCTCCTGAAAAACCCTCACTTATCATCAGGTATGGAAGACCTGAAACTAACACAGTGAATGCTTACGTTTTTAGAAATCTCTATGAATTTGACGACATGACTCGAAAGTTGCTATGCAAGAGACTGAAAAAAGCAGAGACACTGCCACCAACGGCAGACTCTTCACTTTATCATATCAAAAGAGCAAATCTGCAGATTTGGAAAAGAGCACATGTAAATTATGTACATAATGCGTCCTTGAAAGATTCAGGTTGGCAGTGGAATCCAAATAGCTTGAAACCGATCCTGATGACTCAAAACCCGATCTCTACAGAGTGTAATAAAGGTGACTACTTGCCAATGTCAACCATATACAGTACTCTATGCTGCAAATGCAGAAGAGAAAATTTAACCTGTAGCTCGTCCTGTGGATGCCAAAAGAAGGTTGAAAGGGATCATGATTGCTTAAAAATGACATCTTAACTAACATGGTTGAATACTGCCATATAGTGGCATTTGGATCCAAGTACATAATAGAAAAAGGTTATTATAAAGTTGCTGTGGGATTATTAAACTTCTGCAGATCTGTGACTGTCGACGTCAAATATTTAACAAAATACTGAGTTAAATTTAAGTTCGTGACGTAGATTTCCGTATACTGCGCCATGTATTGCAAGACTAAGTTCTACAGCAATTGTCTTTACATTTGAGTTGCAATGTATGACACATATTACATATTTAACGATGAGATAGAACTGACTCTTTGCAATAAAATTCTTATACCGTATCCTATAGTGATAGTGATCCTTGTAATGATCAATTAATTTAAAGCAAGTAGTAAAAATAAATCAGGGAATAATTACAAAAGGTTTCAATTACGTTTGATAAAAAATGCATTTAAACCCTCTTTTGTCATTTTTGCTTGTAATTTGATCAATTTTAGTAAGACATATTTAATCCTAAGTCGTATAAAAATTTTTAATAGAAAAAATTAAACTGCAGCAATAACACGGGCATTGCCCTGTATTAATTTTGATATTCATCAAAAGTATTGCTTTGTCGTCATTCCTTAATAAAATTTTAGCAATAAAATACGGCATTAAACATTGAAAAATACCAACCGAGCTTGGTGACCTCCGATGTTAACATACTCTATTTCTCTAGTCCCCATTTAAGCTCCCAATCATCCACCAGTCGACATCAACATCCAGCTCAACGATATTGGAGACCAGCCTCTCTGCACCATGTGACTTGACCAAGAAAGAACTGCCCTCCGGCTCGTCATCAATCCAAAGCCCATTAAAATTAGAAAGTATCATCGAAAAGAGAGGATTCGAAACGCCAGTTTTGAAAAGAACACTTGAGGCATAGAAAACATATGTCACCACCGGGGATCGAACCTGTGAAAGCGTGGGTCACGGGTAGGATCCCCGGTGGTGACATATTTTCTGTTTCTCTGGTGTTCATTTCAAAAAATTTAATCCCGTAAGGAGTACGCAATAGATCTTGATAAGTGAGAATTTGCAATGCCAAATTTCAAAGGTAACATAACAATAAAAAGTATGTTACCACCTTGATTCTTAACCAGAAGACACGCATTCATGGCAAGTTCTCTACTAACTGAGCTAGGGTGAGCCCTGACAATCACAAAATCTATTTCTATAATCGCCACATAAACAGCCAATACTCCAACGGCAGGTAATTACATCCAGCAATAAGCAGTTTCGGAGACCAGCCTCTCTTTGAAATCTGATTTGACCTAGGAAAATTTCTACCCGGCAAGCTGGGTAGAAAATGCCCGCAGAGTTACTTGCATTCGGAGGTGTCAATAGACCTTTTCGAAAAAGAAAAGTCTCGTTGACATTCGTTTCAAAGAGAGGCTGGGTTTGCACATCGGGCAGTCTGCCTGTGAAGAAACGTGTGTCACTCGTTGTTTTTACTGGTGACTAATGGACGTATTTCGAGAAAAAGATGTTCGTTACTGGAAAATTTCACAAGAGTCACTTTACTACCGTTCCTAAGATATATCAGGCAATGACAGGCCTTAGTATACCGTCTGTGGATGCTTCTCGCGAGACTAATGCTTCAAGAGTCCAAACGCATGACTAATCGTTATACCTTTGCTCTACCTTCCCACGAAATCAGGAGAAATACATAAGTGGCGTATTTGATTCAATTTTATTGACGGAGTTTGATGAAGCGTCTTAACCATTAGAAAGGCTTTCACTCGGCGAAGGGAACGATAACATTTAAACGAAGTATCGAGGACAAGTGCTTACAGAGCGACGCACTTGAATGCAGCGAGCTTGTCTTCGCTCTTCGCAATGTAGTTTGCTTCGATCACTGTGCGGAAGATGGGGAAGCCGTGCCGCCAGTTGAGGCTTGCGTCTTGGATGGTGCGGTACACACCGGTCACGTCCTAACGGCGCATTCTGGTCAGTGCGGGGAGAGAAACGATATGGGGGAAGGGGGGGGGAAGAGAGATCGGCGTACAATCTCGTCTCCAGGCTTTGCTCTGTCGATCAGATCGTCGACGAGAACAATCTCCTTCGTGCGCGGCAGACGACCCGGCTCGACTTGTCCTGCGATTGATCCGATGATGAGGGAGAGGAGGGAGAGGAAGGAAAGGAGGGAGAGGAGGGAGAGGGCAGAGAGAGAGGAGGGAGAAGAAAAGAAATGATGCTACCGGTTATTATACAGCAGCAGGCAAACAGCTTTTGCATAAATTGTCTCTGTGGTATACAGCATTAGAAGAACATCACCGTAGACGTTGACTGAATGTCGACGGTTGCCTTTTAATGTTTTGGTGCTGTAATGCTCTGTAGCAAGTCGTAGACTTTCGCTTCAGAGACAAGCTATTTAAGGGAAATGAGCAAACACAGATAGTATATCGTAGTATATCGTAAGGTAAATGGAGTCCCAAAATATTCCGAAATGGAATGTTGAATATGTTTTTGCAAGCAACGGTTGGTTCAATTGATGTCAATTCTAGTGTATTGCTTCTATGAACTACTGAAGCCTTAGGAGTGGTAATAATGTAGCCAGATTGCGCAATAAATCGCCAATTTGGTGCCTTACAAAAATAAGTGGCTAAAATAAGTTTCCTATTATTGACTTGCAAGAAAGCAGTTTTATAGAGTATTAACTTCTGACCCAACCTCTATGCACTAACTCTCGACGCCTTCTTGTATGATTTAGGCGACGGAGCACTCATCCAATCTAGCAAAACTGCATGATAGGCGTTAAGTAACACTACACCAACTCCGGCTAAGTTTTTATGGATAAATCTAGACCTTTACAGGCACAAAAATAAAAATATAGACCGCACAATATCTTACGCTAGGCTTTTGGAAAGCACGGCAAAAATATTGGACGAAGACAGACTCCTTCAGAGATAAAAATGCATTGAAGGGGCTATCAGTAAACAGTCAATAAGGCTTGTTTTAATACGCCTGCGCTAAAATATATGTTTTTTATGTTATTTATAATATGTAATTCTTGACATTCCGTGCTTCTGTACTATAAAATAGGTCTCGCATTCTGTAAGATAGTTTCCTTGATAATGACGTCAAGATGACTCTGAAACGTCAGAAAGAAATTGTAAAGTCACTATTTGCTTGCTGGAGAAGTACTTTGACAATATTCAAACGGCAGTGGATAAAGTCTTAAAGTTAATAAAGAGGCATGGCCCCTAAAGTTTTTTTTTTGTGGCTACCGGCTTAGCCCCATTGGGTTCATCATCCCCATGTTGCCTCAACTAGAACAAAGGCTTTCTTTTCAGGTATGGATTCCATATGTTCAGATGTTGAAGTAGAACTAAGCATTACCCACGATGGCTTGAATTTTACAGCTATCCTATCTAATGCATTAAAATATTTACATGTTCAAATTTCTGATAAAAAAGTAAATGCAGCCTACTATTAGAAACTGTGGGCTGTCCTTGTTATACATAAAATATTGTGTTGTGTTTTGAAGGAGTTAGGACACCTCTTCAATATGCAACTTTTATGTGAAAAAAATGAAAATTTAAGAATGATCATATTTCTTCACGTACTCAAAACAAAAATTTAAATATTTAAGAGGAGCGAAAAAAATATATATCTAATGTATGTAGAAAATTATGGTTTTGATGTGATTCCTGATAATGTCTAGCATTGATTTTATGAAGCTCAATATAAAAACCTAGTCAAGACATTAAGCCAAATTGACAATGGGTTGTTGCCCATTTAACAATTATTATACTAGACGGTTTTTGAAAAGTATAATTTTTAGATTAGTGTTTATTCTGCTGATATAAGATTTAAAATATTAAAATATTTAGAGCATTTATAATATTTAAAGTATTTTTATGTTCCATTAAATATTTAATGAGATACTGAGAAGGGTAATTAGAGTCCTCAATTCCTTGTAAAATTTTCCAATTTAAACCCTATAAAGTGGAGGTTAAAGATAAGTTTAAAAGTTTCAAAAGTTTAAACTTCCGTGATAATCGTAAAAATTAAATCCCACCTACTGCACTTAAACTAATAATTATAAAAGCATTAATTTTTTAAACTTCAACATTTATTTCGTAATTTCACCTATTACAAAAAATACCAAGTCAGACACTCACTGCATAGAACAAATCTCAAACTGGGATAAGATGGTTCATGCCCCATTCAAAAAGGTCGTAAAGTTTGATCTCATATGCATGGGAATGGGAGCAGTGATGGGAATGGGCGTAGGCGCCTACCTTGTTGCTAGCGGAATGTTCGTCTAGCAAAACTATTTTTTCTTATTCTTTTAGCTTGCTTTCCTGGAATACGTCAGAGCCATACCAACAGTATCTGAAATAGTCAAGACACCATTCGTGAAACATTGGATCCTTTGAATAGAACATTTCAGTAATGTCAGACTCGCCCTCGTTGTCAGGAAACATGACACATGCCTCCTTTTCGTTTAGTACAAGCGATGTCTGTATGTTAGATATCATTTTTCTCTCAACTAGCCCTGCCTCAAGCAATTTGTCAAAGCCCAGTTTTTTCAGTAGCGCCTTTCTTCCTTTTGGAACTATTGTGGACTCTGAAAAGATGTAGTTGAATTTTACGCCTTTCTTAACTTGTCTTACCAACGGCTCAATAATATCCAAGGGCACTTCTGCAATTACCTCGTAGACATACTCGTCAGAATTCTTGTAGATGTTTTTCCACTGCTCTATGACTTTTGATACGCCTTTTACATGAGTGCTCGTTGCAAGCTGGCCGCAACGCATATTGAATTTGTGTGGAAGGTCACCAAAGTCATGGCCCTCAAAATATTTTCTGTTTTGTAAAAGAAATACCAGTGATGGCACTTGCGTGCAGATGCTCTTGCCAAATGTTGTAAGAGTATACTTTCCGTCAAGAGTTTTTCTTACCAGTCCGTTTTTTTCAAGACGTGCAAAGTTCCGATGAACTTCCTGTCTTGTCGAATCTACCTCCTTGGCACACTCTGAAGGTGTTAAATTTTTACTTAGCAGTTTGAATAAAATGTTTAGTCTCTGAGGACTTGCTAATTCCAATACATAATCTGCGGCCTCATCAATAAGATCTTCCATGTCTGATCATCTGACGTGCACTAAAAAAACTAGTTGGAAATGAGCTTCAACTAAGACAGGCAACATTACTTTTGATACCACGGACAGGATTCCAGATAATCAATTTCCTTAATCATGTCGTCTACTTTTTTTACAACTGCAAAAATTGATCTATACTGCTCATACATGTCCGTCTCTTCTTGTTCTGAAAGTACTTTTTCTTCTGCATCATCTGATGATGATGATGATGATGATGATGATGATGATGATGATGATGATGATGATGATGATGATGATGATGATGATTGTTTAGGAAGAGGTTTTTAGAAAGTTGCGTAGACAAAGTTTTATACGCCTTGTCGTATGTGAGATTAATGTAGCATGTACAAGGAATATTATCGTTAGGCCTATGCTTTTTTATCTAAATAAACTGAGCCTTAGCATAGTCTTAATCTGTTTTAAGATTCCATATTCCATGAATATCATTTAAGAAGGAAAAGGAAGCGGGCTCAATGCATCAACATACTTACAATATAACTTAACAGTGAATGATACAGAATCAATTGAAGCAAATGATAGTAAAAACTGGTGGAACTTCACTTGGCAAAGCTTATTTCCAGCCATAGTCTTTATACTAGTCGTGATTTTTGGTAGATTTTAGCTTTGATATTATAATAATTTACACTTTGTACATGAAAATGAGTGTGAGTATGGGAAATAATAAATTGAAGGAATTGTTACTTAAAGGTCAAAGCTTCGCATATAAGGCACAAGCCAACGATAGTAGTTGTCTCCATGGTAGATAAAAAGATACAGAGCTCCAACCTCATAATAATATGCTAAATTTGGTACGGCAATAAATTACTCAATTTTAAAATTTTCGAAAGTTTTTACAAGGAAAATGCTTATTGACATTCTGCTTAAGTTTTATTTCATCTTTGGGTCAGTGTTGCCAGACTAGTCTTGCAACTCATTGCGCACCTCGCACCTAAAGTCGTCCGCAGAGAGCTAAAAATAGATATCTGAGTATTTACGTCTTTTAGAAAGAATCAATAGAGCGTATTTCTTCACTTTATGAGGTAAGGGTTGTTAAGAAGCAATGGCTCTGCTCTTTTGGCAAGTTGTCAACATAAAATTTTTGGCTCCCACTGCCCTTTAAAAATCGCCTTGTTGACGATGTGTCCCCAAATCATTCAGTACTGCTTTAGCCCTGTGATTTTACCTTCGGAGTCCACCAGAGGTGATCCTGATAATAACCGTATAACCGCCAGTATTTAATAACAAACTTGTTATCACTAAGTACTTTGAATGTTTGCACCGCAATCATTTTGCTATGAATTATAGCTAATACCCTAGAGAAAGCTAACACGGTCGTTCAGTGTTTTTTTAAATCAGGAGATATGGAACAATTTTGGAATCCCTAGAAACATTGACAGGTAGGATACTAGTTACAGAGTGAACCTCTTAGACACTTTGTTTCACTTGAACAGTGCTTCCTATACTTGAGGGGGAGTTAAATGAGTTTTGTTTCAGTTATCATATCAATGCACAATTGTCAATGATCTTGACAAACACATATAAAAAGGCATCCTTTGGTTGACCTTGAAGTGTCATGTGAATTATCATTTTCTATTGAGCAGCTATATCTCAAAATTGTTTGCCATCCACTTGGGTATTCAAGTGCTCGCCCATCTGCATCTGCTTACAAGGGATGTAGAAATTATTACTCTTTTACACCAAGGATTCTCAACTTCAGAAAGTATATGCCCCTTAAGCTACCAAAATTTCTTAGTATTCCCCTGGGTCCATATAAATTTGGTGTTTTTGCTTATCATCCATATTAAACAAGCAAATAGAGAGTCCAAACTTACTTACCAAGTGTAAAAAGAAGACACAAACAATGTGGGAGTAAACAGAGACAGTATTTATTTATCCTGTTCTTTGGTTTTGACATTTTGACCTGAAAAATGCAATAGAATATTATTATCAACTGCATTTATGTAGAAGTCATGTGGTTACGATTTCACAGTAACAAAGATGCTATAGCTTTTCGACCCCTTAGCTCTAAGGTGGACCCCCTTGGTACTCGTTGTCTCAATTTTACCCCATTTACAATGTCAAATAGACTTCTCTTGCAAACAGTGGCTACTTATTGTAAGTAGGCTACTACTCATACTTCTAGCTCCCTTCTAAATATGTCTGGTCATAAAACTAAACCCAGCATTGCATGACAGCAGCTTGCCAAATACTTTGAAGTTGATTTGTTTCCAAGTCAAGTGACTACACATTGCCTAGTTACCAGCCCCTTTAACTCTTCCGTGTATTAGAACTATTTTCCTTAAAATGAATTGCCCTGAAATTGTTGGTAGAGAATACATACCCAATGGTCAATTACATTTATGAAATTGATCCACGTGTTTTTGACAATTTCTAGTTGATCTTCATTAGAGTCAATTGATAAATTTAAGTTGATTTTGCATATTGACTACTTGGCCATTGCATTTAGAAAATATTACATATAGACTTAACCAGTGCTGACCAGCAATAATGCAGATAGACTTGACACTTGGCTCGACGCCGACGCGCCGCTGCCGGCCGGCGAGCTGGTCGTCGCCGCGGTGGTCGAGACCAACGCGATGCAGCGGCGCCTGATCGAGCGGCTCGGCGATCGCGCCCGGGTGCTGGTGCTCGCCCCGTCCGACGACGCCGACGCCTTCGACCCGTTCGGATGCCTGGCGGTCGACGTCTGGGCCTCTCGCACCCTGCTGCTGTCGGAGGCATCGATCGCGCTCGCGGCCCGTCCGACCGATCAGGCGGCCGAGGTCGTGCGCTTCCTCTCCACCCTCGACGGGGAGATCCCGCCCGAGTCGATCTCGGTCGCGGTGTGCGACGAGGCGGTCGTCCCCCACCTCGTCCAGCAGCTCGGCAGCTACGGCGTCGCGACCCACGTCGCGGCGGGCCGACCGCTCGCTCGCACCGGGCCGGTGATGCTCCTGGCGTGGCTGGCCGAATGGCTCGAGGGACGCGAGTTCGGCGCGCTCGCCGCGCTGGTGCGCCACCCCGATCTGGAGCCGGAGCTGGAGCTCGACGAAGCCGATCTCGCGACCCTGTTCGACGAGCACCACGCCGCCCACCTCCAGGCCGAGCTGACCGAGCCGGCCGCCGGCCCCCTCGGAGAGCGGGTGGAGCGGGTGCTGGAGCGGCTCGACGAGGTGCTCGGCGAGCTGCGCGCCGACGAGCGGCCGCTCGCCGAATGGGCAGCGCCGATCGTCGAGCTGCTGGTGCGCCTCTACGGCGACCGTCCGCTCGACCGCACCGTGCCGCGCGACCGACGCCGACTCGACGCCCTCGACGCCCTCCACGCGGTGCTGTCGCAGATCCACGAGCTACCGCGGCGGCTGAGCCCGTCGGTCGACGCGGTCGCCGCCCTCCAGCTCGTCGTCCGCCACGCCCACGAGGCCGGCAGCATCGCCTCGGATCCGGCGCCCGGGGCCGTCGAGCTGGTCGGGCCGCTGGAGCTGGCGGTCGACGACGCCGAGGTCCTGATCCTGACCGGGGTCAACGAGGGCTGCTTCCCCACCTCGGTCAACGCCGACCCGTTCCTTCCGGACGGCCTGCGTCGGCAGCTCGGCCTGGTCGACAACCGCAGCCGCTACGCGCGCGACGCGTACACCCTGCACACGGCCCTGCGCACTCGCCGGCACACGCGCGTCGTCGCCGGACGCCGCACGACCGACGGTTTAAAAAGACCGCCTCGCTCTCCCATATATTTACATATTCCTCATTTACACTCTGTGAGTAAAAGCCCCAGAAGTCTGCTTTGGTTTGACCCACAATTTAAAAATATATAAAAAATCGTCACCCACCCTTCTTTTCGACCCACCCCTGAATTGAACGCCAGAGGAGTAATACAAGTTAACCAAACGTTCAGAGAGTTTTAATTTATAGATATGATTGCGTTTTGAAGGAACTTACTTCGTTACGTACATTGTATATATTGTTTGGTCATACCAGATCTTTTTGGTCTTATCTGTTGATTGACAATAATGCCGCACAGGAAGAGATTGTAGTTTGTCCGAACCCAATAACGAAACGAGCATTATTCGGTATTCAACCTAACAATGGCAAATTTTGGCCGAGTGCCGAATAGTTTATTCGGCCGGCTTCCGATAATTTATTATTCGGTCGAATATCGAATACTGAATATTCGGTGAATCACCCATTTACAGATACAAATATTCACAGGAAGCCTTTATTTACGCGACAACATACACCCTGGGATTCGTTTTACCCATTAACTACCAACACCAACCTTATCGCTAATTGAGTTTACTATTCTCTTGTCATCTGCTCTAAAATTGACCTCGATGAGGAATTATCGAAAATATTAAAACTATCTTTTAAAAAACGGCTACCCAGGAAAAGTCATCAACAATAGCACTTCTTATCAAATTGGGTTTTCTTCCGACCAAAATACGGACCCATGAAGTGCTCAGTACTGCTGTTACTGCCGCAGATACGTAATGTTTCCTTTCGTTTTGTAACAAGGATAGTAACAATCGCGTTTTGTTTATTCAACCCCCAACATGCTGCCTGTAGCCCCCAAATACGTAGTACCTGTCATAGGAAAAGGTTTATTAGTTTACAAATTCACATATCGCTGTACGAGCGTATATCTTGGTTGTATGTCGTAGAGGTTATACAACAGAATCTCACAACGCGTATCTGCCTTCATAAGTAAACGCAGTAGAGTTTTGAAAATTTTACCGAGTCGTCTAAACAAGCCAAGTCAACAGATCCCAAACATACTCTGCAATAGAGTAGCATTTGCTTGAAAACAAAACATGTTCCGACAACTACCAAGGTGATTCCATTAGAGTATTGGCTAAAACACTATCTCCGTTTTTCATGACAAACAATTAAAGGCAGAATTTGTTGATGGAAAACGTGTTAAAGTTGTAGAAACTATTTCTCATTTCTTGTTTTGTGTGTTTTCTACTAAATGCCTCTCTTCAACATGCAGCACTTTTGAGAGGGCGGCGTTTATTGAAGGGCGGCGTTTATTGCAGGGCGGCGTTTATTGCAGGGTGACTTTTATTGGATGGGGGCATTTATTGGAGGGTGGCGTTTATTGGAGGACAGCGTTTATTAGAGGGCGGCGTTTACTAGAGGGCGGCGTTTATTGGAGGATAGCGTTTATTAGAGGGCGGCGTTTACTAGAGGGTGGCGTTTATTGCAGGGTGACGTTTATTGGATAGGGGCATTTATTGGAGGGCGGTGTTTATTAGAGGGCGGCGTTTATTGGAGGGCAGCGTTTAGTTAGAGGGCGACGTTTGTTAGAGCGTGGCGTTTATTAGAGCGTGGCGTTTATTAGAGGGCGGCGTTTATTGGAGGGCGGCGTTTAGTAAGAGGGCGACGTTTGTTAGAGGGTGGCGTTTATTAGAGGGTGGCGTTTATTAGAGGGCGGAGTTAACTGGAGGAAATACGGTAACTATTTTACGAAAACTCTATCTTTTCCAGTAACTTCAATGTCATACTCCTACGGGGCGTTTGTAACGGAGCCCAAGCTATTAAGGAATCTCACATCTTTAGAAATATTTAGAAGAATTCACACAATACCTTGGACTCTCCGACAGCTGGAGATACTGATCCACTCGAAAATATTCCTCCATCAGCTGGTTTTAACTTGTTTTCACCCTAGGATCAAATAGAATACAAATAGAAATAGAAGTCAACTGAAAATCAGTAACCTCTTCCTCTTTCTAAGTAAAGCATATACTGACGATTAGCTGGAGAAAAAAGGGTTGTGAAGTATACTGGTGAAATTGTTTAATTATACCTATGACTGCCTGCGATCGACGCAGGAGTTTCGGCGCTATGAATACTGATGCACGAACCAAGGAATGACAACGATCACTTCGCCCCCGGTAACTCTTCGCGATAATATTCTGTAAAATTAAAGATTATTACATTAATTAATATAAAGTTGCTTACACAAAAGGCTAAAACGACGATATACAACGACTTAGATAATATGAATAATGATACATACCATTTGGTGCCATGTCACAACATTCTTCCAGGTGGGGGTTGGCCTTTAGAGTTCTAGGTGGGGGTTGTCTTTGTAGGTGGGGGTCCAGACCCCCTTGCAAACTATGATATAGGACCTACTGACAAAATACAAGTTTGTGGTATAAGTGTCTGTTGATTTTGTAAAGATAGATACATCACTACATAAATACGAACTGTTTACATACATAACTAATTCAAAGCACTGCAAAGAGAATATGCAAACCTTTAGGACTAGCTTAGCTTGTCCATCTCCAGAAAACTTGTGCTTTGCATCCTAAAACCCAAACAAATAATACCAACTATAGTGGTGTGGTGAGGAATATGTGTTATTTTACTTGCAAGAAAAGTTGCAAAAGGCTAAGGTGCCAAGGGAAAATCATAATGAGTAAATTGTAAAAACTAGTAAATTGTGCATATCACATTCGTGTTACCATGCTACCATGTAACCATGTACTGTGAAGAAACAATGGGAGTCAATTACTGCTGCACAGTTAACCTCATGCTTCTATTATAAGATGAAATTTTCTGATGTATATATACCTTTTCTTCCAAACTCCTTCCCTTCAAAAGCTTTCACATACCCTTTGTCTCCCTCTCTGGCCATAAAAATAATCATAAATAGAGAGTCCTAATAATTTTTACTGGAAAACAAGGCCAGGATTATGTGTCCACAGCTTGGAGCTTGACCCCAAAAATAATGAGTGAAAATATAAACATAAAAGTGTGTTGCCACGTACGTCATATTGCTTTTTCAAGTTGTGCAAACAGAAATTGCCTTCCATTTCTTGCTGCTAACTATGGCAAATGCTTTCAGTGCCAGCCTAGACCAGCCATCCATTTCATCCAACAACATCCATGTTTTTCCAACTCAAATAATACACTGTTTCCGACTGAGAACTTTATATTATAATGACTAATATACAACTTAGCCAGACCCAGGATACCAAATTTTGATGACATAGGTAAGATAAAAACGTCATGCAGTGAAAGAAGTTAGAAACATAGTAGAGTTGAGCATTTGTTGGATATAATTTCTCTTAGAAGTGTTTAAAGAATAGAATGATGTGAGGCTTTTCATTCTGATAGTGGAAATTGTCCAGTTATCTGGCCCAAGCAAACATGTAGATGATTTTCACTCCCACGTAGAATGTATGGCCACCAATGCATATGGCATTTCTTTCAGTTCCAGCTAAATGCGGCTTTGATGCCAGTTCCCTGTATTAAAATAAAAAGTCAGACAGGGTAATCATGAAAAATTGACTTTTTGTACTATAGTTAAATTTGTGTTGAAGAACGAACTATTGATCGCCGGATACTGGTCTCAGCAATCGTAAGGAGTAAGATAAAAATACTATTTACGAACCGTGTAAGATAGGCGGGGAAACAATATGTATTTACGTTTAAACGCGTGCATATGACACGTAGAAAAGAAGTAGTAAACAAATGACTTTTGCTTCTGAATTCAGGTCCTTAGAATTGTTTGCGTAAGGTTTTCTTCCTCTTTTCCCCCAGCAAGTTCCTGCTGTAAGTGTTGGGCAAAAACGTTTAGCACTATAAATTGTTTTTTCACTTACCACAATGTTTCATAACCTCATTGGTATTATATTGCTTTGACTGTTAGACATTGTAATAAACTCTCTTTGACAATTACTGCATAAGCACCATAAGGAACATATACAAATCTATGGTAACTAGGCTCTAAAACACACATGGTCTATCACTTAGGAAGAAACTCGATGTTTACAAGTCCGTAGTTCTGACAACACTCCTATATGACGCCCAAATGTAGACCCTATGTCAAAAACACATCAATCAGCTTGATCGTTTTCATATGCGATGCCTTCGTAGTATCACCAAAATCATACCCAGTGCTTCAATTGTAACAGTGAAGTATTATCGAAATGCAGCATGTCCGGCATTGAAGCCAGCCTTATCAAAATACAACTCAGATGGTATAGTCATCTCTCGTGCATGAGTGACTAAAGAATTCCTAACAGCTTCTCTTCAGAAAAATATTAAAAAGAAAGGTCAGTTGGTAGTCCACTTTCACGTTTCAAAGACAAATTAAAGCAAAACCTAAAGTGATGTAACATTCCCTTTTCCTCCTTGGAGAGGGAGGCATCAGAACATACGAACTGGTGCAATCGCTACTTCTCCTCTTTTCAAAGGTTTGAAAAGAAGTGACTTCAACACAAAGATCGGCTTCGTGCAAGTATGAAGGTTCGATGGCGAAACACAGCTCCTCGACATATACACACACATATATATATATATGTATTCTCAGCAGACACATTGCAATTATACATAATTCTCAAAGAGTGGAGCATTACCACAATAGGAGCTACAGATGATTGTTGCGCATTGGTTAGACTAAAAGAGGCTCAAACGCTTTGGTTTCTGGGTGAAAAGGCACACGTCTCTTTAAAATTTTAACAAAGAAGAAGCTTTGCTTTCTGGGACATGCTGCACGTCGAGAGGACTTTTGGAAAGATCCTTTTTAGACGAAAAGGCTTTTAGAAAGATCTTTTACACATTGAAGACTTAAGGAAGAACTAAAGTAGTATAAGTAAGAGAAAAAAGGACGACTAAAGACGTGTTTAAGAACCTAACAGGACTGAGTATGTGAAAAGTGTGAAGTTTGTCTTGAAGATACTATATGGAGGAGTGACGGCGGTTGCTTGTTGACGAGTTATCCTTAAATAATAAATAAATAATAATTTTACATAGCGTTCAAATCCCTACTACGTCCTTTTGGTATGGAAACACCAAGGTTCCCTAAGGAAACGAATATCTAAAATGCAACATGCCACTGCGTGTAGACCCGTTTATGACATTCTGAAGCCCGTTTTATTTATGCTAAATCAAAGTTTGCTAAGCATACAAAGAGAGAAGGCGATGTATGACTATTATAACATGCAAAAGTACTTGTGTATAATGAGTAGAAATACCTTTCAAATATAATAAAGTTCTTATAACCACTGAACTGAACTAGCATCCTAAATATCATGTGCAAGAGTTTTCTTTCGTACTTAATCATGTTAGTGTAGAATAAAAGCTAAGATCATATTCCTGGATGGGGATAAAAGTGTTTTCTTTGCAATTTAAGAGAATATTACACGAAAGCTATGTCAGATATTTCGGAGAAAAGAGACAGTTTTATCTCCCACCCCTACACTTTTCTGGAGACACAGTTGAAATCTTTAATAGTAACCTTAAAGACTGATCAAGCCTTTTTGCATAAGCAGAAGGCAAAGGAGTTGAAAGATAACATGTCTTGCGACATAGATTAAGAGAAACGTAGTACCAATACTTATATTTCTGTTAACCTAAAGTATTGTTTAGACACAACTCTGTGTTAAGATGCAGTCACTTTTTGAACGTCGACTACCATGACTTACAAACATTTTGCTCTGATACAATGACGTAGTTCGTTTCCAGACCCCATCAAAAGATTTTTAGTACTGCTTGAACTGCTTCTGTTATATGTGGGTCTTTGTGTCAACGCATATGTAAGGTGTGCGTGTGCATATGTTTATGTAAGGTGTGTGTATGCGTATGTATATGTAAGGTGTGCGTGTGCGTATGTTTATGTAAGGTGTGTGTATGCGTATGTATATGTAAGGTGTGTCTGCGTATGTATATGTAAGGTGTATGTATGCATATGTATATGTAAGGTGTGCGTGTGCATATGTTTATGTAAGGTGTGTGTATGCGTATGTATATGTAAGGTGTGTATGCGTATGTATATGTAAGGTGTGCGTGTGCCTATGTATATGTAAGGTGTATGTATGCATATGTATATGTAAGGTGTGCGTGTGCATATGTTTATGTAAGGTGTGTGTATGCGTATGTATATGTAAGGTGTGCGTGTGCGTGTGTGTATGTTTATGTAAGGTGTGTGTATGCGTATGTATATGTAAGGTGTGTCTGCGTATGTATATGTAAGGTGTGCGTGTGCCTATGTATATGTAAGGTGTGCGTGTGCCTATGTATATGTAAGGTGTGTATATGCGTATGTATATGTAAGGTGTGCGTGTGCATATGTATATGTAAGGTGTGTATGTGTAAGATGTAAGGTATGTACGTGTTAGGTGTGTGAGTTTGTTTGACAGGAGATTTACCAACAAGAAAGCATTTCAGGGTTAATTTTACCGAGTTAGGTTACCTCCGATGTTAACATACTCAATTTGTCTAGTCGCCACATTAGCTCAGTTGTTAGAGTTGCAAATGCGTGGGTCACGGGCTTGTTGCCCGATGGTGACATACTTTCTCTGGTGTTCTTTCCAAAACTAACATTTCAAATCCTCTCTTCTCGATGATGCTTTTTACTTTCAATTGGCCTACGACAGTTAGACGGCTCGGAGGGCAGTCCTTGTTTAATTAAGACACATGGCGCAGAGAGGCTACTCTCCATTGCGTTCAGCTGGAGGTCGATGTCCACCGATTGATAATTGGGAGCTCATGTGTCGACTAGGGAAATAGAGTATGTTAACATCGGAGGTCACCTAGCTCACTTGGTAAAGCACACGCAGCGAAAGCGTAAGTCAAGGGTCCGATCCCCGGTGGTAACATGTGTTCTTTTCAATACTAGAAGGCGTACGACGATAAATAACGCGCAGTAATCGAGAATAGCGACCAATAACGCGCAGTGATTGAGTCAGACGACCAACAACACGGAGACTATTACCACATTATCTTGCTAAGCGGCTGTTGTAGAACTAAAGGACGGGGGCGTTAATGCCCTGGAACACAGTATCTATGCCCAGGCAAGCAAATAAATTAATTTTCAGTCTTCACTTCTTTATTGTAACGGAGCCACCTGATAGGTTATTAAGAAAGCTCTACCCTGAAACGCAACCTTTGAGTTGCATGATAGTGTTTCATTTCTATTTTCGTATCCACCTCACCATTTTCGTCTGTCAACACGACGAAATCTTCATTTATTACTGAAAAGGACATATGGGCAGAGGCTAAAAGCTCCAGAGATAGTACTTTAATCACATAATTTATATCGGGGTCTGTAAAGACGATTTTAAACTGGGGGGAAGGGGGGAGCCAAAGACACTTTCATTGTCTACAGATTCTTTCTATAATCCTCGAGAGGCGGTCGTACTGAGCGGTTGAGCCTGCCTCGCAGCTTGCTTCTCGGCCCGGTATCTAAATTGAGCCCTTGGACGCCCCAGCTGCCCTGCATTTATTAGTTAGCTGGTTTGGTGTTTTTCGGTCTATTTAGGGTAGTTTTAGTATGTGACTAAACCGAAAATGCTTGTTTGGCCATAACGACCTTGGTTACATGGTAGCAACGGCATTCTGAATACAATGTTTCTTGAATGCCGATGAAAACTGATTACATTGTAGCAGGCATCACACCAGATATGGTAAAGATTTTGAATAGATGAAATTAGCTTACAAATATAACAAAATCCTTTCATCGGTGATAATATGAAACGTGTAGTAAATATTTTGAGCTTCTTGTAGAAAACACTGTGCTGAGCATGTCGTTGCTACCACGTAACCAAGGATATTCTAGTTTTTAGCTTATTAGCGTGTGTCGGGTCTAGTGCTCATCAGGGGTCTTTGATTGAGAGATTGCCAAAGAGATTCGGGTTGATTCTTTTCATTGTTAACCTAAATGATAAAAATGTTATTTTGCGTATTTAAAGTAAGAGAATGTTTCAAAAGAGCCGAAGACTTAAAAATGGCTTTTACAAAACAAAGCTAAACGTACTATACAAAATGACCATGTAGAAATTTATCTAAGGATTGCAAAACAGTGCCCTCTAGAGTTCCCGTGTGTGTCCTTGAGTGGCTACTGTGTGTCTTGCAAAGAATTGCAGTGTAAGAGAAAGGCAGTGTAAGATATCCAGTAATAACCTTTGTAGGTATCCTCTTATGAGATTTAAGTATCCACAGCGCCAGGTCGTTTGAGAGCCTGATAGAAGATCGTGTCTCTTGGCGTCCGTTCTCTTTAACCGCAGGAATAGCCGACCAAAAGGAAACTAAGAAAAGATAGTTTAAGATTTTGCACAATCAAAGCTTACAAACATAGGGGGAAAATGTATTGGTCGCTTTAAGAGCAATTAAACTGGGATAGCTTGGGTTCTAGACCATGAAACGGCAAAATTTTGGCCGGAAAAAAAACGGCACAAAATCTCAGACCTGTAAGAGAGATATTGAAAAATGGCAAGGTTCATAGGTTAGGTTTAAGTATTGCAGCGTTGACAGGACGTATGCAAGCCCTAGTAAGGAATGGTACTTTTGCTCTATTGATATTAGGCTTTGCATCAGGAATTACCATAGATTGTAGGGTTTATCACGTCTGGAGTCTCTGTCTTTTTTCGTGATAAACTCCACCTTCTATGGCACTGAAACCTGTAATCATATTTAAATGAAATTACCATTTTAAGCCTTTGCTATCACTTGGCTTTCAAACTCTATTTCTACGAGGCATTTTACTTGTTACAATTCTGTAGAATATGCGTCTTCAATCAGATGGTATGAAATTATTCGTTGTTGATATATAGAGAAATGTCAGTTAAACTTTTTTTTATTGCAGTTGTAATTGTTACAGTAGCTTCAATCTCTTGCACTGTAGTCTGCCACTTGACTGCCCAAACAGCCCAGCTTGTACACGTAAGATGGCGACACCCATGGTTGTCGTCAATTCCCTCATATTGCTTACTCGATCCAGTCCTTTCTAAAGATAAATGATGTTGACAGAAGAAAAATTGAGAACGGACAGGAAATAGTTATTGAAATACTTCTTTTATGGACCAACGTGGGAGAGATTAAGTGTATCATATCACAGTTTAAAACCTCAGATTGAAGATAGATATTAATGAGAGATAATGTTGTAAGTTTGTAAGGTGACGAGTGAATAAACTCAGCGGTCAGATCATCTTCATCCTTTGGTATTAAGTTTTTGGTTTGTGTGTCATTTTTTCCTATTCTCTGGTAGCAGATTTTCTCAATGGTTACATTGTTTTGTCGTTTTCAGGTGATGTTATCCCCTCTCTCCTCGCCCAGGCAGAATTGGCAGGCTACGCAATCATTCAACGGCACGCTTACTTTATCTTCTGTATTAAACCATTTAAGATACAAACTTCAAGTAGTTGTATAACATTATTCAGAAGTTACATTAATTTCTCCCCTGGCTGCAACATACAGGATCCAAAAGCATTATTGCTGTATCAGCTGAACCTAAATTTGTAAGATTTCGAGCGTTTGAAACCTTATCTAAAGTTTGTTCTAAAATGGCATTAGAAATATTGTCTTTATCTTCCGTTTGATGCCGTATACTGTTATTAATGGTGCAATACCCAATATCAATTTTGATCGACAAAGCCTAAGTAAAAGGCATCAGTTGAGGATCATTTTTTCTTACCAAGGACAGACCTGCCTTTTTTGCTATGAAAGACGCAGCTTCCCGAGCGATATCGTGAAAACGAAATACCCTACACGAACCCAATGAAAATTGTTAGATGCTCGCTGACTTCTTAACAACTGCATTATTGTGGTTTGGACGACTTCGCACGTTTCATGAAATTCATAGGCTAATTAACATGACCTTGTCCTTCTAGGCTAACACCAATTCTGTGAAGTGAAAATTAGCAAATGAACATTATACAACATGACGATGGCATTGCCGATTTCTCTATATGGTCTATCCATTAACGAATTGTGTGAAATCGTCAATGTCATCATATTTCTCTAACATCTTAAAACCTACAACGTGTCCAGGGACCATTGACATAAGATGTCTGCATCTCGTGGGTTCGGGGGCTCAACAAAAAGCAGGCAACTGCGGGCATAGGGGGCGGGAGTTCTCGTCAAAGTCGAATAGCCATACTACAGAAAATAGGTCCCATTTCGGAAAAATGAATAGTCAAGTGTATTTCAGTAAGAACTGTCAATTCTGAGTAAATTTAGCAGATGCCTTATGCAAAACTTAATGAACATTCTCTTCATCGGGATAGGAAATGACAATATTTTGCGTGCAATAATTTTAACATTCACTATTATTGACAGTTAAAGTACAGTTTGATTTTATGACATTAGTTTGTAAAAGGAAACGTGACTGAAACACAGTAAATGTAAAACCGCAAGCTCTTTAGCATTCGCATTTGCCAGGACAAGGCAGTCAACAGAAAATGGGCAGGTACGGATAGAGACGGAGATTAAATATGAATACATTTTGGTAAAAAGTTTACCTCGTTTTTGAAACTGGCATCGTTTTAAAAGTACCATTATTTCGGAATACAAAATTCTAAATTTTTCAATTTTATAGTTGTTTGTTGTTTGCTTTGTTTTATTGTAGCTAATCAATACATCCATATATCAGGAAAAGAGGATTTGTAAATCGAAATTCATACATATTACCGTACCCAAAACTCCTAGACAAGTTACCAAACTTCAAATTGTTTTTTATTGTCATTCTTATGCAGTGTTAAGGTGATCGTTTTCCATATACTTTCGGGTAGTTAGTCCTTAGTTTGACAGACTTAAAAATAGAAGAAAATCTCACAGAAATAATGTAACTAAGCATATTATTTACTAAATAAACACAAAACCAGGTGATGAGTAAATGCCGTCAAATGTTTAGTGAAAACAATATACTCGAGGGGGATATCACCAATTTTAAAGTTTTGATTACTTTATCAGAAATTTGCTTACGTCATCAAATGTTTGCTGACGTCAAATTTTCAGCATGTCTGGGAATACATTTTACGTTTTGTTTCAACAAATGTGGTACATTTGATCCCGTAGAAATTTATTGGCTTGAATTTGTTTCTGTCTTACACTACCTTTTTGGAAAAGTAAACCATTGCAAAAGTAACTGAACAACCAAACCGCAAGAGCACAAGAAAACAAAATTTACATCAGCACAGGATATTGCCCGGATACCATCCAAAAACCTACTCAATATTTGACGCACATATGCACTTTCCATCTCACAATGACAGTTTTGACACAGTATCGGGGAAAAATTCTGTTTTCTGCATCGCCAAACTGGAACTTTTACCGTTTTTGATCAGATTAAATTGCCTTCAGTTAACTGTGTGGCCTGTTGTGTAACATACTGAACGTTTTAACTACCTTCTCTTTGTTTTCCCAATTTTTATGATAATAGGGAGAATAAACTGACAATGACCGCCCATTCTATAATAAATTTCAATAACTAAAAGGGATTGGCTTTGCAGTATTGTTTTCGCAAGCCAACTTCACAATGTATTGGGTAAGAATGAAAATATTTATAAAACAACATTTCATATTGACGGTTGTTGCTTCTGGCCTTGTGTAACACTGTAGTAGGAGAGGCTCTCGGTACAGTTTAAACTTCCATCGATCCACTTTGGTGCAGATAAAACTAAATGTATTTTATTTGCAAAAAGAAAAGGAGGAAACAAACACCAAACACTGACAATCAAAAGAGCAAATACTGTCATGAAACAGCATTGCAGTGTCTCCTCCCTTGGATGCACACTTGATGAAAATCTTTCTGCTGCATCAATGGCAACTAAAGTAATAAGTAAAATAAATGGAAAACTGAAATTTCTTTCTTGGTTATCCCCTATGTAGGTTACTCTTCAATGCCTTAATTCAATCTCATTTCGACTATGCATGCAGTGGATGGTACCCAGCATTAAATATGAGTTTGAAAGCAAAAATCTACACTGCCCAAAATAAATACATCCAGTTTGGCCTAAATTTAAAAAACAGAGCTAGCTTAGAAGTCAATGACCTTAAGGAAATAAATTGGCTGCCACCAAAGGTAAGGGTCGAGCAGTGTATTGCAACAACTGTTGTCAAATTCTTTAGAAATACAGGACCCATATATGGCAGAGGTGTTTTTCCCGTTAAACCAGACCGGAAATACGGGTAGCTTGAAAATAAGTTACATGTCCCTTTCCAAAAAGCATTAAAGGTCAGAAAGGCGTTTTATACTTAGGACCAACAATTTGGAACAATTTACCTGTAAGCATAAAAACAGTTAGAACCCGAAATGGTTTTAAACATATATAATTAAAAAGAAGAATTTTTTAAAACACTCCAGCAAAGAGAAGAAAATCAATATGAATACTTTCAGTTCCCCCTGCTGGATGCATCAGGGTAAGTACAGAAATCCCCCTATGAGCCTTACTACCTTAGTTCCTCTTTTCGTTTATGAGCACAATATTTGTTAATACCTCTTTAAAGGGACCATAATAGATACAAGGTCTGTTGAACCTTTTAAATGCTATCCCTGCCAACTTTATCAGTTGGGGGTTTCTTTGCTTTCAATTTTTTTGCTTTTTACTTACTGATATTTTATATTTCATTCTTTAAAGTATATAACTTGTATATTTTTTAAAAAATTATAATTTTAAAGTAATTTGTATCTTAAACATTGTAATTTTGACTTGTTATTTTTTGTAACTATTTTTTTCTATATGGCAAAATACATACGTACATACATACATACATACATACATACATACATACATACATACATACATACATACATACATACATAGGCTAGCAATATAAAATGTGATTGATAAGATAGCTGAGAAGATTAAAACAATACAAAATTTGAAAATACAATAAAATCTGTTCATGCGGTATGAAAATGCTAGTACGGGAGATTATAGTAGTGATAGAAACGAGGAGTAGAGAGAATGAGATAAAATAAGATAAAATAAATTAAAATAATTTAAGATTGTCCGTGTATTCATTAAAACGTATATTAATGTATGGTGTAAAAGACCTGATTAATAAAGATTCAGCTATCCTCAAGTTTCTTGTCGATGCGCACTTGAAAATGCTTTTAAATCCTTCAAGGATTTTGCAAAAGTAAAGGCAATGGGTGGCGCCTAGCGTTTGACGGCCTAGTACCATGTTCAACCATGTGGTGTTCGTAAATTTTGCTACCCTTATATTTATGCTGCTGAGTTTGTGTAGGAGGCTTTACATCCTTCCTCAATGCAACTGTACTGGTACACCACATGACTCCTGCGTTCTTCTGGTAGGCTTGGTTTAAGGGAGAAGCAGCTACCAAGTTTCCGGGGCTCATGGTAGAGCTGCAAAACGACTCGTTTTCCAGGATCGTTTGAACTTACGTCTTCATCTAAAACAGATTTTAAAGCTTTTGTCTTTAGTAAAATCGTCAATGCTAAAAGATTGTGTGTAAAAGTTAATATTCTCACTTTTCAGATGCTCCTTAGAGTCTTTGGCGTGCAGTTTATGTAAAATGTTGCGTACCGTTTTATCGATGACGGATTGAGGGAAACTATTGTTGATCAAATTCTGTGTTATTCTTTTAATTTCTTTATGAAAGAGTTGCAATGTGGAACATAATCGATACGCTCTATAAACCAATGTCTTGATTAAGGCGGTTCTGTACTCAAATGGAATGTGGGAACTGTAATCAAACTACAGCTCCGTATCCGTGTCTTTAATGAAAGTTCCAGTTACGATTCGGCCGTTGTTATTGTCAATTTTGAAATACACATCTAGAAAATGAAACTTGTCGTCGTTTGGTTTTTCATATTTGAAAGACAGACAGCTGTTCTCCTTAAGGCATTCAGTGAATTTATCCAAGTGCTGTGCAAGTGAGAATCTCATAAGAGTGTCATCAACATATCGGACATAAAAGCAGGGGTTCCATGTATTATCAGCATTACCAAGTACCTTATTTTCGAGGCTGGGCACGCCCCTGCTTTCAGCATGAAACTAATTAGCGTATCAACGAGGGCCAGCTCAGTCAGGTGCTAGTCTTCGTGCGTCACTTCATCGCATGATGAATGCATTGATGCGTTAACCCGGGTTTCTCAATAACTTTCGTGGAAATATTTGCCAAAGAAGTACGAATTGTTGTGCATAGCCAAATTAGACGACATGCTCAGGCAAGCAAGAATTGCCAATGTTTCCGAAATTGCTTCGTGCTTCACAAGCATGCCCTTGCCAGTAGAGCACTTGCAGGGGAGTTGAAAGATACTTCGTAGACGATAACATTTTTTACAAACCTGATCAATGGGAGAACGTTTAATTGAATGATTAAGATCCCGGCCATGAAACTAGCAGTGAGGATGAAGTTGGCAGAGCAGAGCATCAAGTAAATGGGGCTAGACATTAAGGGGATTCTAAATTTATAGGGAATTCTCAAACTCCGAAGTTAATCCTATAGAAGTTTGAATATTGACGTGTATGTTTCGGGGAGGTGATCATGTATTTGGGGACTCAACCCTCGGAAGCTCCCCTGACTACCTGCTTGGGGTGAAGTACGTTGTAGGCTTACCGCAGCAGGATTATGTGACCATCGGGGGGAAAGGTTTTGAATATAATTCTTTAGCTTTGTACAGGAAACTGGAACACATCTTGTAGCCATAAAAAGCCTTGGAAAGAATCAATAAAACGGCTACATGAATAACTGAACTATAGTTTTGGGGGCAAATCAGTGATAGTACGGGAGAGAAATTGAATACTTGCATTAAAAAGCAGAAGCTCTGAAAAGACCGTATGGAGAACCATGTATTTTACTTATCATATAAGCACATGGATCTCACAAACAACAAACCCGTAAGAAGCAGAGTCTTGACTCGACTCCAGTGGATCACCAGACAGGGTGTCGTTACCAAATTCTCCCTACCTCGAATGCGTATGGGATTGAGTAATCGTTTAGCGGTGCCTCTACTTTACTGGTGCTATTGTGGTGCTGTGGTACTGCTGAAGTGGTATCGTAGTAGCACAGAGGAGGATTCAGGGGCGTATATTCTGGGTGTGCTAGGTGTGCGCCGCACATCCTACGAAATTTTAGCATACTCCAAGATTTATACAAATTATATATTTCCACCGATTTCTGTTTGTTAAGCTCTGGCTATCGAAGCACCTAATTGGGCTAACATCGTCCCTACAATTTAACATTCCCAGTTAGAAATGCTATTTGTATACGTTATTTTCCAGCCTTTACCTCGTTCCCCCCTTTTTTCTTCCCTGGTTTCATAGAATTTAAGGATAGAACCGTCGAATTAAACCCTGACAAGTTACGATTGTATTGCCAACCAAATTTTGTTTCAATACTTTTCTTGATTTGTAGGTTTATGGAAAGTGAAGGCCACCGCCTGGAACGTATACTATGTTTTTAAGGAAAATTCTTAGTTTGCGAATAAATTAATTTAGTCTTAGAGTTTGTTCTTAATCTATTTACATTGTGTTAGAGGATGCAACAATAGGAATTGGGGGAAAATTGGTGCGATGCCATCTTATCATACCCGCTGCATTCCAGACACATTCACTCCTAAATCTTGCTTTGAAAATGATGGCATGTCACTTTCTATAAAAGTTCTACGTCACCAAATTATTAAAGTATGATAATCTTTATTTGAATAAGTATGATTGGGAAATATAAAGATCCAATGTTAGTAGAAATAGGAATTTGTATTCCACTTCTTCCATGGTCATGTCACATGGCGCAAAGAGGCTGATGTTTAGAACTGCGAGTAGCTGAATGGTAGCTAATGTTGCTTCTTCTTCTTTGCAATGCCGTATTCGAAACTTTCGAACTTAGACGATCATGACTTTGACAAGATTACGGTCATATAACGACTTACGAAAGAGATAGAGTCCCGTTAGAAGACGGGTTTTTCTACAAACGTCAGACTGCAGACTCCATGTTAAGGACCAATTTATGTCGATCAAGAAAGAGTGTTTTTTAGAACCTTCTCCACAACTTTGACCTAAAATCAAATCTCTCCGGATTTATTTTTGACTGGTTGGCATAGCTTCAAGTATTTGAAAATTGAAAAGGTAGCCGATTTCATATTGATGGCAGTAAATAAACTATGATCTTAAATTATTCCTCGATCGTCTATTTACTACAAATGATTTAAAATTTACAGCCCCGTTTTTTGCTATTCTACTATTAATGCCTAGTTCCAATTGTCTATCTTATATTATACGACATGAAAAAGCAGCCACTTGTTGAACGATTGAAAATGATAAATGGTTAAAAACTGCAGATTAATTGATTCTAAGGACGTTTAGAAAAGAAAACGTAGTATTTTGTAAGTTGTCTTTTCAAACTTTGGATAGGGAAGATTAATTCAAATGAAAATGGGTTCAAATTGAATTATATACGTTAATTGTTTCCAATTGCCTTTCTGTTAGTGTGCCTTTGTGTCCGATGAGGCGTTAACAGATAAGCCAATCAGTATACCAAGAGCTGAAGTTGATGTGAAGCCATTTGGACTACCAAATCACGAAAAGTTAGTTTTTTAATATTAAATTTATATATATATATATATAGTTTCTTTTTAAAAATATATAGAAAGTTAGTTTATATAGAGAGAAATATATAGATAGGTATATATACATATGTATGTATTCATAGCCCAATCATTAATTCTCGCTCTCTTACTATTTAATTTCCTGGGTTTTTTTCCCTCCTCCCTATATGACTGCTTCTTTGTTTCTTTGTTTCCCTCCAAATGTTTCTTATTTTTATTATTTTCTTCTCGCATTTCATAGTTTCATGCTATCTTTTTCATATTTAAGCTATTTTTCCTTTCTTTGCAATATTTTCCCTTTCTTATATTTCGTTTCGTACTTTACTGTGTCTTCTGCAGTCCATTCTTTATTTTCCTTGGATTAAAGGTCCTATTTTTATTATATATTTTGTGTCGACCCTGTTTGCTCCATTCTGTCTTCTTGCCATTTATTACGTGGGTTTTTTTTCGTTTATTGCTTTGACTGATTTGCCAGGTTTGGAATTTCTTGATTTTTATTTTTTTTGCTTACATGCTTACTTTTGCTATTTCGCTTTGCCTGAGGAGTATGTTCTGTTTAACTCTTTCTCTTATTTATTTGCTGCCCTCGTTAGATATTTTTCATTGTTTCCTGACTTTGTACGAAGGAACAGCCGTTTTTATACGCTTGGCTTTACATTTTTACCGGGAAATCGAGTCCTGCCGACTGACAATGAGAGGGTCACTGTTATAAAACACTACGGTAGTAATGTAACGGATGTGAATACCTCATAAACGTGTGGGAATGGGGCACCCCAAGAGGTGGGCACATTGTGGCATTCGGGACACAGATACGATCAGCAAAAGAATGAGGATACAAATGAATGCGAGGAATATACTGCAAAAGCTGAAATATATGCTAAGCCCCTTGTTTACAGATGGGAATACCCCGAAGTATAGCCAAACCAGTGCGCGCACATGATGCGGTGAAAAAGCTTTTGAACCAGTGTTATGCACCACGGAAATAAACAATGTCTCGTCGCCGTTCGTCATGGTCTAAGAATTACATCCAGCTTTGAATGGTCTGCAACATTTCTGAAAAGACGCCTCTCTTGCACTTAGTCCATCGCACCACCGCACCCTTTTCTTTATTATGTTGAGTCTGTACATTTACCCCGGGAATTGCCGGTCATTTCAACTGGTCTACTAGTAAGAGATTTCCCGAGCTTCCCCATTCAATTTATATCGTTTGCGCAGAAAATCCATCGCCATCTTCCTTCTGTGTCTCAATATTTTCTTTCAAAGTGTGTATTTCTATCCGTATTAGTCCATATTATTCATTTTTCCAATCCTTCGGCTCGTTTACATATCGGTCCCTCTGTCTTAGTGTCTGTACCTTCTGCAATCACGTTACTCTCACAAAATGGTATAAAAATATAGGCCATCTAAATGGTTTTGTTGCTGTTTCGCTGGGTATAATCTAAGATAAATTTCAACTCAGCTAAAATTTATATATTATCAACAACTGGCAAGAGCCGCCGTGGTCCAATGCATCGCATTGCATTCAACTTGCAGACACGTTATCAGTGAAGTCAGAAAGGGACCCCGTCCTGAAGCGTCCTTTACCCCAAGTAGAGTGCGGTGTATGCGGGCTCCGTCCTAGCAAATCCAAGAAAAGTGTGCAAAGTATAAAACTGCATCATCTTCAATGACAACTTACCTTCCTCCTTAGAGTTCAAAACTTGACGGATGTAACACGGTAGGATAACCACCACCAAAAAGATGCAGCAGTATAATGTTCTAGCCTACAAGTTGAACATAAGAATCTGAGTCAAATTTATTATACGAGCATTCTTTTTGCATCAACATTTAAAACGACACATTTTGACTCTTAGTAACAAATTAAAGAGGGAAAATTTTAAAGCAACTTTAGAACTAACGTTATTTATCTAGTAAACAAACTCTAAAGTTTTAAACTTCAGAGAGCTATTCGGAATATAAAATGCGTGGGTCTGTTGAAGGTACTCGAGGTCAACATTGACTTTGGTATATATCCCACACTGCGAAACAAACATTTGTTCCACGGCCCATTATCACCACAAAGTTCCTTATTTCATGTCCAAAACAACATAAAATGGTTCATCTAAGATATTCTCGGTAAACGTTCATAAAAAGAACTTCAGATCGTGAAATTGTAACCATTTTACTAAATTCTTGATATTTGTTTATGTTATATTGATGTCATTACTAAAAGTCGGGTATCGTCCTTTTAGCCCTTCACAGTTTTATGTTTATATTTTAACATGTAAACAAAGCAGTGGAGAAAATTCTTGGTAAATCTGACATTTCTAAGAAGAATTATAATCAGCTTCTTTTGATGACCACTGAACAATTTTCATATATTTGGGGTGCGACGGGGGTAAAATCGTCTTGGGGCAATTCTGAGGGGATACTCTGGGGGCAATTCTCCTTGTCAATTATCAATTGTATTATTCCTCTTCTCATAACCACGCGCGAGTATCCTGAGACGTCCTTCTCCCTTAAAATACAATATGATAATGATTGACGGATTGTTAAGTAGTGCTTAATTACCGCAAGGCCTTCACCTACAGGTACAATGCACGACTTCAGCAACAATACCAAGTTCTTTGTTGACTATCCTCTGCAAATAAAATCAAGCTGCCTGGTCCTGAATCTGAGTACGGTAAGGATAGTAACTGCTCGTGTTTCTCGATCATATTCTCGGCTAATCTGATGAACATATCCTCCACATTGATCGCATCCTTAGCACTCGCTTCAACATACGGCATCATGTAGAGTTCACTAAACATCTGAAGAAAAAGAAGTAAAGTAAGATATAGACATTCATCTCAGAAAAAATGAACACGAAACTACATATAGGATGATGAAGCTACTTTTATAGCAGTTCGTATAATGTGCAACAATTTCGTCTAACCTATCTTCCATGGGTGATCGCACACTAATGGATAAAATGGCTTTGACACAAAGGTTGTTTTCCAAACGGAATAGCTCTCTAGCGACTTGTAAAGCTTGCAATATGTTTGTGAAATCCATGCGAAACCCTCCAAGTTGATTGTAAAACGTGGAGCAAAGATTTGAATTGCCCTTTATTTATTAGTTAGCCTGTTTGGTGTTGTTTTTGTCTATTTACGGTAGTTTAGTGTCGTACCCACTGCTCATCAGGGGTCTTTGATTAAGAGACTGCAAATTTTTGAATTGCTTGCCCCCACGCCACACTCCGTTGTTGGAAATTGACGTTGCGTGCTTCAAACACGTAATTATACTTTGAAACCATGCCCGACTCTTGTTCAGCCATCGGGTGTACAAATCGTAGAGGGAAACTAGGTATTAAATCCGGGAAGAAGGTATCGTTCCACCATTGAGTATCTTGAGATCAAAAATATTGGTTCTACTGAGGGCAAAATTTTGTTAGCAATCGGTAGAATTTACACTATACAATTTCATGTCATTCGGATCAGTCTTGAGCCAGGGCTTTGAATATCTTATGCTAAAATGCTTGGAGAGTTCAGTAACATTGTCTCCCCGTCCTTCACGCTTAACCTACCTAGTCATGTCCCTTAGTGCCTTTACGTGTTTTAAGACAACCTTTAGGATGGACTTCCATACATTACAATAACGCCCAGGTAAAGGCACAGCCAGCCACGCCCATCAGCTATTAGGTGGGAAGAGGTATCAAGGGGAAGGGGTATGGGGGTATCAAGCACGGAGCCAACTCCATTGGGGGGGGGGCAAAGGAAATCATTCCCAAATTTGGTCAACGACTTTTTTCAATTTTTTTCTTCTCCTTATGTCATATTTGCAAACAGGACATTACTTATCTGCCATTTGGCCGACTGAACTGACAAACAAATTGGAAATATAAAGCAAGGATGAATAAAGCAAGGATGAATCATTACCTTCTGGGGATGTCAATAAATTGTACAGGGGGCAATTTGGGGCAATAAATCAACTTTGGGGGGCAATGCCCCTTACCCCCTATAGCTCCGTGCCTGGGGGTATTAATCAGTAGCGCTCGAAAAGGGTAGTTAAAAACACGCAAAAGTCAAAAGAAGAGGGGATTAACAGGGTGTACATTTCAGGGGAGAAGTGCAGTTGTAAATTTGTTTCAATTTGGTTTTTGAGCAACATAAACCTGCTTACGGTATTATATTCTATAGCCATGTCTTAGGCCAAAGGTGGCATAAGAAGCTTTAGGACTACTGTTTTAAAAAGTCATTTATGTAGTAATTATTGTTGTGGGATGGGTATGAGAACACTGGTATTGAAAGATACATTTACGATCATCGATAAGGGATTGACTAATAATGGGAAGTAGAAGCAAAAGGTACCTGGGAATATTTTTAACAGAGGGATTTTATAAGGGGGCATGCCCCCCTATGACTCTCTATTGTAAGATGGACATTTGGGTAACTCTGCAAAAACTAGGTTGGTGGGGTTTGGGGGCGTTCGATCAACCCAGAAGCCTCTATGGGGGCGGCAGAGCTAAAAAGGTTGAGAACCTCTGACTGATAACAAAGGAAACGCCATTTGCAGCATTCTGTTTCCAAGAAAAGCTACCAAATATGTTCTCGACAACTAATTTAGTGGTCGACTATCAAATATCTACTAAACATCTGATTCGGCAGTTGACTACCAAATTTGTATTCAACCACTGACTAAGTAGTCGACTACCAACTGTACAGTCCATCGCTGATTAAGTAGTCGACTACCAGCTGTACAGTCAATCACTGATTAAGTAGTCGACTGCCAAATTTATAGATCACTTATCAAGTGGTCAACTAGCTGTTGACAGCACCGACTACGACATTGTGGAAACTGCGGGCTATAACCAATATACCTGAGCCTCATAGCAATGTCAAATATTTCTGCCTCACATAAAATTATATTGGTGGTCCAGCAGGTTTTGAAATGGCTTCAGTACATGTTTTTGCAACAAGAACATTTTATCCTTATCTTCGCTGTTCACTCTTTCTCTGCAACACGTATTGAGGTCATTTAATAGTACATAATAGTAATAATAACATTTATTTTCAAACCCAGTCATACACATTTCATACTAGTTCCAGCTACACTCATTGTGAGAATGATATAATACATTACTACAAACAGTTCATAAAAAGGCGTTGTCAGACGGAAGCGGCTCTTGGCCTTCTTAAGGAATCGGAGATGCATAGGTTTTTGAAGGATGAAATACCAAAATAGTATGATGGCCTAGCTTGCAACGACAATGAATTAAAAATAGTAAAATCAGACTTTTAAATTGGTTTCATTAGCCTGAGGAAGGCCATATTTGCAAACAGTAGAGGTAAGGACACCAAGCAACAGATGCAATCAAGCAAGATTGAATTGACCAGTGTGCAAACAATGTCGTTGCACGTAGGCTGTGAAATGTGAGTATGCTGTGGACCTAAGTGAAATTGTATACCTAAGAGCTATTCTCTGCAAAGTCGAGGAACTAATTGGAGGGGCGTAAAAGAAGGTGGAAATAATTTTACGTTATACTCTGAAAGTATCATTGAGAAGAGAGGATTTGAAATGTTAGTTTTGAATAGAACTCTAGAGAAATAGAAAATAGAATAGAACCCGTAACCCATGGTCCTATCAGTCAATCAGGTATTGTCTTCATAATTCTTCAAAGTCAAAAGAAATAGTCTCGCCTTCCCTTTAAAAACGTATTCTCCCTTAGTCTTCCTTGACAAAGAAGTTTCATTTTTCTTGTAATTCTTCAAACGTGTAACTTCCAATACTCGATCTCTTTCCAAGAGAACATAAACTTATAAAGGTTCAGACTGTCAATCTAATCCTGACATCAATATGTTATTTGGTAGTTGGTAGATTAGCCTGAGGAACAAGAAATGAAACTTTTGAGGTCAGGGTAGACATGGTAGAGTTTATCATGTCAGTGTCTGAGACAGTGTCTGTCTGCGAGCTACGTTTAGAGACAAACTTCCCCCATCTTCAGACTGCCGGATTTGAATTATGTCGCTGTCATTATCGGGTTGTGTTGCGGACCTCTGAGGAATCTGGGATCGAACTAGGTTGTGAGGGGGCACCTTGTCATTTGGGGGTTTGTTGTGCCTTATTTTTAAGGGCTGGATCCGATATGTTGGGACGTTGGTAGGATATGTTTTTGATGTTGTTCTGATGGTGTAAGGTGTGGATAATTTCTGGGTGATGATGATGATGATGATGATGATGGTGATGGTCATGATGATGATGATGATGATGATGGTCATGATGATGGTTATGATGATGATGGTGGTCATGTTGATGATGATGGAGGTGGTGGGTATGATGATGGTGGTAGTGGGTATGATGATGATGATGATGACGATGGTGATGACGATGACGATACTGAAATTATTAGCAATGATACTGATGGTGACAGAGACCAGAAAGGGAGGGATGGTTACTGTAAAGCTGATGATAGTGATAATGGTCCTTTATATATTATAAAAGAGTATTTACTCTTTTGATGTATCTTAATTTACTCTTCATTGCAGCCAGAATGGATTCTCTTCCACAGTTATCCTACCTTCCTGCCCTCCTTTTTGCAATGCAGCCAGTAAGGTACATATCTATTTCTTCCGTTTTAATGATAAGTTACCCTGTGCAGCTACAACATCATCAATATCATCATTGTCGTCATCATCAGCGTCATCATCATCATCATCATCATCACCACCACCACCATCATCATCATCATCATCATCATCATCATCATCATCATCATTATCATCATCATTATCATCATATCATCAATTCACTCTTGTTCCTACTGTCTCGATCGTATTTCAACAACTAGTTCCCTAGTACTGGAACTAGTCCAAATCATCGCGTTTCTGTAGCAGCACGGTTACATGTATCCATATTGTTAGCATTTACGACCATATATATCATATTAAGGTACTACTATTATTTTGTACATAGTTTGTAGTCTATTGCATTCGGAAGGAGAGATTCTAGGACTACAATCATTATATAACTGATTGTAGTGATTGATAACATAAATTAGTCGGTGACGATCTTCAGTTGTTTGAGGGTGACGACCTAGTCTTCCATGTGCTACAAGATTTTGACCTCTTCAATTTAATACGAAAGCATCCATTATAGAAAATGAGCGCATATTGCCCACCCGATGACACACATTTAATCTAAGGTTGTTCTCCTCTCTAAAAAAATCGTCTTCACTTAACTCTTGTTCTATTGTCAACTATTGATATGAAAGGGCAATACACATGGGCGCACGGTCAAAGGGGCTGAGGAGGCTGCACCCCCCCCCAAGTTTGTTAAAATACTATATTTTTTCGGGCAATTATTTTCCAATTCAAAGTGGCGGTAGTTTACCCTATATTCAATTCAACCTTCGATTCAACAGTCTGCAGAACCGTCGATTCATGTCCCAATCATTTTCGGATAAAGAAGTATTTTTTCAGGAAAATAATCCCCAGCCCCCCCGCATATTGTTTTGTCCGTTGCGCCTATGGCAATACACCAGAGTGCTAGTGTCATATCTTTCTGATGTCTTTGGTAAATTAAATACAGAGTTAAAAACTAAGTTGGGTACAGATCTGCAATGCAAAAACGGAGCATGGAGGTAATTGGCTTCTAAGCTTGCTGAGAATATTGGTTGTGTGTATGGGTTCGTTTCTTAGACATCAGCATTTAGAGTAATAAAGTGATGACGTCACAAAAACCTTTTTTCGAGGAATCTCAATTATAACTACATCATAGTATTAACCTTGCTACCGACCCCTCTCTACAAAATATTGCGGTCAGATCTTGTATCAGTTGTGAGAAGTGGCTATTTGAATTTACAAAAGCCCTTAAGGAAACTCTGCTAATTTTGCTCAGTTCGTAAAATTATGAAATGTGTTCATTTAACAAGGTTTGATAGGCATGATTTAAAGTTTGAAAGGACGTATCTCAACTTTTTTTCTGTTAGCGCGAAGAGAAAATTTTCGCTGCAGCGAATTCTTTGTTAGAGCGAAGAGAAATATTTCGCTGTGGCGAAGAGCTTATTACATAATGCGCATGCCTAGGGACGAAAAAAATCGCTTCGTGCTAACAAATTCGTCTAGTGGAAATTCGGCTTTAGAGGAGGCATCTAAAGGAGAAGTGATGGTAGTAGCAGATGATACAGACATCCTGGTGCTACTTTTGTATCACTAGAATGGAGGTCTGTCAGAAGTTTTCTTTTGTGAGGCAAAGAAGACTAAGCTTTAAAGTGATCGAAAGATGTGTCCATTTAGCGCTTTTCAAGCTGGAAATTCCCATAATCATCTTACTCTATTCATTCAAGCACGGAGTGGACGTGATACGACCTCATCAACTCGCGGAAAAGGTAGCAGATTATTGTTAATATTTTAAGAGCTTGTGAATTATTCTCCTTAAATTTTTGTTAATAGTTTATACGGACAATATTTTATGGACAACGTTTAAGGTTAAACACAGATGGACAGTTCTTTATGCCGTGAAATGGTTAATAAATGTGACCTGTGACCAGCACTTAATAAACAGTGAAGTGGTCATACTTTTTGCCAGCTTAGAGAAATGTAGGTGTTTGGCATGCGAATTTAACCAGGCAGATTTAGACTTGTATTTTTATAAAATTGATAGCATTATTTATGCTATAGCTTCTTGAAGACAGTTAAACAACAGTAGTCACCTTTTCATTTTCTAAGTGTGATTGTTTTTGTATTCAGGGAAAGTGCGTATCATGCAGCTGATAAACAAGTCTACAGAGATTTGTCGTGATGCCAAGTTATTTGGAAGTGAAGAAGCAACTCAATATGAAATCAAGAAAATGGAAGTCGTATCTTCATTGCAAGGTAAGTATTTTGCATTTACTTATTTCACTTCTAGATTATCCACTTTTGTTGATGCTTGGGCCAAATTCTCATACCTGACGATGGGCGTGCAAATATCTATCGAAATATTAAGTCATAGAATCACAAAACTGTCGTCATCTTTTGATTTTAGCTACCAAGGAAAGGAGAATTACTCTTTGGCAACACTTCGATTCGCAAAGTACATGGAGATGGCAGTCACACCCAGAGTTGAACCACCTTAGTTAACTCCAAGTGAACGGGCTGCCTTGTTGCTAAAAAAATTAAACCAACTACCTCTATATATGGTGCCGACTTCGAGGGACGGAAAAGCAGGGGAGCATGTACTTTGTTGAAATAATTTGCCCGCATTGGAAGGCTATGGGAAAATGATCCTTCCCTTCTTTTAATACTATGATACTTTCAATTAGACTCAATACGGTGCAATTTATAGTATAATATATTTTACGTGGGTCACGGGTTCGATCCCCGGTGGTGACATATTGTCTATTTCTCTAGTGTTCTTTTCAAAACTAATATATTTTACAATTCTTAAAATTGACTGATTTCCAGAATTGTACTTTTTATTAACATTTTAGTCTGACTCTGTCCTACTTCAAATTAAAAGGTAAAATGTCACGAATAATCTCATCCTTGCGACAAACAAAAAACTGAAGTCGGCATCGAGAAAGCCTTTCTTAAGAAACGACTGAATCAAAACAAAAACTAGCTTTCGTAACCAAGTGCTCCATATGCACCGAAAAAAACCTGTACGCCTTACACATGGGATTTGTCCTCTACAATATTTTGTATATTTTTTTATGTAGTAGCGTAAGCACAGGATGTAGTGAACTCAAAATAGCAGAAACAAAATAACAGCGGGGTTCAGAATACTAACAAGATTTTATAGGTTCAGTTTTTGAAGGAAATGATTTGTATTACTCGACGAAGTGCTAGGGTTTACACTACGCTTGTTGCGATCATCTTTTGCAGTAAAACCCAAAGTTTTGCCTTGTCAGCAATTCTTTGTTTTGCTTCTCCGCCGTACGTACTACTGTGCCAAGAGTGTACACAACGATAAAAGATTTAACAGGGAAGGGGAAAACAAGTTTAAACAAGTCAGGGTATGCTGGTATCGATAACACTTTGATTTACAATGCAACAGTACCAAACAACAAGGGTGACAACAAAATGATACAGGCAGACGAATAGAAATTGTAGTGGGGTGGGGGATGGGGCAGGTAGGAAATATAAATAAGGGGCACATTGTCCTTGATATTAGACCAATCCTACGTCATATTTCCCACTTCCGTAAAATAAGTCTTTAAGAGCTGTGAAAGAGGCAAGTGAGTCAATGACGATAACACAATGGTGTGTGTATTGCATAAAGCCAACCAACGGTCGCGCATGCGCAGTGGACACGGTTCAAAATTCATATAGCTCTGGTAAAGTTCAGACGACCTTACGTAACTGGGCTCAATTGAGACAACATCATGGAGACGACCTTATCGCTTCCTAACGTCACATATCGTGACCTTCTTTATGTTAACTTGCCCCTCTCTTCTCGGTGTTTTTGCTCATCTTCACTAGTATACAAGATGGTTTATATATCTTGAGATTGTATATCAAGCAACTTCACGGTGCACATTTTGAAAGAAAGAGAAGCGATGGTTGCAACGTTTCGGTGCTACGGGTGGTTGGGCCTACATCAACACGTGCACGAGCATGAATATTTAGTGATTGGAAAATACCTGAAATAACGTAACAATACAAGCATCGATGTTGTAAGTCTCGGTGAGCATTTTCACTCTCTAAGGGAATGCAAAATGCACCCGATTCTTTAATCTATGAAATGCTATTCACTCAATAGAAGAACGTATTCATGAACACCAATAAGAACAAACTCTTTCCACGATTGACAATTAAAGTTTTAATGGTTCTATAAATGTATTGAAAAATAGAATGTTACTCTACCGCTTGAGACGAATGTCAAAGAATAAGCATCAAAACTGGTAATACTATCTCTTAGCTCTCTTCTGAAACATTAAAGATTTGCAAACAGAATCTTTGCTGTTGACAGAGAGAGCGTCAAGCCAGAGAAATAGGAAAACAACAAAAGTAACTAAGGACAAAGTAGGCTTATGATTTCAGGTTAACTGCCTTTAGAAAAGGATTGACGCATAACCAAACTGAATTGTATGCAGAAACTTTACCACAACACTACTTATGTTCAAATCCCCAACTTTGTCTTGTCACGGTAGAATTTAACCTCCTAGTTGTGCGAACATATTTAGACTGAGGCATCGCATTATTACCTGTGCTTTTCTGGCCCAGCTAACTCATTTGACTTACATCTCAATTAACCAACTTGACAATTATTGGGATATGTAACTAAAGCATTTGCCACATTTCTTACTGCAAGTAGTAGCAGTTGTTGTTTTGGTAGCACTAGTAGTATTAGTAGTAGTGTTAGTAGTAATGTAAGTATTTGTGTTAATTGTATTAGTAGTAAAACTAGTAGCAGTAGCAGTAGTAATAGTAGTAGTAGTAGTAGTAGTAGTAGTAGTAGTAGTAATAGTAGTAGTAGTAGTAGTAGTAGTAGTAGTCCTAACTAAACCATACTATCTGCCAAATTTATCTTGAAACTTTAGATGCGCCATTTTACCATTTTATCATACGCCTTACCACATCAAACCCTAACCACCTCATCATCAATCCACCTGTGCACCTCACCTCACAACTTTATCTCACGATCTCATCTAAACCACTTTATCTGTACCATTTCACCACTTCAGTAGTTAAACAACCGCCACCCCATAACCACTTCTCGGTACTCCCTCCAGACAGTTACCACCATATAAAAATACCATGATTAAATAAACTTTCTCGCCACAAGTGGGTTAAAAGAAGCATAAAATTTGCCACTCCATTGGTGAATGGATAAGAAAGTCGATTTATCCTGTTGAATTGATTATTCTCAGATGCAATCAAATCTAATCAAGATAGTTGATCAACGCTGACCACATTTCATACTAGTCAATTTGATTAATTTTCCACCACAGACATTACAGACTCATTTGCCGCCAGAATAAATTCCATCTTTGGAAATTTAATTTCCACCATTGTTTTGACCGATCATTTGTAGCATAAAGAAAACCAAAAGATGTGGTTAACCGATAAAATGACAGGAAAATTGAATCGCCATCTGTAATAAACATAACTAGTGCTAGATAACATAGCCGTTTTGGTGGTAGAAGTAAATCTATTCTTTACTCTGAGAAGCCAGTGCTCGACAGTAGTAATAGTAGTAGTACTTATGGTAGTAGTAGAAATAGTTGTAGTAGTAATAGTAGTAGTAGTAGTAGTAGTAGTAGTAGTAGTAGTAGTAGTAGTAGTAGTAGTAGTAAAAGTAGAAGCAGCAGCAGTAGTAGTAGTAGTAGTAGTAGTAGTAGTAGTAGTAGTAGTAGCAGCAGCAACAGCAGCAGCAGTAGCAGTAGCGGTAGCAGCAGCAGTAGTAGTAGTAGTAGTAGTAGTAGTAGTAGTAGTAGTAACAGTAAAAGCAGTAGTAATTGCGGTAGTAGTAGTAGTGGTAGTAGCAGTAGTAGTCGTCGTATTAGTAGTAGTAGTAGTAGTAGTAGTAGTAGTAGTAGTAGTAGTAGTAGTAGTAGTTGTTGTTGTTGTAGTAGCAGCAGCAGCAGTAGTAATAGTAGTAGTAGTAGTAGTAGTAGTAGTAGTAGTAGTAGTAGTAGTTGTAGTAGTAGTAGTAGTAGTAGCCACGATCGACAAACAATAATAGAGTTTCCGATGAATCATGGGGATGGAGCAGTTCAACTGCATTCGACTTGTGTTTTCATCGAAACAAAAAGCCTTTTCATATGAACCGTACCATATGGAAGATATAAACGAGTTCAGCATATTTCAAATACATTTGCGCGAATTTTACTTGATTCACATATTTCATTGTGTAGTAAACTTGCCGCCCTCTAATAAAAGTCGCATCCAAAAGCTGGAAAAGTGTAAGAAACGCCGTGGCGTTTATTGGAGGAAATACAGAAGAGATCAACTTAGGCCTCCCCGTTTTTAAGATGTTTTTACGTTGTGTGCCAAGACTCCAACTTCCTTAAAGACACACCAATTTCTGACTATAACTTGACTCCGGAAACCGCCCCTTTGATTGCTTTAGTAGTAGGACCAGGGGGAGCTACCGAAGCTGCCTTACGCCAAATCATCCCATAACCTTTGACCGCTTTCATTCTGAATACTGACAGGCTGGTTGGGTAGTTTGGATAGACTTAGAACACTCCGTAATGGGCAAATGAAAGATAGAAGCCCAGAAAATTCAACACAATCCTATGTTTTCGAGTGTTGAAATCGGCCCCTTTTAAGTCACCTCCGCTGAAATCGGCCCCTTTAAGTCGCCTCCCCTCCCTAACCATATAATCAGTTTCTACATCAACCCCTACCAACCACAGTAGTGTAGTGGCAGATACTTCACTAAGTCTTTAAAGGACGGGAAATGCGCAGTAACTCTCTGAAATCAACAACTCAAAGAAAACGAGAAACGAACAAAAAGCAGCAAAAAGATGGCTAGAACAAAAGCAGACATGAAGCCAAGTAGGCGGAAACTATCGCACGAGAACTGAAATCACTTCCCTACTCAGTAAATTTTTGAAAGTAGGAGGTCATACGTCTCATGATAAACTTGCAAATGATATTGAAGTTTTACATGCTTTTCTTTCTTTACGGGAATAAATTCATGCTCACATGAAGTTTCCTCGTTTGGACAAAATAGATACTTGCACTTGCATTGAACTAAATGCCGAAAAGAAAAGCCGAAAGTCGTATATTTTCCCTATTTGTAGGAAACACTTTGTGCTTTAATCTCATTTACTATACCTGAATCCTTCTATTGATATTCATGACGGCAGTGATTAGTAAGGGGACCACCTCTCCCAGCACAGCTGGTACTCATTTCACCAACGCCTTAAGGATGGAAGGCTGAGTGAACCTTGGCACCACTATCTCGAATCGAACTCCGGTCGCTCGATTTGCAATGCAGGTCCAGTACCAATGGACCACCGTGCCATTGTTTATGATATGTGCAATAATACTAGTATAAACCACAATAACTTACTTTGGTTTATTCGTTTACTACTAGAAATTTGGACCATATGAAGATTTCGGGCTAGTTCATGATTACCTGAGGGAGCACAACGGAAATTTCTACCGAGTCACACGAAGAGGACAGCACGGTAAGCTTGCATCAAAGCGAGGCCATTGTTTTGAATCACGAAGACTAGGTGTTAGACATGATATCAAGGGTCATTCCCTTGCAATACTTTGTCTCGGTTTGAAATTCATATACATGTATCTTGCGCTGTCATACCACCCCGGAACCTATAGGGCACTCCTGTATTAAACATATTGCCATTGTAGTACGCCTTACTGTCCAGTCAATGAAAATATTTGCAATTTTATAACCTTAATGACTGAAAACTGGCTTGATATGCATTCTTTAAGGGGAGAGTATGCGGCTCCTCCAATAATTTTTCTTTATCCATAATTAATCCATCTAAATATGCCAGAGGGCAAAGGAATACCAGCAACATTATTTATCAACAGGCACTTCAACACTTCAGTAGACAGAAACCCAATTTCTTTTCGGCATAGACTTTTCTAGCTTATTCTTTATGACGTATCGCAACAAAGCTCAGAAATAGTGACATCAATTATCCTCTTGGGAATCAACGGCTGAGAACAATGTTTTAACTCACCCTCAGCGATTTTGTCTGCCGGCGTGTGGATCGAAATGGCCTTGCATTTACACGGGACATGATAGCCTGCGTGCAGACTATCCCAGCTGAAGTGGATATCCACTTCAGCTGAGATAGTCTGCACGCAGGCTAGGGACATGATGGATCTGAACTCGTTTGGATCTGTTATCTGTACCAGTTTGGGTCTACGTATGAAAGTGCACCAGTTTGGATCTGATCCCAAGGAGTTCTCGCTTAGGACCAGATCCCAACTGGTACGGATCGAAAATGGGACGATAAGAACTACCACTAACAGATGCATTTGACGCCATCTCCATTCATGCTGTATTTTACCCATGATTTGGAATAATATCAAGTTTGCTGCTTCGTATGCTTTCCCCTTCGATCTCGGTACCTATATGTTGGTGCCCTCAACCAACGGCGCCCAACAGAATGGTGACAAAAAAGACACTTCTTAAGAGTATCTATAGAACATACCATTTAAAGGCTTTACATAGTAATAAAAAGCTGTAACAAAACCCATACCCAAAAGTTACTGCATAAAGTACAGCATATGAGATCTAGCTACCATTGCCAATATTTCGTGACAAAAACAGGAATTCACCCAGAATTTGACTAATGTTGGAGTTGTTAGCTGGATTCTGACATGAAAAAAATTAGGCCCTAATTTCTATAATTCCTCAATATTTATTGAAGATGTTTACTCTGTATAACCTACAAACAACTACTAAACACCTTTTGGGAGCGTCTTTGAGCAAAGAACTAAACAACCTTAAGGCGAAATTCAAAGAGTGAGTTGTTTATATAAAAAATAAAAGTGTGATTGTCCAGAGTAAATCTGTATGCTAAGAATTTTACATTTTCCTCACTCAAGCCGGTATCGAATTTTCCAGAATAATATTTCACGATGCTTGATTTCTACTCTACACATAAAAGTGTGGCACGCATCATAGCAGTATTTGGATACCTCATCTTGACCGGGCGTAGGACCTTTGCGGACTTAACCCTGCAGCCCTGGTGGGCGTTTTTGATTGATGGGTGTACTGGTACTGCTCCCTTAGAAATAGTCAAGACGACGATGAGAGGAACAGGGGCAATGGAATTATAGTATAGATTAGTTGCAAATTTCTTGTTCTACATCTAAAATTTGTAAATGTCAGGCTTGTTGTCTGCAGTGGCAAATTGTTTACTGCCTTGAATTTGCAACTCGCTGATACCCGGCACGAGCTTTAGATTTGTCTCATCTTGATATCTGGAATTTGAATCTGGAATTTGAATCTTGGAATCTGGAATTCTGAGGTGTGTCTCAGCAGACGAGAGGATAATGGTGTTAGCACTTGGGAAACCTCTGATTTAGATCCTTGCCGACGAATACTGATATACACTACTCTTGGGTGTCTAATAGAAGGGGGGTTGGAATAAGCGGGAGGGTTGGAAAAATCCCAAAAACCTAATAAACGGGGGGTCAGAATAGCCGGGGGATTGGAAAATCACAAAAATGTCAGGCTCTAGAATACATTTCTTATATCACTTAGAGCAAATAAGCGTGATTACCGTGACATCGAAAGACCATTAATGAAGCGATCAGATTTTCACTAAGAGGACAGGTTATAATCTATTATTAATAGTCAGTCTAACACGTGAAAATTATGGCACTATCCGATAATATATATTCAGCAAAGAAACAATACCATTAATTTTCGTGTCATTCTTTCTTCATTTACGAAATACCATAAATAGCGATACTAAAAGTTTAACTAGTTAAATTACTGGAATGTGCTTTGGATTATATAAACTGATTATTATGTCCATAGATGAACCCTTATCAGTGGTTTTATCAGTTGTAGCAATGTCTGTAACGCAATTCATACCGGTGTAATTCAGGTATATGAGTATCCATTACTGGTACCATAGATCAAGCTACTTTAAGTGTCCGTCAATGGCACTGTACTTGCAAATATTGTTGTCGTCTGTACGGACTTAGAAGATCAACTAACAACAATGAGATTGTGTCCGATTACTCAAAGTATGTTTTAGTTGGAATATTGTGCTAAATATACTCTTCTGGACTACACCGTTTTTTAAATAAGGAAGCGGTTGTTACCTCAGGCTCACTTCAATTTACGAGGATAATGAAATTGATGCTACGACTTTTCATCACGCGGCGATTCATCACAGCGACAATTCATCACAGCGACAATAAATTACAAAGACAATTCATCACAAAGACAATTCATCACAAAGAAAATTCATCACAAAGACAATTCATCAGCTGAATTTATTTATTTATGCCACCAGATTACAACAAAATATACTTGTAGGCCAGATGCTGCACTGCTTTTAAATATGTTAAAATGTCAGTTTCCCCTAACATGACTGACGTAAAAGACTGCAAGCGACACTGAGAGCGGACCATAGAGTAACCAAATATGGATAGGGTAATCCGATGCCGCTCGCTTTGCCTCCCACTGGGTCAAGCAAAAATTGATCAGTAAATATTGACGCGAAAGAATCGCGCGAACAAACAGCTTGCTTAGGGGTATTCCTGGTAAATTAAGTGTGCTTACTACCAAAATAATATGTTACTCAATGACGACAAAGGCTACGTGAGCATTGCATACAAGTCTGATTTCACGAAAAAGCGTCCAAAAGGAAGACCTCCCAAACAATGCATACATACATACATACATACATACATACATACATACATACATACATACATACATACATACATACATACATACACAACCAGGGACAACAAAATACCCTTTCAAGCAGAGTAACCCACCCATAACATTATCGGGAGAACGAAGTCAACAAAGCAAAACTAAGTGCACAGAATGAAGGAAAGGGACATTTCAAAATATTCATATCCATGGGAGAAAGAATCTACAAATGATTGAGTTAAAAGAATGTTTAACAAGACATCAAGAAATGGATACTTTACAAAAGACAAATTAAAAGCCTTTCTTAAAGCAACAAGAAATATGATAGCTACAGACTCAACGGGATACAAGCAGACAAAACGAATACTAGACTATTTACTAAATTCTATTAAGCTGAATATTAAACTAACTTCTTGCTAAATTTCGTAAGATTTTTTTTCTTTTGTGAGGTTGAATCTGGAGGCATATAACCCGAACCGAAATTCAAATCCCATCCAAACCGAAAGTCGAATTTTGGTCGGATTTTTTCTGTCATAAATAGTTCGGATTGGATTCCGACCAGTTTTTTAAAGTCATGATATTTTTCATTTTGGTTTTATGTCTGTCCTGTGCAAATAGTGTGTATCTTTAAAGACTCTTAAGAACGTCTTTAGATTAGCGGAGAAGAAGCCTCATTCCCTCTGGTGTTAATTGACGAAGCGGCACTTAGTGTGGTAACAGTTATGCGATCTGTAGTAGCATTTAATTCTTATCAGTAATATCACTCTCGGTAAACCTCACACTCTCTCCTGTAGGTTTGATTTATAGAAAACTAATACTAAGTGAATCCGTCATTTGCTTGAAAAGTATGTCGCTTAAACGGGATGCGCCTGACACTGCCTGTGAACAACGGAGAAGAAGTTTAAGAAGAATGATATTGCCAGGCTTATAGCCAACGGAGATGCCAATGTAAAGCCTTCCAAGAAATCGAATGTACGGAAGAAGTTTGGAATCCCCGTGTTGATGGAATTGGATTAAAATCTTTATTCGCCGTATGTGATGAATGCCATACTGTGTTTTCATAAGACTCGGCAAAAGGAAACTCAGCTTTGGCAAGCCACAGATTTTCTGGTAAGAAAACGTCTCTATTATGCTCTATGAAAGGCCTCCTCGTTAAATCTGCTCTTCCGTCAAGGAAAACGAGGAAGTTCCGGACAGCAGTAGATCAACTTTACAGAGGTAAGCGCTTGGTGTATTTGTTTGATACCTTTCTGCGCTTTGTATTGTCGTGATTGAGAGCTGTAGGAGTTTTCGATGTCGACAGTGTTTTTGACGTTAATCGAAGTGACTTTCATGATGTAAACAGGCTGCCAGGTTTCGAAAGCAGCAAGAGGTACCGGCAGGTATTCGGCAACACTTCTGAAAACATTATGAATCTGAATTATTACGAATTATGAATTATGAAATGTGATTAAGTTTCACGGTCTATTTAATGGTTTTGTTTAACTAAAGTACCTAGTTTGTAGACCTTTTATAAATTATGCATTTATTTTTCCTGTTAAATGCAGTTTTCAGGTTTGTGTGACCTCTGATATACTTCATAGTTATAGTCATAATACAACCGGTTGTTGATCGCAGGTTTAAAATCATACTTCGTATGTAGTGATGAAAATGTCTTGTACCTAAAAGGCTTATTTAAGGTGTCGCCTTTCAGGGGAAGAGGGCAGGGTTGGTAATGCTAGGGGTGGTTGTATTAATCCAACTCTGTTTTTGTGGCTTCGTTTCCCATTAAACTAACTCGATGAACAAGGACATCAGTGTTGGAATAGCAGAGTTTAATTTTTATAAAGCAGAAGAGCAGAAGCAGAAGCAGCGGTAGGAGTAGCCTGGGTGGTGGCCCCTCATGCCCCTTCCTGGGTAGGGTAGAGGCGACACCACAGAGGGGCTGGAGTTGGTAACGCAAGGACTTGTTGTTTTTATCCAGATTCGATTTTGTGACTTGATTTCCCATTAAATTAGCTCAGATTCGATTTTGTGACTTGATTTCCCATTAAATTAGCTCAGTAGACAAAGACATCGGTGTAGGAATAGCAGAGTTTAATTTTTATAAAGCAGAAGAGCAGAAGCAGTGGTAGGAGTAGCCTGGGTGGTGGCCCATCAAGCCCCCCCCCCTCCTGGGCAGGATAGAGGCGACACCACAGAGGGGCTGGGGTTGGTAACACAAGGACCTGTTGTTTTAATCCAGATTCGATTTTGTGGCTTGATTTCCCATGAAATTAGCTCAATAGACAAAGACATCGGTGTAGGAATAGCAGAGTTTAATTTTTATAAAGGAGAAAAGCAGAAGTAGCGGTAGGAGTAAAACGATCTAGAAAAGTAGTGGGGGTTACACTGATGAAATCACTTCGTACACATTATTGAATTTTACTGAAAATTCAAACTGATAATTGAAAAAAGCTGAATGAAACAGGGTTGGTACATATCTATACAAGCTACGAAGACCTATAACTTACATTTCTCATGAACATAGACATCTGAAACAACTGTTAATTCGGCTCACATTTATAAAGGCGCCGCCTATAAAAAACCGCGTCCTTTCATGGTAAAGTACACTTCAAACCGGCTTTTTCAACTTTAAGAAGAAGAAGACCAGGAGATCCAAAGCCGCAAATGTATACTAAATTCAAATTAACATCTTATAGTCAATGCACACACCCTGTTGCGGGCCATAAAGGTAAGCCAAAAAAGTAATACCATGACCGTACTTAACACTTTGTTATATTCTGCAATTTGACAAAATATCCTCAAAGCGAATACCGACAGACAATATTGGTTAGCTACAAACTTAGATGAAGCGGTAGGGCAAGGTAATTTAAATGATTGTATTGTAAAACACCTTTGCATTTACAATATTAAACAACAATGATAATAGAATCTTGGCAAATTAACTTGATGTGTCACTATGAAGTGGGAATGCCACAGTGCTTTAAAAGGTGTTGTCTCTAGCAGCTAAGTTCTTCCACGCTCTCATCTTCTCATATCTTCATGATTATTACTACAACTTCCGGTGACCATGCATTAGTTTACAAGCCATTCCCTCATTAAACTGGGGCTGATACATAATAAAGAGATTCTATTCCTCTTCTTTTTGAGTGCATTTTAAACTTTCCCATCCGTAAATTACATCTTTTGTGGAGCAGTTACGTTATGTCTGATAGTTGGTACTAATAAATAAGTTGCTCAAAAAGTGTTTCTGTTGCGTTTAATACGAGGGAACGTAACACTGAAAACTGCCATTTCTGCCTAGATGTAGGGATTAAATATGGTACTCACGTGACCGCTGTCAAAGGGCTCCTGTAGAAATCCCTCCGACCTGAACATTCCAAATAGATGGATCAGCACAGAGGTTCGGCCACATGAAATGAGTACTCCGTAATGTGGGTTAAATACCGCTAAACCACTGGATATGTTTACACTTAATAACCTGGAGAATACTCTATTATATGGGTAATATTAATCTGACGCTATTGTGAAGATTATGATGATAAGATAATAATGATGATACTATTGATGATGATTATAATCATGGTAGTGATGATAATGACGATAATGATGATAATAATGATGATAATTAAAGACGTGTATCTACATATCTTTGTTAGGCATGACTAACACAGAGAATAGTATCATCATAACAGATGTGCTTTAGTGCTATATTCTTTACGACGTACCTTTGCCGTCCATTTTGCTGCCTTCCTTACTACCAACTTTATGGCAACCTGAATCGTAGGTCAAAATAGTTAACCATCAGTTACAATAATTTTAAGCTAAAGCAGAAGATATTCAGTCTTTTACACTTTTTTCTTCATTGCTTTTGATAACCTTCAACTAAGGCAGGAGGAACTGCTTTAGGGGAGTTTGGGGGTAAGAAATGACTTGAAACGTAAAACAATATCAAGTATGGTATGCAACGTACTAATCCTACAGATACAGTTAAAGTTGCATTTTGCAAGAAAGACGCAAAATTGCAAGAGAAATTGTAAAGATGAAAGGTAAAATTGACAACAGATTAAACTATTTGTTACTAAAACGTGTAACAATTTGAGGACATTATGTGAAGTGGGACCGAATCGTTTGAGGCAATTACTGACAATTCTTGCTCATCTTTCTCTTAGTTATGTCGCTAATAAGAAAATGTAGGGAAGGGAAACACAAAGCCGGCCAATTTGATAAGACCAGCAGTATTTGGGTGTGAGCCCTGATCTGGGTATTCCCGTGGTGAGTTCTTTGCCATTTCGTTTATTGTCAAATACGATTCTGTAGATATTTGAAATAAGCCTACGTATCATAAAACTAAAAACTGCAAATTGTAAATGACTTTTACGAAACAAAGCGTGAAACACAAGTTTTTTAAAATATTGCCCTCTTGAATAGTATTCCCGTGTCCACTTCCCCTCGTGCTCCCCTACTCTCGTGTCCACATGCTCTTGTGCTACCTTGTCTACGTGCTCCCGTACCCCCGACACCCATTGACATGTTACCTTAGATTTGTGCTTAAGGAAGTTCATAAGCTTTAAACTAAATCAACCTAACTTCGTAGTTTTTTAACTGGTACTTCTACTAATATTTCTTACCGGTATTCTATCCTCTTTGTCCCATGCAGCTAAAACAACACCGTATGTTCCTTTGCCCAATACTTGCTAACAGGTTTAGGAGTCTGGACATGGAACTGTTCGACCGATCTTTCGATCGTTCGAAACTTGCGTCCGTTTATATTGCTAACAAGTGGAACGGGAAAACGCAATGCCAACTTCCTTCTCTTTTTCACTCTTAATACACCACTGTCAGGTTAAAATAAGATCTTTCCTTTAAACCTTAAGCTTTATCGATACCATTTTATTATTCGCTGTATAGTGGGTATTGAATAGCTGCTGCCGGAACAGTTGCACACACACTTACTTTTGCTCCGAATTAATCAACCATTACCTTTAAGTTCTCGAATCCCCCGACTTTATTTAGAGGATGTTTACCAAGAGACTGAGGTCTAGACGCGGTAAGTAAAAAAATTATTAATTTTATTATGAGTTGGGGTGTGCTAAATTTCTTGAAATGAGATAGGATTTAGAAAGGAATACAATAGTTATAACAGGAAAATTGCAAAGTACTTGTAGAAATATGATAACAAGAAGTTTTGCCGCTTTCCTGCCAGATAAACATTTAGACTATATACGTTTGCTTTGAAAGTAGTTGGATGTCATTTCGCATCTTGTTTTAGGTTTCTAAACTTTGCATCAGCTATTTTTAACCTGGGATATCAGTAAGGGATTTTGCCGTTTGTGTTCAATATCTTGTTCTAGCACCTTAGGCTTGGCAATAAGGTGAAGCTGGAATCTTTGGCGACACGCGAAAAACTAAGCACTAGATCCTAAAACGATTCCGTAACGGTTGTTCAGTTTATGATATTGCAAAGTAATATGAAGTTTTCTGATGTGAACAGGTTACTCCTTTTTCCAGATATACAGTAACCTCATTTTCTTTCAAACTCTCACTGTTAAATGAACGTGATTTTGTCGTTGTGTGTAAATATATGCCATTCCTGTCTGTAAAAGTAGACATGAGCTGTTCGCAGAAATGTTTACATAAGATTCGAATGTTACTGCTGACCAATCGGAGTCGAAATGGAACAGCCAACCTCTTAATCACGCAAGATATAAATTGGAAATTTACATTGAGTTTTTAAAAGAATGATCTGAGGCCGCTATGATGCGCATTTAACAACGGTTCAGGTGCCTCTCCAATATTGTGAGTACCCATGTTTCAAAATGAGACCAATGAAACATTCGCAAGCAATTTTCACTGACTATGTTCGTGTGTCAGTTTTCGTTAGTTGAAAAGTGTACTCAACTGTCGGCACTTTTATAGGGCCAAAGGCATGTTGTGATAATTTAGGCCACAGATTATCGACTCGGTTTGAATTCTATGGTTAGACAACTAAACAAATAACAACTTTGTTTCTTTCGCAATAAAATTATTTTTTAAACCAAGCCTTTAGAATTAAAAATTTTTGTTCCATGATTAAATAATATTATTTCTTTCGTTGGTATCTGTTTTGATTTTAAATTAGTTATTACCACCAAAAAATGCTCGCCATTCTAATTTTTTCAGTCATTATATACGATTAATAACTTCAGAATGAGACAATGACATGATAACTTTCAAACAGACTTTGTTGATAATACATAATTCAACGATCTATGAAGTTCAATTACTATTTATCTTGGGAGGATATAGATCGTTCCTCGTCGCTCATGTATGTACGGTAGTTGTTATCCTGTTTCTGTAATACAGACGTCACAGTAGCAACAAATTGTCACGGGGTATTTTTTCGCATACGAGTATATAATTGAAGCCCGTCCGAATGCTGTTCAAAGTGCGTTTAGGCTTCAAAAGTCATGTGCAAGCAGGCGCGTAAGAAGCGGGGTTCGGGAAGTTCACGTCCTATGAGCCCACAACAGATTGTGGTATCATATATATACATACATATATCATGCACTTCTATATAATTTTTATTATATGCGAAGTTTGAAAAAAAATTGACAAAAAGACAGCGAAATTCGATCGTGATCGTATAAATGCGATTTTTCATATTTATCAAAAATCTTCAGGAGGGCACGAAGAATCTAACATCTTAAAATATATACTTTCTGTTAAGGTGTATGTTATAAAGGGGTAAAGTTGCCCTAAAAAGGGCTCAAAAGAGGGGTTTCTGGGCTATGAAATAGTCAAATTTGCAAAATTTTCCGCCCCCCCCCCTGGATGGCCTTACAACGCCCCCAGACACCTCAGGTGCATAAACACTCACATTGCAATTAAAGGTCCTCGCTTTGCACTAATTTTCCTGGCGTGTCCCCATGGTGAATGTGTTCTAGGGGGGCCCAACTACCGTCGTTAGGCGCCTTTGTGCAGGTCAAGATTTTCTGTATGATATTTGATGTACCCAGCAGCATATCTTACGTCATCTCTTGTCAAGTGTATACAATCTTTCAGTGACCTTTATAACAAAAGCTGCTATGAAGTGCTAAGAATCCATGTAGTGTTGTGCTTATATTTCTATGATCCTAAGGTAGCTGTATAACTACAACGTCCTTGTCATTTCAAATATCAATGAAGATTAAAGCTTTCCAGGAAAGCATGGGCTATGGGATTCAATTCAGGAAAATTGTATCATATATACGAGAAACTGTATGTCACGCGATTACTGCCATATTGACCCAGGGTGCAGTGTTGCAAGATAACAAAGCCTTTCTCTTGCCCAAATGGGGAAAACGAAAACAGCCACAAATCCTCCTTCTGTAATACTTCTGTAATATTTGTATATCTATATCTATATCTCTATATATCCTTGGTCAACTCTAATAGATGATTAGCTGTCAACACTCTAAATGATACACTGAAGTGATCTACTTTCTTAAGCTTGCTGCTATAAGCAAAATCCAAACAACGGGCGAGTAGGAAAGAAAGGCTTTGCATTGTTATAGTGCTATGTCCATCTAAACTTTCAAGCTTTTGTGATTGGCACAAACTGTCTTTACAACACTTACATTATATTTTTTATCATCAGGAGTGCTATGCTTTGCAAACAGGAACTATATTCCGTATTCCACCCCACCCAACCCCCTTTGCTTGTGATTGACTTCGAGCTGACAAAGATTGGAATAGATGAACAGTTAGATACAAGCCCTAAAAGCTACAATCCGGTACCACTAATATATTCCCGCAAATCGTCACTAGAACCAGGCCAATCGGACTGGAAAACCACAGAACTAGCAATGCTATTAATGTGTGACAATTCCTCCATGGATTCTACGACAAATATTTCTAAAACTTCAAATTAGAGTTGATTAAAAGTCGTCGTTTGAGTTAGACTTCGGCTTTATTTTCCTTTTCACGTATATCATTAGAAATGAGAAGTAGCAAGGATGGTAGTCTTGCATCTTGTAAAATAGACCATCTTCGAGGGCTTCGTGAAGCTTCGCTGGAAATCTCGTCCTTTTCAAAAACACGTTGATTCCAGATGTTCATACTGCAGTTTTTCATAGGAGCAATGGTTGCGAGTTTGTATTGTGTATAAAATTATCATTTTCAACTATACTGACATATCAGTCTCTCTCGCATTTTAAAATTAAATCAAAGAGTCGGCATATAATAATAATACTACCACCATCACTACTACTACTGATGATGATGATTGTAGTTCGTTTGTGACTCATATTTTTGCATAAATTGTTTTTCTCTCCTTATCATAGGACTAACGTCATCAATATTCAAGCGTGACTGTGGGATATTCTATACGTATAGATCTGCAAATGCAAGGAATGCTGCAGAATCTGGATCTTGTGTGCAGATCAAGGCAACAGGATGTCCAGGGAGTCCAAACCTTTTCAAGACAAAAGAGGATTGTGAAAAAGCATGCCAGCCTTTTAGTGGTATAGTTGATTTCATGACTAACATTTTTATAGATTCCTTAAGACTTACAGTCACGTATAAGTGCCATAATTTTATCTAAGTAGGTTTACTAAATTAAACCAATTTTGACTTGTTATTAATTCATATACTAACTAAATATGCTCCTTGGAAGAGCATAAATTCTCAAAAATTTGTAAAACACATAAAATATATACAAAGAATTTATTTCGTTTGTTTAAGAAAGTGTTCTGTTTAGCTTTAAGGCAAAATTGGAGGGATTTTTTATTACACGAGGCATTAATATGAAACATTATGTTGATTAAGTAAGTAATCTTGTTTTGTTTGCTTTTGTTTTTCAGACTAAGCATTTTCTATCTCAAAACCTTCTTTCATGACTTAATTAGTTAAGATAGTAACTATATATTTATGCAGATATATCTATAAAGATGTTAAATCAACTTCCACAATAACATGTTAATTTATATTTCTATGAAACCTTTAATGCTCAGTTGATCAGAACATTAAAAGTATGCGGCTCTGGTACAACTAAAATGTAATAATAGTAAAGCAATAATTTCTTGTTGATTCTATTTTCATTAGATGATACTAAAGAGGCTGAAGTTGAAGATGCTCTTTCAAAGTTACATAGTCTTTTAGGTGAGACCAGTAAGGTCGAATCAAAGAGAGGTGAGTCTGACAATCTACATCTCAAACTGCATTAAACTGCACTGGCATATACATGTTTAATAATCATCACTAGCATAATTATCATAATCTTTAGTAGTATCACTATTACCAACACCATTATTAATTTTTTACATGATCATTGTAGTATAGTTTCGAAAGTTATTAATCATGTTTGACTAGTTTCAACTACCGCTATTAGTCACTGAAGTATTAGTTCTTACTGGGAATTGAAAAAAATATTGCCCGAAATTTAGTGTGTTACGGGTACAAGCAGTTTGGTTGCTATTGCATAATTACAGTCAGGAAATACCAATCTTGAATTATCGAATGTTTACAGTTTGAAGTAATAACGCTTATCTTTGAATGTTGGAATGTTGCATTCTTTTATAACGCACAGTTATGGGCCTAAGTAAAAGACTTATCAGGATATCAAGTATAAGCTCGGAGAACGTTTAGGTTAGTTTCTGATTTGGAATAGAATGTGCATATGGATACTTACTTTCAGCCTCAAAATATGAATGGATTTACACAACCGGCAGTTAAGTTTAAGTACGGTAAAATTGGCATGGATTCTATGCCAAGGAAAGAGGTTATGGGTTGGATTGCCCGTGCCTGGTTATTTACATTACGAGCTACAATTAATGACCGTAAAGACCGGACTTCGTTCGAAGGCCGTATGTTTTGTAAAGGTGGTTTACGGTATCAGGGTAGCATCTCTAGCAATGTGCATCTGGCACTTGAGTGCCGTTTCTGACGTGCCAGAAATGCAATTCAGAAGTTCTTTATAATGATATTTAACAGGCTAGAGAGGGATATCAACAGAAATCAACTGATGTTGAGAAATGTCGAAGAGAAAGCACAAGTATCAAGGAAATAGAGAAAGTATGAAGATTTATATTGCTAATCTTATGTTAAAATAATAAATGATATTTCTGATTGTATTGCCCTTGTAAACGCGCTCATCTTTGTTTATTTGTTTACTTCATCATTCATGTATTCACGTCTTCACGTCTTCACGTCTTCACGTCTTCCCGTCTTTAGTTAGTTTATGTATTTATTTATATAGTTTAGTTATTTTAAAAGATATAATCAAGCACCAATTTATTGATCTCTAGATTTATATGCCTTGTAAATTTTTCTCCTTTTTGATAATTTACTGATATTTCTTTTTATATTTTCATTGTTGTATTTCTTTGTATATTTTTTATGTTTATTTATATTTTTTGTATACAATTCCATTTGATTATATTTATTCATATTTATGTTTGATAAAATTTATACATTTTTGTTTATATATGTTTATATTTATTTATATTTATTTATGTATGATTATATTCGTTTATATTTGTTTATATTTATTTATGTATGATTATATTCGTTTATATTACTGAAAGCTGTACATGTACAGTACAGTAAGCTGTACAGTAAGCTGTACTGAAAGCTATACATGTACAGTACAGTAAGCTGTACTGAAAGCTGTACATGTACAGTACAGTAAGCTGTACAGTAAGCTGTACTGAAAGCTATACATGTACAGTACAGTATGCTGTACTGAAAGCTGTACATGTACAGTACAGTAAGCTGTACTGAAAGCTGTACATGTACAGCTACTGAAAGCATACAATAAAGTGCTACTTTAAGTGCACTTCTAAATGATCAATTAATTAAGGCAATTAGTTGCGTTGGTCACCTTGGAACCTTTGGGTCATGTAGTTACGATAAGTCATTGAGTTCAGTTCTTTCACTCGTTGGTTATTTAATTACCCAGTTATTTCGTTAGCTACCGCATTTCTCTAATTATAGGCCTTTCCGTAAGTATTTGGGTGTACCAAGCGGGGGATTTCCGAGACGAGATTTTTTAAAATGGAGTTTCTGCATTAAAAAGCTTTCAAAAACGTTGAAAGTAGATTCGAAGTTGATATTTAACAGACCTTGTTTTCTGAACTTAAGTTATCGTCAATATATACCGCAATTCATTAATTTAAGACATATTAATAATTATAGCGGACCTTTAATTCTAGGAAAGAGAGTTTCCTTTAAAAGGCGTATGAAGTTTTTTTGCGAAAGAACCAAACTTTCAAAAACAACAAAAGTATATTGCAAGTTAAAATTCAACAGACCTCGATATCTAGAAGTAAATAATCGTCAATATATACCGTAATGGCTCTAATCATATTCCCTCGATGATCAATTCAGGCAACAGAAGGGGGTCTTGAATTAGAGGAGGCTATAATAACTTGACAACACGGGGGTTTATAATGGGAGCCCCCCCCCAAAAAAAAACTAGCGAAAATGCGTATTTCGTTAGCAGGTAAAACCAGCGAAAAATTTGACACCATCTATATTCTAAACGTTTTGAAACTGATCATTTCAAGCCCACTCTTCTCGATAAATCAGGTCAACCTTTATTAAGAGTTGGTTGAAGCAAAAGTTAGCTGTATGTCCTGTCTGCAGAAGAGAGGAGCTAACTCCTGGACCTTTTGGCAAGGAATGGATGCAGTATCTGTTCTCATTGATGACAGATGCTTTCCATAATCCGCGAGAGGCGGTCCTCTTCATATAGCCGCATTTTCTACCGATACAATTTAACTCTACCATAAAACCTGGGTAAAATTTGATTCCGCGGAAGATTTGCCTCACGTTCTAGTATTAAGCGTTGTTACTTCTGGCACGCCATGTTTACATATGTACTGTGTTACATAAGAGACCACACTTCCATATTTTCAATAAATTCGTTGTTTATTTCCGCAATGGCGCTGTTAGTTAGAATCATTCTGTTATCACTGAAGTTACCTTTTCTCATGTCGATTTTTAATTTTATCTGTGCTTTTAGCTTTAATAACCAGATCAATTATTTTGTTGACAGCGAGTTACGTAATAACGAACAAATTCTTACGGCATAAAACCTCGTATCAGTCTTTAATGGCATTATGTGACGTATTGATACGGATGCCTATTGATCGCCTTGATCGCAGTATCTCGCAATTAGTATTCGACCTCATTATCCTTTACTAGATTAGCCACATTTGCCATTAATGTAGTAACAAGCCTGAAGTGAAAAGAAAGTGATGTTTTACGTACAATATTCGTGCAAAGACCCGAGAAATCATTACCCAGAAACTTAAAACGTCACCTGCTTCGAAATAAACTAAATTGATCTTAACAACCTGATCTAACATCCCGTTTATTCTTGTCAATAACCGGATTGATGCAACCTTTTAACACACGACGTGAATAAACGCACACCTAACAATGTCGTCGAATCGAGGCGCTGGCCGAGAGCTATCGATTGGTGGTAGGGATGGCGGAAGGGTCGCGTGTGATATTGGGGATGCTAGAGTCCCCGCTTTTGTCCAGTTGAACGCAATCCAAATTAATGGACGTTCATTATGAATGTCCAAACTGCCCTCTGTTTAGTAGTCAACTAGTTTGATGGCTTTCTAGTTTATTTAGCATGTATTTAAAAAGCATTGCGTTATTGCTAGTGTATCTGCCCATGCGATGCACGTAAAAGTCGATTAGTTGTCAATAAATTTGAATCTTTTCCGATGTTCTTTTCTTTAACTATTGGTGCACCCTATATTGTAACTAATCTTGTTGCACTATTAAGTTGTCATCGTTTGCATTCCATGATAGGCGTTGTTAAGACTGAAATCTTTCCTTTAAGAAAGCCTCTGATTTACATTGTAAATTTATTTTGTGAAGATAGGAGGATGGCCAGCTATCTATCTATCTATCTATCTATCTATCTATCTATCTATCTATCTATCTATCTATCGATCGATCGATCGATCGATCTATCTATCTATCTACTAGCGTCTTAGACATTTCTATAATATTCAATATATTCAATATGACACTAGTATTGCCAGTACTGTGGAGACGGAGGAGTAGAGTAAATAACCACTCAAAGGCCTTGGTCCCTTAGGAGTTGAGGGCACAAATATATATATATATATATATATATATATGATAAAAAAACATATATTTACAGGTGCTAGCTTCACTGGGTCTCGACCGCCCTGAGTATCGCAGTCATAACACATTTACACGCTCGAGAGTTGTCCACAGTCTCTGCAAACATAAAGATCCCTGCTGATCTAGAAATGTTTAAATTTGCTAGTAATACTGGCCAAAGCGCTGAATCCAAAACTGACCTTAGTTACACTTGTTTAGGCACTGCTGTTAATGTGCTACTGCACATTATAATGGACAAACTTACTATTTGTCCATTTTTTGAAAAAAAAAACCCAGATTTTTTACACTTTTCGTATCTGCAGATGTATTCCAAACCAAAGGAAGAACCTGTCGACAGTACGCACAAATTAGTGTATTTTAACAGTATTACTGTTACACAATTAACACGGTTCCCACATTATCTTAGGGATTTAATATACACCTATTAGTCTCGAATAACACTTTTAGAACCTTATTACCTAGCAAATGGGGTATCACACAAATCTAATTATTTACACCTTCTTTACTATTGACTCATTGACATTTAATCCCCCAATGAACTATAATATGCATTGCTATCATCGAGAACAGAGGGTATGAAGAAAGGAGAGAGATAGAGTATGTGGGCTTGAAATTAAGTTACTCTTTATGGGCACAGTTGCTATATTGCATCTAAAGGGCAAGTTGATGCCTTTGCTGCCATCAGACATTACATTCCAGATATCAGAAGGTGGATATCTCAAGACAAGCTACTTATGAACCATGCTAAGAAAGAATTTCTTCTGATAGGTGCCAAACAGCAACTCACTAAAGTTAGTACTCTTAAATTAAAAATAGGAAACTAAGACACTGCCTAGGATCTTCCTCTTTGCAATTCAGGAATTTTCATTTTCATCTATTTATGGGTGAACATTTAACGAAAATGTGCTGCGGGGACAAATGAGAAATGGGCGAACAACGAACTTCAGGCACGTAACAACATGCTTACGAAAACGCTGTCTGTTGCTCATGGAATATCATGTACCTTGAGTCTTTTGAGTTTGTGAAGCAGGACGCATCAATTAAAAAGCATCCCAACTTCGAATAGGCGAATTCACGCAGTGATTGGCTTTACATCCTGCCAGGCCTCAGGTACCAATAAAAACCTGCAGTGACCTTCCAGGTATGAAGCACTTTTATGCTTTGTTTAGTTAATATGGCTCTTTAAGTGTCAGTAGTGAATCCACCGTGATATCTTCATGGCCAGACCTGCACCGCGTGCATAGCTGTTTTTCCACAGGCAAGTCCAAAAAGCACAGAATGCTAGACTGCTAGTGTGTACTATTTGTAAAAAAAGTGGGAGTAGAGGTTAAATAAAATAAAAAATCAGAAATTTTCACTTTCATTAAAATATTTGTCGTCATAACTCGCGTCATGATCACACTCGGGAGTTATGAAGAATCATTTTCTTGCAGATTTTATACATATGTCCTCTTGTCGATGTTGATATTTTATTTTTTGTCGAGACAGTAATCTTTTGGTATCATTTCGTGAATGTTGGACGTCTTATTACGGTCGTCAGTTTTTCCAGACAACATATAAAGATTTATCGATTATCAATAGCCTTTTATTAGGTATGAATTCTGTTATCACTTTCAAATCTCGTCGTTTTACTTCTCTATCATTGGAAGAGAAGATTGTTATTAAACGTATTGGAAGGGGCCAGCCATGTTTGACCACAAAAAAACACAAGGGAGAGAATTTACTAACAAGCGGTACACTAAATACATTTAGCCAAGAGGATGTTCAGCAACTGAAAGGGCCTACTGCTTCCCATGTATCTTGTTGAGTACATCTGGCAGGGAGACTGCTCGGAAGAAAAATGGGAATTAGTGACTGGAAACACTTCGTAGCAAAAGCAGTAAAGTAGGAAGAGTGTACTGGTCACGTTGAGAACTGTGTGCAATTAGCATTCTTTGGCCAAGTAGACGTTACTCAGCCACTCAGTGAGGCACATCGCAGTGCCATCAGGATAAAGAATGAGCAGGTTGAACATAATCGATAGACTACATCAAATTTTTATGAGGCCTTCGGACTAGCTGTAAGAGGTCACGATGAAAAGTATGAGTATGAGTATGAGTATGAGTATGAGTATGAGTATGAGTATGAGTATGAGTATGAGTATGAGTATGAGTATTTAGTATGATATGATTATGAGTGCGACAATATATCTAATAGAATGCTTATTGTTGTTACTTTTTTTTTCAGCATCAACTGTTTGTGAGACGGTAAGGTGCAACACAACTTTGTTAACGACACAACATGGCAGCTGCCTTAGCGGTGACCAAACTCACCACTTAAATTGTTTACAATTTCAACACTGACCTGTACCTGCAATCGTTGGGTTATAAGTCTAAAACTTTACCCTTAGAGCTTCAACACCTTCCAAAAAGTTACAGTGTTTGTTGTTAGAAATACTGTTTGTGTGATTCACAACGCTCAGCAGAAGAATGGACATGCAAACATTACTAGTTTCCATCTGTTAAAGACCAACCTTTTCGTACTGACGTCTTAAATGGGATTAAAGTGGCAAGTAGATTTAGATTTTATAAGACATGCAGCATTTAATCACATAGCAAATTTCCGATTTTAGTCCATCTGTCACTCCATGGGGTGTAGAGCAATGCGACAATTAACTGCATTCTCCATCTGATAGCTGCACTAAAGACGTGTGATCATCAGACGTCATACGTTGATTGCATGATCATGCCACAGATATAATTCATAGGTTCGGTATTATCAAACTGTGCTTTTTCCCTTGTCTCATAGTCAATAATATATGCCTCAATATGAGTTTTCATTGTATAAACAAAAAGCCAGTGTTTTTGCATAGATAGATCTTCAGTGAGTGCAACAGAATATCATAACTGACGACCACATAATTTAAATTAAGCAAAACAAATCCAAAGAAAACCAAGGCTCCAATAAGGCAATGAAACGAGTAACAAATAAAGTATTTATCTGAAAAGGGGTCTATTGGTCCTACCAATTTTCAAGAAACGTGAAGAAATATCTAAAACTTCTATAAGTCTATTAAACTTGTATTACTTTGCTATCGATTATCTTTAAAGAGGGCAAGCATTATAAACTGAAAACAATACAGTTAAAAGTTTTGGCAAGAATATTTCTACATAAAATTTCGCGAGCAATGCACTTATGAACGAGGGTCGGTACAATCTCAAATATACACTTTTTATTGCTAATTCAGGTAAAAGTAGATTCCTTCCCAGTATTTAAATTCTTAAATTCTTAATTAAATTGTTTACTTGCAATAAAATTTACATCCATGTAATAATAGACTGAAATGCTTCAATCCAGATACAATTCTGCTTGACTGTTTACATCAGGAGACAAACATATCACAGAAAATTGCAGAGGTGATGTGTTTAAAACGTCGACCTTAATCTTGCTTGAACCTTGCTTGAGGATGTAACTGAAGAAGTTAACATTAAACTACACAATCCTGATATGTGTCGATAGCAGGATTTCGTTCTTAAAACGAGGCTATTAAATATATGCATTCCTTAACAGTACTTTTCTTTTCTTAGAAATGTTATGATTTCTTAACGGAAGTTTACTAACACGTGGTTTTATTATGCAATCTCTTGTTATCTTACAGTATTACTTCCATTATCTTATTAGATTAGGGACCATCGTTTTATAACTATCAGATAAATATTTCATTTCAACATTAGACTAGGAAAAAATCATTTCTAAAAACCCCACCCCTTAGATGTCTCTAAAACTTACCTGAGGCAAGGACATGGTGTTGCAGCAAAGTGAATGCAAAGACGACTGTAACAAGTTTGATCATCGTGAATTATTATTTCAAGGACCTGTAAAAGAGAACAGAATGATTGATATTGAAAAAGATGGAATTGACCAAAATGAAGGTCTCAACTGTTCCGACCCTACTCTGAATAGAGGTGTAAGTTTCAGAATAATGCCTACATTTCCTCATTCCTGCATAGGCCTACAAGACATAATTTATAAAATATATAAACTGTCATACGTTGACAGTGTTGCCTTATCTCACTCTAATGTTTGCAAATCAATGATATTATGAAGTTCCACTGAAAATCTGATACAAATCATTACGACATGATTGTCCTTTACCCACAACTAAAACCCCTACTTTCTGGTCATGCCTACCAGGGGTGAGCAAAGGGCTATCAAAAGGGCAGTGAATTAGCTGTTCAAAATTAGAAATTAAATTAACAAGTTGTTATTGTATTGTTGGTTTCGCATGACCATGAAAAGGAGAATTGACATTGAACGATTCGTTTACATTAAAGTGTACCTCCAGTGGTCAGAAATTTGTTGATATTTTGTTCATCATACTTGACTGATATGCCTCCGCCCATTCTTTTTGTCTTATGTTGTCCGTACTTTCTGTATATCTTTGCTTCGCTGTACGTGATGTTGTGTGCAGTTATTAAAGTTAAGCTTGCCCCCCTTTTCCACAATATCTTACCATCTTCGAAGGCATCATTTGCCACGTTTCCGCGTATTTAGACTTTTAGTTATTCCGCAACAACTCCGCACTACTGAAATAGTCTTGTCTCTATACAGGCCAGAACTTAAGCGTTAGGGGAGAAATAGAATTTAAGAAGTAGATGTAATACCTTTAATGTCAGTCAGATCCCTACTTTCCGTTAAATTTCAGTGCACAGACTGGGTGTTAAGTTGTCCACGATCGTCGTATATATGATTAGCAGACGTAATAATAAAGTCAATTGAGTTATTTTAATTCTTAACCTTGAATGGAAGAGATGCTCTGGGAATGCTAGAAGCGACCTTCGGCAAAATGATGTAGGAGAGAAAGTGAATTCAAGCTTGAAAACATTGATTTGTCAATAAAAGCGGATCACCTTCAACGACAGCGTAAATACCCGTTCCTTTGTTGAGTATTGCACCACAATGTCTAATCTTGTGTTATTAAAAGGGAAGAAAAAACTGACAGGAAAGGAAACGTCGAGCCATTGAAGTGATGGTCATACAGCTGAGACCAGAGCTGATGTTGCTCTCTCATCCTCCGAGATACAAAGGCTTACAATGTAGCTCACAAGAAAGGTGAACCACTTCCTCCAAAATCAATACTCGACATATGATATTTATGGTGCTCTTGACTCACAAGTATTTCAAGGTATTTGGATAACTATTTTATTTGGCCACATTATTGACAGCAAGACACAATCTTTTCAGCATTTACGGAGTAGCTGTTATACAAAATTTGACTGTTATTACACAGTTTTCTGCTTAGCGTGATTCAATTTCCTCACAATAGAATGTTACCTTCGTGCAGACGAGCCAACTGTAAATGATTAGTTATACTGAAGGCCGAAAAAGAAAGCTCTAGGAAAGAAATAAGAGTTACAACTAGTGCTGTCCGTACCGACTCGATTAATCGATTAAAAAACGGTTTTTATAACGATTTTTCGTTGCAAAGTCATGTGAGTCGAGTCTTTTTTGAGCCGGCTTTTATTGCAATTCTTCAGTATGAGACATATGAGTCGACTCTTTCATGAGCCGGTTTTAATACGATTCTTCAGCATGAGTCGGCTCGGGAAGAATGGGTGCGTTGTTGCGGATAATCGCTGCTACTACAGTTGCCATTTTTGAATTGATAGCGAATTAGGAGTGATAAGTATAGTGCTGATATTGTACACCGATCGGTAGTGCGGTTAGCGAAGTAAAGAAGAAAGATCGCGATGGCCTTATATAAGTACTAATTTGACGTCATGGCAACGGTTGCGTTTGGCGCAACTAAAAAGAGTCTGGACCTGATAGTTAACGGTCTTCCGATTACCAGAGCAAAGTTTGCTCCTCCGCGCTGATTGCTCCACTGCTTCTTTGTCCGGAACTCTTTGACAATTTCTGCTATACTTTTCACCTCACGTTCGTATTGGAGAACACTTTTGGCACCGACAATATTAGTGTAGTCTATAAAAACGTTGTGAAAGTTTCATATCCTTCAAGGGAATTTGAGGACATGTCATGTCACAGTTTCTGTCTCTTGCTATGTGAATGATGTTGTTTGATTTTGCCATTAAATATGAACCCATGATAGTTTGGAATCTCATTCACCTTAATCTGTTCCTGCTGATCAATTCTGTACTTGCATTAGCTCGTCTTAACACGTCTTCATTTGCTATTCTGTCTTCCCCACTAACTTTCATTAATCGTTGTAAGTACCACAATTTTGCTGCTTCAAGCATGTTTCTCATTTGTGGAAATATGGTTTAAGCTTCCGAACCATATACGAGGAGAGAAAAACAAAGCATTTAAGTAACCTCCTTTTTTCATTCTTATTTTTCTGTTGCTTTACCGTGATAGAAATTATACAGGGGAAGCAAAAGAACTTAAGTGAGTTTCACTATTATAGATTTAAAAAAGGCAGGTTTGCCATGGTTCTCAAACGGCTTTCACTTATTGTTTGTTTCACTAATTCTTTCCAGCGCGATCTGCCCATCCACTAAGTATGTGACCATCAGCTTTCAAGCAAGTACCTAATGTTTAATTTGTCACTTTACACACTGTATGTTACCCTCATGTTACCCCTTATGACCCAGCTCTAGCTACTGTCCAATTCCGTTTACTGTATATCTATCCTATTCATGTCACACTTCTTATTTGTTATTACCGTCTAGTTTGCTATCCATATCGAATTTAGACATCATTCTACGTATGTTAACTTGTTTGTGTATAGTACAGATTTGCTGTCATTGTAGTAAACTGCTATGTGGTAAATGTCGCACATCTCGTGCAGCCAATGTCACACACGTGTGGAGAATGTTACACACCTATGCAACTAATGTCGCACACATGTGGAGAATGTCGCACAATACGAATGCAGCCAATGTCGCACACCCGCAGCCAATGTCGCACACACTGTGCAGCCAATGTTGCAATGAAGCAGCAAATGTCGCATTAAATATCCCTCTCTCTCTCTCTCTCTCTCTCTCTCTCTCTCTCTTAAAATGTGCCATTATATTGTCACATTGTCATATTCTAGAAAGGCAAAAACAAGTTATACAGCATGTTAGAACAGAGTTTGCATAACAAGATTAAGATGGAAATCCGTTTTAACTGAAAGAGAGCGGAAGTAATATTGACATTTTTGTCCCTGTTTGCACTCTCTCTCTCTCCTTTTATTCTGTTTCATTAGTTTGCAAAATGAGATCTTTTGTCGGCGTATGCATTACCCTTTTTTCCGCTACAGTATCGGATTTTTACGTGTCTCTTGTCATATGTGTAACTACAAAAAACATTGGCTTCTCTTATCAGAATTTTTTCAATGAAATAAATGTGATCTGACCACAGTTATTATTCGATTCTATTTAACCAAGACGCATGACTACTTGTTCCCTAAATTCCTACGTAGAACTATTGTTTACGTGATGGTTTAAATCACTTTAATTTATAAACAATGTTGGTTTGGTTTTTGAGCATATTTTAATGATTTCTATCTGTCTATTCACACAAAATCCTAACAGTACACGAATGTTGTAATCACCCTGTTGCACATAAGGAAAGCAGACAAATAATATGTTAATATTCTGATCTCTACTTTTATAGTATCGTTCGCATTTGTGTTGCATTGATACCCCTTTATTTAAGGGCTGTAGCAGGTGGGTATCACCTGGGGCCTTGGCACATGGGGTTGGTATCACCTGGGGCCTTGGAATTTTCCAGACCAAAATTTTTCATTTTCTTAGATTTCCCTTATGCTGACAGAAATGAAGGCAACATAGTAAATAATGAAAAAAAGTAGCTTTTTACTTCATATTGGCCTGAAAACATTTGGATACTAGTGTTACGTACTATACATCAGTATAAAGTGTAAACGATAGGTTAGCCTGGAGGAAAACGTAACGATAAAGAGTTTTTTGTAGTAGAAAGCAGGGTGTCTCGGGAAACGATATCCGAGATTTTTTGCACCAGTCAGCTCCGCATTGACTAGACTTGTTCCATCCACCCATATAATCATCAACGAAGAGGCTCTCTTCAACATCTTCCACTAATAATACATCACGCTCTCCGTACTCTTCCAGATAGTGGTCTATAGTCCCGGGTAGTATACATGAACTTAGGCTAGCTCTAGATAATGACTCTTGTAGGACAAACCTTCTTCAACGTTATAGCCTTTACAAATGTTTTTTTTTATCCACGCAAATAAAAAGAAATCTCTATCGTCCAGATGCATCTCCGTCTCCATAAAGGCCTGCTTAAAACCAGCCATAAATACATGATGCATGCGATACATCATAAGGGCAACAGAACAGAGTAGAGCAACGGCTCCGGTGATCATCCATTGCTCAGGCAATCGTCAAGTGAGCGTTCTTTCTTGCTAAACCGGCCCACAGACCCTCAATAATACTGAAAATAATTCGATCTGACTAAATCGTTAACCTTCTTCAGCTCCTTAAAAAATTGTTTGCAGTGTATTTAACTTCTTCTTCACATCTTCCTCGGAAGCATTCTTGATATTTTCTGAATAATATCGTCTATGCTTCCTTCTTCTTGGCACTTATGCTGTATTCGTCACTTTTTATTTTCCGGAGTGGACCGAGTTCATTGTCAAGATCGGTCACCTCTAGAGAAAAATTCTTCGGGTCTTCTTTTACAGTTGCCATATTTCTCGTTCCATGTACTGAAATATTGAGCAATATATTGACGGGGGGCTACAAATGATTCTATAATATTGACCAATCATCAATAGATATCTACAAATTGTGTGAATATATTGTGAATTGTTTCGATAATCGCCCACAGACGATCAATAATGTTGTCAATATTTAGTCTCATCAGTATTATTGTCAATATTTTTGAGCGCCTGAAAGTCGCTTAACTTTGTTAATACTGACATCCAGTTTTACGCAATTTACTGATCAGTTCCTCCGCGCAATTTACTTGACCCGGAAAGGACAGCCTTCCAGTTACATCATAAGTTAAGTGTAAATTGTAAGGTTCTCAAGGTTTCAAAAGAGAGTTTTTAGTGAATCCATTTAATAATCCATCTTGACATTAATAAAAAATATGTGCGATGAACTCATTGCCACTTTGTATAGCGAAAGCGGAAAGATTCTACCTTCTACCATGCTCTGAATCCGGTTTTTAAGCTTACTGATAGCATTAAAAGATGGTGTTTCTGAAGAGCTGTCGTCGTCCAGTTAAATGTATTCTTGCCTTCTATCCCCAAGGGTATAGGTTCAATAAAAGCCAATGGTGACGTCGTGAATGGTATCCGGTCTGAGAGCGCTCTTAGCTTCAACACGAGTCCCATACAATAGGGCTCCGCCCTAGCTCCTGTCAGAGGGAAGTGCAAGGCGTAAAACCACATCATCATTTGATGCTTTAGAGACCAGATAATTTTATCTTTTTTATTCAGTCTATATTTTATCTATATTTTGAATCAGACTTTATGTTTTTATATAACTTCATGATCTAACTAAAACATCATTAGTGAACATTATTCCACCTAGAAATATGTTACTGATTGGCAATTTTCTTCCATTTAAATGCAACCTCCATGACGTAATAGAACAGGTATCAATAAATTTTTATATTACATGTCTTTCATAGATTTAAGTTATTTACAATTGCTACATATGACCTCTATTTACATCATCTCTTGTGTCGCTGTTTCTAGATCGAAGTAATTACAAAGAGTGAAGAGTTGAGAAGTGGAGAACGCAGCCATATTTGCCGAGTATGACACTTTATTGGAACTTAAATGACTTCTCTTAGTTCTAATCAGTGTATTAATATAAATAGCGTTTTCATATAAAGTCTTTACAATTTTTATGTATCACAGTATAGTATTCGACATAAACCTCCTATTATGAACGGAGTTTTCGTGGCCTTGACAGCAGTTGTATCCAATAAGAGTACAACCCACCTTCATTCTTGTCAGCGTGTATTCAAGATACCCCAGTTGAAAAGAAGGGCCCTGTTGCCACATTTTTGAACTCAAATCGCTTAGCATCAAGTAAGTCGTGTAGCCGTGCCATGTACCAAGTACGACCAACGAGGCAGTACAGGGTAGTAATGCGGCCGCGCTGACCACAGTACCTACAGTCCAGCCATCATATTGTCTCTCGTCATAAACTTCAGCCCATGCACTGAAAGTGGATCATCATAAATAGTCCAAATATTCGAGACCTAGAACGAGGCTCATTTGGAGAGCATTTGAAAATATGAGACAATCATTTCGCTTCTGAAAGTTTTTTAATGAGTAATAAAGCTTCTTAGTTTATAAGCATTGATGTCAACAGATATTTTATAATCATGTAAACTTCCTACTTAAGAGTTAATTATCCATAAACACAATACGGATTATAGAGGACTCAAGGGTCAATTTTAGGATTTACGTGTGTACAATAGGGAATATTACATGATCTCATTAGCACAAGGACACGCTTGCACTAATAGTTACTCGGCAGGCACATAGAAAGTCACCTGATATTTCGTTTAATACTTTCGCTCTCTATGATTGCTAACTAGACTCATTTTCAAAAGGAGGCATATAAGGAGAGGATTCGTTGCAAAGCCATAGCATAAAGGAAGAGTATAAGATGTGGTAATATTTCTTTAAAAGGCAGTGTTTTGTTATTTTGATGGTATATTTCACCTGGTAGAAGTTTGGATCGGATGTAGGTCTACCAGATTTGTGGTGCCTCGTTCACGCGTGCTTATAACTTAAAAAGGCATATGAATACTACACATTTGATGAAGCTAGCGATACTGATGCAGATGGCATGAGCGATTTTTAATGTCTTCATGGTAATACAGGAAAACGTATCACATCAGACGAGGAGATGGTTAGCGAGGAAAGTAACGACACTACTAATGATGAAGATAGTCTAGAGGAAGAAAGTCAAGATGAAGATGGGCTTCCAGATGACAGCGAGTCAGAAGAAGATGTATGGATGGGATTTGCGAATCGCGCATACAACAAATACCGCGAGGACTTTAAGCAATATTACGAGTCTATATTAGCTGAAGGAGGATCTTCAGAAAATGCACTTAAAAGCGCCAGGAAGTTCTTCCTACCAAAGATACGTCCGGCTGTAGCTGAAGACTATCTGAGCCACCTGAAGTTATGGAAAAACATAGAACAAGATTCGATTCATGAGAAGATCATTCAAACTGTTGGAAAACTGGAGGACGAAGATGATTTTGACTATGAAGAGGCCGTACACTACGCAGTACGGAAAAGGAAGTTTCTTCTAGAGAAGCATTTATGGCAATACAAGTTTGGAGAGAACATCACGTTAAACGACGTGGATGGTGTTGACTCTGAATCATAGCGTCTCGTACTATTCTTGTAATACAACATAGTTTGTCAGAATCAGTACAACAAACCTGAGTATTTTAAAACTGTAGATGTAAAGGGAAGTAAGGATAGATAGATAGATAGATAGATAGATAGATAGATAGATAGATAGATAGATAGATAGATAGATAGATAGATAGAGATCTCTCTAGGACTGGACGCCTTTTGACACAGTTCGGTTATATCATCTCCTTCCCTGTGCTACAGATAAATCAATGGACGGTATAGCAAAGAAGTTCTCTTCCTTGGCTCCACCATTAACGTCTGTGCAACGTACTACTAGTTCCATGAAGCTTCGTCCATTCGTTAATGAGGTACCTAAGTGCATGACTTCCACATGAGGATCTTTCCTCACACTCCTTCTCTCTGGAGTTCCCTTTCTTCCTTCTCCTTCTCTAATGAACATAACCTTCATCGGTTCAGGATTCTCAGTAACAGGTTTCTATTAGCTTAATCTTTCACTAAATTAATCTGTTTTTTTCTATGCTTTCTTTTTCTGTAGCTCTCAACATGTCGGTGGCATTTAAGCCTTATTATGAGCAACCTCATTAAAAAAATCCTTAAAATTTCATTTCGTAGCGAAATTTCTATCTTCCTGGTTGAACTCGTTAATGTATCTGCTCAGCTGTAAGTCAAGAAGATTCAAACTTTTTTTGTAAAATCATTCCATTTATTTTAAATAAAAGATTACAATAATGGCTGTTAGTGATTACTTTTAATTGGAAATTCGTAAATTATTGATACTAGTTATTATTATCAGATTTCGTATCGCCATCAATTTTAAAAGGCTCTTGAAGTTCCAAGCGGGGATTGGGAACAGCTATAACTCACAGCAGTCACAGCTTTAAGGTCTCTCTCCATACTTTTGTGAAAATGCCGCAGTAGCATAATAAACAATTAAAATGGCACGGTGGCTTACGAATGAAGGAAGGAGAGAAAGGCTCTTGGTCCTGACAGGTCATAAAAGGAGTCTGGGAGAAGCGAGATGTTGGTTTCAGGTCGATGGAAATGTGACCACACACAAAGTTTAATTAGGTAATGGATGTAAACGAGTCAAATGATTACTTGATTACTTCGTATGTTTAGCTCGTGATACTTTCAAATTAATCATACTTGTGGGTCATCCATTGTTATTCAGGCATCGTGTGCTATCCATACAGTCATAGGACTTGCACAGGCTAACGTAGGAACTATTTTTATTGGCTATAAACAACATCAGGTCACCTTGGGACCAAAAGAGAAGAGTAAGTACAATTCAGAACCTCAGTAGGGACAAGAAGGTGAAGTGATTAATGCTTTAACGTTTGGGGAACATTGTTTTTAGGATGTGCGACCAACGAAGGAGCTGAATGAAGAAATATTTTCAAATTGCAATATGTTTACTGAGTTCATATACACATTTATGATACACATTCATAAGTAATTCTGAACGTTTAGTTTATATGTCAATTTTTATCGGAGGATCACAAAAAGCGTAATACCACTGAGCAAAGTTTATAGAAGTAAATTCTAATTTCCATCGTCCTTCATCTTTGTGTCCTGCGACACTTCATCAGACGGCAGCAAGATATGGAGAGGTGATACATTTGTCTCCCTATCCCATATTTTTAGTATATGTTCTGTTTTGCCATGATGTTTTCATAATTTTTATGATATTATAATAACAGTCCAATACTTGCAGTTTCTATGCTTGATTTTTTGGTATACGTATCGTTTTGTAATGATGCCGTAATAACAGTCCCATATCTTATCTTTTGATACTATATTTTAAAAAAGCATCATCGGGGTTCGATCCCCGGTGGTGACTTATTTTCTATTTCTTTAGTCTTCTATTCCAAACTAACATTTCAAATTCTCTCTTCTCGATGATACTTTCCAACTTTAATGGGCTTTGGATTCATGACGGGCTGGAGGGCAGTCCTTGGGTCAAGTCACATGGCGCAGAGAGACTGGTCTCAAATTGCGTTGAGCTGGATGTCGATGTTCACTGGTGGATGATTGGGAGCCAATTTGGTGACTAGAGAAATAGAGTATGTTAACATTGAAGGTCCCCTAGCTCAGTTGGTAGAGCAGACGCCGCGAGAGCGTGGGCAACGGGTTCGATCCCTGGTGGTGACATATTTTTCTATTTCATTAGTGCTCTTTTCAAAACTAAATTTTAAGAGTATGTTTTGTAATGCTATGGTGTCCTGATAAGATTCCTATTATTTCTTGTTTTATGTTTTAATTTTTGTATATCTCCGATTTTGTTCAATATGTCAATCTCTTTGTTCTCCAGTTTTCTGATTCCACACAATAGCCGTGCAATACGGAAGTTCTCATTAACAAATGCTAGGAAACGTATTGAATACCAAGGAATTTCTTTTCCAATTTGAAGGGAAGCCGACTTCAAATCTTGTGCTTAAAACACTGTATTAAGAATGTCGTTGCCACCACGTAACCAAGGTCGTTATGGCCTAACGAGCGTTTCCGGTTTAATAACGTATGTATCCTATGGCACCTTACGCAGACGAAAAAGTGGGAATTCACTGCAAAACACGACGATGATGTCATCTCATCGGCTTTCTTCAACGGCCTTTTCCGTGAAGCAGTACTTATAGAAAACTGGTGCACTATCGAGGTTGTAATATTAGCCTGGCGTAGTCACGTCCGCCTTGGCGACACACTTTTGATAGCAAGCCATTGTTTTCCTGGCGTGATCACCAGTTTCTCACTGAAGCTGTCTGATCAGCAGTAGGTCCTACCCTATTGAAACTATTCCAAATGAAGTGTAAACACACCGAGTCCAGAGCAGCCTTACGAATTTCTAACCCTGGCTACGGGTTTGAGGAAAACCAATCACAAAGAGAAGTTAGTGATCATGTCAACTTACATCGCTCCTTTCCTGCTTAAACATATCCACGTTCGTTTTGTTCAGTTCTCTCTGTAACCTGAAAAAAAGGTTAAAAACTTGTTATATTCTTCTTAAGTTCCCTGACATCTCTACTGCAACCAAAAATGCCGTAATCACAGGGATCTTATGTTCGCCATCTCGTATATAAGCCTGCAGAGTAGAAAGATTCAGACAAGACGGGAGTAATAACTTGTCAGCCTAACAAGTGACATCATTGGTATCAAAATAGGATAATGTTACGCGAGAACATTAAATATAATTATAAATGTGTACAAGAAAAGCAATACAAAACTGATACAGTGAAGCGCGAAATTCTGTATCAACAATCTTAACCGTTCCGTTGAAATTCGAGCACGCAAACTCATTAACGGGCACTGAACGAAAACTGTGCACAGTCACAGCCGTTCTTGCCGACATTTAATTCATTTTTGTGAGATTTTATTTGATTTTAGAAGACACATAAAAATTAGCAACTACATGAAACATCTGGATGCATCGATGAATTGTCGAGTGGTTCAATGTGATGGTTCCTAGATCACATGATTCACCAACTATCTAATCACTGTTTCTGAACCATTTATATTTTATTTATTCTATTCTGAACGTCTGCATAGTTACAGGATGACCTATACATCAATACTGAGTGCCATTCTGCCAAGTTCAAGGAAAATGACTTCATAGGTGTGAGGCCTCGAATTGGTCCAAAATCTAAGCAACAAGCTAAGCAACTCGAGGCCTCAAATTCAGGAGGGACATTTTTAAAACGCCTGAAAAACTAACCAAGAAACGTTTTTCATTAAGGATTGATTACAAACTGTTAATATATAACAAATATCACACTGTTGATAATGTATCACGCTAAGAGATCAAAGATCCAACCATCATTTGGTATTTCATCATTTACAACACAACGAAATTCCACGATAACGTATAGTGATACCTAAGCAACTACTTAAACAACCCCAGGCCTGATTTTGGAAAATTACTAAGCAACTCGAGGCCTCACCCCGAAAATGGAGTTGCTATTTTAAAAAAACGTATAAATGACCAGCTCGCATGCTGTTCAGGTCTCTTGCTGTCTGAAACGACTCCTTATTCTCCAATGACTACGTTCAAATTAATGTGAGAATACTTAAACCGGACAGAACCCCTCATAAGGCGTGGCAAAAAAAACGTAAAGGTAACATGGATCTCTACCCCGGCTTTCCACTTCTTTTTGTACTACTAAAGGGGTAAACCACGTAGTCAGTCGAATTTGGATGGGGGCAAATTTGAAATGAAACCTTTTCCCTGCCCTTCTTTTATCTTTTCTTGTTTCAGACCAGCCCACCACGGTTTTTGTTGGCTACGGAAATTTTGGGTTTTTACAAGCCACGCAGCCAGTCAAATGTTGATAGGGAGGGGGGGCAAATTCAAAAAAAGACCTCTTCCCTCCCCTCCTTCCTTCCAAGGTAGCCCACCATGGCTTTATTGGGTGCGACAATTTTGAATTTTTACAGTCCCTAGAAGGCTTAAAATTGCAATTGAGAGACTTCCCGTAGTATTTTTGCGGGGAAAATAATCCACAGCCCCCCACCCACCCCCTAATATTTTTCGTCCGTTGCACCTATGCATTAGGTACGTGCCTGAAGGGGGTTCTCGGTTTGATCTCTTGTTGAAAGGAAAATTAACAACATCAGGTTTTTGTGCATCTTTCCAGAGTTTTTCAATAGAAGGGTTGAGTAACTCAAGCTGTGAGCCTCGGATGTTTTTGTTCAGCTTTTGGACCGGTCACGTGACCCTTAGGGTGCACACTTGATCTTCGTGCTTGTTGCTTCAGTGTTGTTTTCAACAGTGATGAGGGAGATCAGACTATATAAACGCCAATTACGTTGAGGCAAGTAAATTTGCACAATTTTGTTTATCATTACAGGCCATTGGCCCAGTCCCACTGGCCTTGCGTTGCAAACCTGTATGCATAGGCTAGACATTACATTAAGGTACTAATAACCGAGATCAGTTTAAGTTGGGAAGTCTGGATTTCTTAGTAGTGCCCTTCTGATCATTTTCAGAACAGCCGTTTTGGAGTGCTGCATGCAAGACCGAAAAGAAAAGAGTAGTGGTTAACGAAATTGTAGTAGTGAAAGAATCTTTAATATTGCAACTTATGTGATGCAGTATCACTCCTTTACTCCAATTTTACTCAAAATTTGTCAATACTATCAGCTATCGCCACAGTTGACTTGGCATTCTACTCATTCGATATTACAGCAAAGATGTTCATCCGTGCTTGCGAGAATTGTCAACTAATTACTTTAAAGAGGAAGAGAAAAACGGTCTTTCGAGCCTCGATATGATCATCCGCATCATTGCTTTTAAAGCTATTTAAGTGATAGATGAAAGAGTGTCATGGAACCTACTTTGTTTGACTTGGCAGCCTTGAGTTGCATGTGATAATTTTTGTAAAACTTGTGAAGCTACGCTTTGCTTATTAAAAGGTATAAATCAGTATTGGAATAATTGATTTTGTACCAAGGCAATTCTGGTCATAATTTTTCCCCGATTCATAGTGTCGGCCCCTTAAACTAAGCGAGTGTTATCATAGTATTCTGAAGAGGATGCGGCACACGTTCTTACAGTCAACAGCCATTAGTTGCTGGATACATTAATATCATAAGAAATTGAAACATTTCCTGGTCTTGAGTAAACGATGCCTCGTGAGTTTTAATGTTTTAGTTAGTTCGTGATAAGCTTACATAGCAAACAGTTGTATGTTATCGGTACCAACCATTTGGATATTTCTGATCTCAAAATTATTATTGCTTAGCTGAATATTCTACGTCCGGGTTTCTTGTCATCTTCATCGTTATTTATCACTTGGTGAATCCGTTCTATTTTATTATCATTTTGTATGTTTTGTCGTAGTCATGTAGCCACACATTCTACAATGTGATCAATGTCAATTTCCGGGTTCGACAATAGGTTTGTTGTAAGATTATTAAATGAATTTTACATCACAATCAAACAAGAACGTAAATGCAAATTTGTTTGTACTGTGAAGTTAGGTTCTTAAAATGGGTGGGCAACATCATTTTAAAATGCGGTCATTACACAAGATATCATACTCATCAACCATACAGATGCCGAATTTTAGGAAGACATTCACAGCGTTACAATGAAGTTTGTGTAAACTTACCGTTTTGCAAGCATAGCTGATGAATTGATCCCTGGCGGACAGTGAGGACACAGAATCTATTCTTGGCCCCTGAACTCAAAGATTATTCATCGCACTTCGTAAAATCGTATCAATAACTAAACAAGAAAGATAACACTGGCTTTTTACATAAGCCGCTGGTACATACATAATGCGCATGCGTTAATAAAGGTGATTATGATTATTCGTTAATTATACGTAAAATGGGCTTTGATTGTTCTCTTGACATGCCCCCTCAATCTTTAGTCCATTAAGTTAATTATAATGTGTACACTTGTCAAGTGATTTCGTAAGAATATCAGCTAAATTATCAATCTCTGGAATGTATTCATACATATAATCACGTTGTTCGTGTAGAAAATGATAACTAACATTGATATGCTTCGTGCGTTAGTATTGTCTGCTCGTCTTCTCTTCTGCGGGAGTACTAGCTGGTTTGCAATCTGACATCACAAAGCATTAAAGAATAGCTTTCAAATAGCGTTCCTGACTCATCTGGTAATTGCCATTGTCTAACCTTGTAAAATCAATTTCTAGAAACCATTCTAATGGTCCCCAATCGTCCATACGGAATTCCTTGTGGAGTAATTCCTTTATGCTGCAACTCGTTTTCGAGGTAGTACCACAGATTATAATATCATCCACCCAGAATAGAATATAAACTTGATCGTTGTCGTCGTTACTGCTTTCTGTAGAAGTATACTTATTGACGTGAATCTGGCTGTTGGTGAATATGTTTGGTCGTAATCTATGCCTTGTACTTGAGTGAAACCTTTGGCTACGTATCTGGCTTTGTACTGCACTTCATTCGGCGTTTTACCTTGTTTGATAGTATACACCCGTCGCCCTTCAGTGTCCACTCGTGATTCAGGAAGCGTGGTTAATTCCTTTAGTGTTGACAGACTAATAACTTAATAAGTGATGACAGATGAACGACGTAGGTTAACAATAACTCATTGATTATGTAAATTAGAAAATAGATTGCAGTACCTAGCGACGGGTTTTACTCGTATGTGAACCAGGCAAGTAATTAAGAATGCTGCTTGTTATTGTCTGGGACGTGTTTCAGTCTTTCTCCGTTCCTTTGAATTCTTCCCAGAAGCTTTCACTTCAAATCAGACGGATTGTTGCTACCAGTGGCTGGCGAAAATTGTGACCGAAATGAATTCGTTACTCAATGCCACGACAAATTTTGAACACAAACCAACTTTTTAAATGCTTTAAACAAGAGTTGAATAAAGACAGAAGAACTATGACTACGTCATCTTTGTACATGATTGAACAACACCCACAAAAATCTCTCTACACTCAAATTTGCTTTTCTTGACCTCATGGCCTACTTGAAGTAAACAACCTCCAAGTTTTGACTGACGCACTCGTTCAATCGGCTTACATGCCAGCTCCCATGCTTCCTAACCTTTTCTAAAATAAGCTTTCATTCATGAGCAATCGGTAACCTGCGGCATTTCTGCATATTCATCAGTAAGTTTTCAATTGCGTGTTGTCAGACCAGTGACTGGTGGCTATCAATGAACACTGACCGGTGTATTTAATTCAAGATCAACTTTATCGACTGTTCTATTTTGCGTTACCTTTTATAGCTAATAGTAAACAATACCAGAAAGTAGATTTTAAAATCCAGCTCTCGCTAAGCTAATAAGGCGGATATTCTGCGGAACGAAGCATACTGACGATTGATAATTGGACCTAAATAGGCTGGTAATGGCGTGAAACAAGGAAGTTAATGGCTGTGAGATGGCAAGATTCGAACGACAAATAGTAGTTGGGTGAAATGTGTTATCATAATTAAATTGATATCTATGTTTATTCAAAATAAGGGCAGAATGGACTTAAAAAGAAATGTATTCTAAACAAGAGGACTACACAATGTATATTCTACGGAGCGAAACGTGATGTACAACTCTCTTTAACATCAGCAGCGAATGGTGCTTAGTCCGGAGAGCGGAACCTGGAAGTGAAAGGCTGATTGCTCATTTGTGTAGGACACGGGAAAGAGTAAGGGGTTAAATTAGTGCTTGACTACTTGTGCGATCAAATGAACTGCAAATGCTCCTACACCTTTTTTTATAAGCAACTCAGTTGCTTAGGTGTGAGGCCTCGATTTAGTCCAAAATCTAAGCAACAAGCTAAGCAACTTTTGTTCAAACCTACAGGCTTTCTATTCAAATGAGTGAAATAAAACGTTTTGTTATCAACGATGGGTACACTTCTTTCCTACAACGTTTGCATGAAGTTTTCTTCTAATCAATTTCAGATGAAAATTTCATACAAACGGACATTTTTACTTACCTTGCTTTGCAGGCGTTGGTCTTGGTGCAGGAACTGGTGTTTGCCTTGGAGATGGGGCTTGTGGTCTTGGTGCTGGTACTGGTGCTGGCTTAGGTGTTGGTTCCGCGACAGGCTCTGGAGCTGCCTTATTTTGAACTGGTGTCGGTTGGCTCTGTGCACCAGATACTCCACCCTTGACAACTACCGGGGGAGGTATGTCATCTTCATTCACAGGTTTACCACTCTTTGCTAATTTCAATAGCCTTTCTATTTCCTGTTGGAAAGTAGTAAGATAGGCTAACCATACGCTTTATCACCATTGTTTTATTCTTGTTACCTTTCTCAACATCATTATGATTATCAACAAATTACGATAACGAAGATGATGCTGATGAAAACAAGAGGGAGGAACAGCAACAACAACAAAATGAAGAAGAGAGATTATAGGCTTGCTCAAATAATCCTAAAATAGGCACAGGAATTGTGTACATAACGCCAGAAAAAGTTATCATTGATTCACAATCAAAACAAGGTTCAGGCAAGCCTATTTAACAACCTCTGCGATGTTAGGAAGGTCACGAATCATGAATCGTATTTACCAATATCTTATGTTATGCATGCAAGCAACAGTGAGTATACACCAAGAATATTACCTTGAGACCTCTATCATATCTTCTAGCTTTTGAACTTGCACCCTCTGCTTTTGCATTTGCAATTGCTGCAGTATACATCTGCTTTCTCTCCTCTAGGACTTGAACACTTCCAGATCCAGCTGGGGCTGCCTATAAAATACCGAGACAAATCACTTCTAAGAATTGTTTAATGGTTTTAAATTTTGGGAGGCATCATTTTTGAACTGTCAATAGATCTATTATTGTACAGCTTTAACTGGTACCTTTTGTACCTCATAGATGAACAGTATATATTAATACAAGGTATATGCTTTCCACTAATCGAATGGATTTCATCCTTACAAAAATGTTTTCATCAAGAAACTATTGTAGATACAAAACAGAGGCAAACATTCCACAGCCAAACGTGTTTTGGTCTTCTCGTTTGCGGAGTTTCACCCCCAACTAACTGCAATTGTGTTGATAACGTTTGCATCAAGAGATTTTTGCGTTTCTAATTTGTAGAACAAGAGGGCATATTACCGCTCACAATCTTTAGACATCATTTGTATACGGTCAGATGTAAAGTCTGTTAGTGCACTTATATGCATTAGGTGTTCATACTCTCGGTCGTGTATTTACTTGAGACTTTTTTTGTAGTTCGTGTAAGACAAGTATATATTTATCCATTAGAAATGGATAGATGTTCATATAAGTAATATTCTACTTCGTAGAAGTATTTGATACTAGAACGACAATAAGAACTATGTATATGTATATGAATTATGTATAAATTGTATCTGACATTTGTTGTCGTTTTTTGTGTGTTGAATCAGCTCAACATCAGAAGGTACATTTGTTGTCGTTCTTTCGTGTTGAATGAGCTCAGCATCCGAAGGCACATTTGTTGTCGTTCGTTCGTGTTGAATCAGTTCAACATTAGAAGGCACATTTGTTGTCGTCGTTCTTTTGTGTTGAATGGGCTCAACGTCTGAAGGCTGAGTGTTCATCTCACTTCGGAGTCACCAGTTGTACGGGACGTGAATGCTACATAAGCCATACTAATACTCACACTGGGCATTAGCAGGAACAGGATCGTAACGAATCCACAACGTAAGTAACGAAAGTGTTGTAGACAGAGTTCATTACGACAGCTCGTTGTTGAAGGTAGAACGAATGATGACGAATTTACGAAAGAAAAATAGGTAAATATAAGGCAATGTTTAACGAGTAATAAAATTTTGAAACGACACCAGGGAAATTGTAATTTATTACCGACGCTTTCGCGACGTGTGCTGTAACAACTGAGATTTTTGACCCTCGATGTCAACGCTTTATTTCTCTAGTGACTACAGATCAAATTCTCTATTTTCGACTCTACGGTGATAAGTAACAATTATGGGTGAAATTACAATCCAACGTATGTGACGTAAAAGTAGCCACGCCTTTGCAGCCTTCCGAAGGAGTCGTAGCTCAAAACGTTTCTGATCCTTTTATATCGAGTTGACTGAGGAAGGGGGTAATGATTCCAAACTCCTATAAAATCGACGAGCTGGAAGTAGCTGACCTTAGAAAATAAAACACTATGAATGTATATCTGGTTTTCATGTTCTTGCCCAGTAAGCACTGCAGCATCATCGGCGAACTGATACCAGTGACGAGGTTGTAAGTATTTTGAGAATGAGAAACCAAGTTGTGAAAATTTGTTGGATTTAATGTATTGAAAGAAAGAGTTAAGTACGAGATTAATAATAATAATAATAATAATAATAATAATAATAATAATAACGATATACAGCAGCTTTCCAAATTACAGAATAAATGTAGATGGAAAAAAAATGAAAAGCTTAGGCGACCAAACTCTATAATTATAGAAACAACTAATTTCTACATGGCAGTGCTACTCAATCTTGGCTCCGCAAAGTATGTCAAGGGATGTGGAACCTATTAAAATGTTCGTAGTACTAGTCCAATTTAAAGCTCTTTGTCCTTAAATATTACTAATTTTATGCTTGCATTCATACCAGCTTTGTTCTTATCCTAAAATTCATATGATCCAGAAATTATTATAGAAAAATACAAAAAAATACGTGTATGTACGGTCTGTTAACACCGTTTTACACCTGTATGTAATCTACGCAATGATCTTATGCAATGAACATTTTAAAATGACACGAAACAATCGTCTTCTTACTTGGCTAATTTTTAGCTCCAGCTCTTGCAACTGCAATTATACTACATTTAACTTGTACTTCACAAGCCTTGCTTTAATTCAAAGACATTATCGTAAATAGAATAACCCGAAAGATTCCTGTTTAAGGAGAACTTCAACAATATGAAACGATTTTTTTCCTCTTAAGACTTGCAATCGACATCAACCATTTGATAATACGCCATTAAGTAGTCAGATCTTTTTGATTGAAAATAATAATAAACCGAACTAAAACATTGAAGATGTAAGTCACTTATTCGCCAAAACATTTTGTATAAAAAAGAAAGGAAGAAAACTTTGATGCTTCTTTTCGGATATATATATATATATATATATATATATATATATATAAATACTCAGTAGACACATAGAATTTATCATATATTCATCACGGAGTGGAGCATTACCACAATAGCTTGCTTTCTTTTTTCACTAATGGAGATGAGGGGATTCGAACCCACGACCCATTGGTTCGAAAACCAACACCTTAACCATTGGGCCATCAATGCCCAATAGTTAAGGTGAGAAATTTTCAAGTCAATCTTGCCATCATTCGTGGCGATGACAGAGATGTATATGTTGCAAGCACGGAGCCAGCTTCATTGGTCTGGGGGGGAGGGGGGCAAAGAAATTTATTTTCTTCTACTTATGTCTTTTGCAAAAAGGAAATTACTCATACTCTCAAATTGGAAATATAAAGCAAGGATGAATCATTACAAAATTGCCAAAATCAATATTTCTGAAGAAAATTTTATTACGACAAAAAAAATCTAAGGATTTTCAGGTGATGTCAAGAAATTGTACGGAGGGCAATTTGGGGCAAGAAATCAGCTTAGGAGGGTCCTCTTGCCCCCCAGCTCCGTGCCTGATATGTTGGTTCTTGGCTATAGCCAGAATCACTTTCTGCAGACATACAAGAATCAACTGCATTGACATAAAACTGGTCATCTATCTGAAGTTCCGAATCAGACTGTTCAGTGTCTTTGCCAGATTATTGCTGAAGGGAAGGTAGTTCTCTGAAGGCTGCACGGGATACACATCCGAATACGGAAAAGTCAATATGGCAGATGGCAAGCTTGGTAACATGATTTATGACGACTTTTTCTCGCTGGAACCTCTTGCTTCCATCAAGTAAAAGTAGCAGCCAGTGTTGTGATTTGATGGATCACGCCACATCATAGATATTCCAAATCATTAATGACGATTTGCCTTCTTGTTGGCCCATGCATGCAGCAAGCTGTAATAAATGAAGCAAACAGCATAGCGAGCCCATGGCTTCTCTTGACGGCCCAGTGGTTTTTCAAAATATGCGAGATAAGCCCTTTAAATAAAATTTGACATCTCTCACACTGAAAAGTATGTAAACTCCCCTCAAATGTAATAGAAAGAATCTGGGCTTTTGCAACATTATTTACAGGTCATAATTAATCAGAGAAAGAAACCAAAAACTTCAAAACGTAGTGTCCATGGGATGTGAATGAGAATATGTTACAATTCCTCTTTTCTTTCCCAAAAACGACCGAACACAAACATTTGAACTGAATTTATCTGCTTTAAAATATCAAGAAAGATAGCTCTTACACCCCATGTGACTCATGTTCAGCAACGATTAAGTAAGGAATTTGTCAAGAAAACGCTCGTTCCTATCGTCAGCTTATATGCAAGAAAAGTTTTAAATTTCGTATTCCTTTCTTCCTCAGTGACGCCATAGTCCAATAATTTGTAAATTGAACAGTGCTAAACAATCAATTATTGATGGGGGTACCTTCTTGACGCTCTAATTAAAAGAGTCTTGATTTAACTGATGCGTCAGGTTTGACTAGATCTCTTTTAAAGGCTCTGGCTAAGTACCAAGTTTCGACATCCAGACAGACGGAGTAAACATATCTTACTGCTGATTTAAGCGGATTGGTACATTGCGTTGAGTAACAGATTCATTGTGCTAAGCGTTTTCGCCATACACTGATCACAGCAATCGTATGGAGTGAAGTAAGAAAGCATTTACGACGAGGTTATAGGACAAGAGAAGACCAAAACACGTCGTAGAGAATAACATTAACGACAGTGACACTTTTTTGCTACTCATGTTATCGGAAAAGGCGTAAGTTGTAAACAAATAGCTTTCTTACTTCGCTCGATACGATTGGTTTGATTAGTGCATGGCAAAAATGTTTAACAAAATGAATCCGTTACTCAACGCAATCTTCAAGTTCTGCACCACTAGCCAACCTTTTAAGCGGATTGTATAAACGTACTATAAAACATTCTTTACATTGCTGTCAAAAGGGAGGGTTGTCTAAAGAGCAATAAAACAAGAGAAATTGTTGACATTTCATGCCAATAATTTCCAAGAGAAGATTTTCCTACTCTAAGCAAATTGTTCTTTTATATTCCTTTGGCTTAACACTTCCATTGCTTTTTTCATCAAAATTCAACTAAAATTTGTAAACCGTATAATATTTAAAGAGAAGATATCAGTGCATCAAGGGTCGATCATTATACACAGCTAAACCGAAAACGCTTGTCAGGATATAACAACCTTGGTTACGTGGTGGCAACGACCTGCCTAATACACTATTTTCTTAATGTTGCTAAAAATTTCTATACTATTGGAGGTATCATCCATGATGTGTTAAAGATTTTTGATAAAACAAATTAACTTACAAGTATATTTAGTCGAGGCAATTCCCCATAATCTGTATAAATATTTTTAGCATCTCGTGGAAAATACTTTGCTAGGTATTTCGTTACCACCGCGTAACCAAGGCCGTTCTAGCATATGGTTTAGCGCGTATTAGAGGGTGCTCGTGGCGTTTATTTATCTTTCGGCTAAAATTAGCCGGGGTGCTTCAATGAAAGGGGGGATCTTTAAATGCATTATGGTAACTATGATCAAACTCCTCGACAACTACCAGTTTATTCCGATCTGTGGTTTCTTCGGATGATAAGCAAATACACTGATATGTTTATCTTTTAATAAAAACATGGTGATTGTTTCACTTCATCAATAAGGCAGGGGCCAAATAGACGGCTCTCTTATCTAGAGCAAGTATTCAATGAAAGCCTTTCGGTGCATTGTGGGATGAAGATTGCGATATTCTGTTTCTACCAATTTATATGCACCCTTTGCTGAACTTAGCGACCCCATCAATAAAACGTCTGAGGAGAAGAGTTGAATTATTGATAAGTACCACGAGTGCTGGTTTGCTCTTTTACAGCGCGTGTAGCAATGTATGTTTTTTTTTCTGAAATGTCCCGCATTTTGAAAATTCGAAGGACTGTCGAACAGCGTGACTAACGTCATCGGCACTCGACATGAAGTAAAGCCGCCTCGACCTCAAAATAAACAGAAATATCAAAACGAGGGTAAATCGACATTCTCAGTATGCAACCCACACTAGAGAGACAACTCTGCAGACTCGATCATGATCAAGAAAGGAGGGACGATGTTGCTCAAAGTTGTAGCAGGATTAACGACAGTTGTACTGCTTTTTATCTCCTGTTTGATTGGAACTATCCTCATCATGGGCCCATCAATTCCACTGTTAATATTACGCCCAGATCTTTATCGGAAATTCAATGATACTGTGATCCAGTTATGGCTCATTTTGCCCGGGGTATGTCCACCTTATTTGTATTGAATTTCAAATATGATACATTACAGTATGTATTTGTACGTTATGTTTCGGCTGCAAGTATAGTTTAGGTCAGCATCTTAATGACAGCCACCTTACCAGTGTTACATGTTTCATTTGTTTCTGCCCTGGTAAACGCACAAAAGAATTATCGAAACTAGTTAAATACAGCCGTGAAATGGGCGGCCGCGACAGATGTTAGTTGTTGATACTTTATGTGTCAGCGTCCAATATTGGCAAAAGGTATCAGCTGTGGCAAGTTCGCCTTCTGTTTCTGCGGACAAGGAGGTCGTTGTCCCAATATTTGTAACTCAGTCCTTGTTCTATCATCTTTTAGATTAGCCAAAAGTAAATTGTCATGCTATAGATAGGTCTACCTTCTGTTTAGGCAATTTGCACGAATTGACTGTTTCTGGGTTTACATTTCAAAGTCCTGGCGTTACAAATCGCCATTTTTCATTGGAGAACAAGTTAACCATATATAAAACCACGCCCTCCTCACGCCCTGATTAAAAGGTCATAATTTTAAAAGCCATCCCCTACCAATAAAGGCTGCAGCAGCTAATTGTACCTTACTATAAAGCCTACAATTATTCACTAGATGCAATCACTATAGCATCGGCTGCTGTGTCGTTGATGATGTTGACTTCACTTACTACCATGTTTTCCATCCTTTTGCTCAGATCTTCTGTTGTTGTAACCAACGGGGTTCCCAGACTGGGAAGCGACTGGCTCTTGGGAACTACTTCCATAGAATCAAGAATTGCTTCCTTCGGTTCTTGAAGTGGTTCTTCAAGTCGACTTCGAGAGCGCGCGTATTTGCGAAACTGTTTAAAGCTCGCTTCCGACGCACCATCGTACAAAAGTTCAAAGTTCTTCAAAGCACCAATTGGTTTAAGTCGCCGTTTGCTCTTCTTTTTCTCAAACAATTCGATGCATACATCTGGAAATTAAAAATGTACACTTTAAATGATTTTAAGGAACAGACACTGCATCCGCTTTTGAGTTATAGTAAGTTGAAATCCCATGGTCATGAACTCCTCATGTGGCAAGTAATTGATGCAAATAATAACAATGTCAAATTTCTCTACGTGAATGCGATACAGGCAACTCTGTGAATTGCGTCCAGCCGTCGGACTGGATTGGAATGCCCTTATTAACAAGCTGGCCGTAATATGAAGATTTTGACTTCTCACATTAACTCTTATTATCAAATGCGTTTGTGTATTGTATGTAATTTTGGTCATATTGGACTAAAGTCAGTAAGGAATCGTTGTGATTAGATTTTAATTAAAAACACATAAAAATTAACTTAAAATATATCATAATCAACTAGAAAATTTACGTAACAAAATATTAAAACATAACAAAATAATGTAAATATCCTGGATAACAAAACGTTAATTCACTTTTGAACAAAAAAATCGTTGATTTTTGTCTGCCATGCGTGCATCTGAGTATCGACGAACTGGCTGGTTAAATTGTCGACTCCCTCGGTACAGTGCTTCTTAAAATGTCCATCGTTCTTTTCTAAAGCAAATAGCTTAAGCTGGCAAATCAAAATCAAGTGTGAACCAAATCAACATGCAAACTATGTCAAATATGCTTTATTAGCCTATTTTGAACGCTTTGTGCACCATGGAATGTACGCATCTAGTGTATGTAAACTATGTCAAACACGCTTTATCAGCCGATTTTTAACGCTTTGCGTACCTTGGAATGTATGCTTCCAGTTTTATGCAAACTATGTCAAATATCCTTTATCAGCCTAATTTGAAAGCCTTTGTGCACCGTGAGATGTTCGCAGCTAGGGTATGCAAACTATGTCAAATATGCCTTAGTAGCCTACTTTGAACGCTTTGTGCGCTAGGGAATGTACGTATCTAGAGTATGCAAACTATGTCAAATATGCTTTATTAGCCTTCTTTGAACGCTTTGTGCACCATGGAATGTACGCATCTAGTGTATGCAAACTATGTCAAACACGCTTTATCAGACGATTTTTAACGCTTTGCGTACCATGGAATGTATGCTTCCAGTTTATGCAAACTATGTCAAATATCCTTTATTAGCCTAATTTGAAAGCTTTGTGCACCGTGAGATGTACGCAGCTAGGGTATACAAACTATGTCAAATATGCCTTACTAGCCTATTTTGAACGCTTTGTGCGCTAGGGAATGTACTTATCTAGTGTATGCAAACTATGTCAAATATGCTTTATTAGCCTATTTTGAACGCTTTGTGCACCATGGAATGTACGTCAAATACGCTTTATCACCCTAATTTGAAAGCTTTGTGCACCATGAGATGTACGTATCTAGGGTATGCAAACTATGTCAAATATGCCTTACTAGCCTATTTTGAACGCTTTGTGCGCTAGGGAATGTACGTATCTAGTGTATGCAAACGATGTCAAATATGCTTTATGAGCCTATTTTGAACGCTTTGTGCACCATGGAATGTACGCATCTAGTGTATGCAAACTATGTCTAACACGCTTTATCAGCCGATTTTTAACGCTTTGCGTACCATAGAATGTATGCTTTCAGTTTATGCAAACTATGTCAAATATCCTTTATTAGCTTAATTTGAAAGCTTTGTGCACGGTGAGATGTACGCAGCTAGGGTATGCAAACTATGTCAAATATGCCTTACTAGCCTAATTTGAACGCCTTGTGCGCTAGGGAATGTACGTATCTAGTGTATGCAAACTATGTCAAATATGCTTTATTAGCCTATTTTGAACGCTTTGTGATAGAGGGTTTCTCGAAAATAGATGTGTCCAGCACCAAACTTCACCAATGTCTGCAAGACTCGCATTTAAAGAAATGAAAGAACTTATTTTTTATTATGATGTAATTTGCCCGTATGCATATCTTGCGTCGAGGCTCGTGGAGGATCTTGCCAAGCGCACTGGAGCACTTTTAAAGTGGAGACCAGTATTGCTAGGTATGGTAAGTTGGATGTTGTTTTGATTAGACCCAAGGGAAAGGATGAGAAAGGGAAAGAGGCATCAGTGAGGCTACCGAATCATATCTGCTTAAACAGACAACGGCCACCCTAATTTGATAAGAAATGAGGAAAATCTTGGCAAGCCAGCGATCCGCGAAGCGCAGCAAGGATACGGTTTCATTGCAACACGTCAAGTTCCGCACTATAACCTTTTAAAAGTGAAGTTTTTTTTACCGTTATGAGCCAAATACTGTATAATGACCAGTCTAGTACATACCCAGTGGCAGACTCTGATAATACAAATTCCTTGAAACCCTATTTGTCTGGCTTTTTAGGGTTATAAAGTTTTAAAAAATGTCGTCCCTTGAAAGCAGTTGTCATTTCATCCAGGGCAAGTTCTTTGCCTGGTTTGAAATAATGGCTAAATTTTGATATAACTTTGTCCAGAAGGGGTCTAATTTTAAACAAAGTGTCATGACCAGGTTGTCCTCTATATTTACAAAGTGCAGGAAACCAAGTATAAGCATAAACTTGTTTCTTGACACAACTCTACTAAACCCTGGAGTTTCTGTAAGCCAGAACATGTCCCAGTAATAATAAACGTCATCTTTTCCCACCAGTCCCATTGCCAAGTGCAAAGCAAAAAAAGCCTTGATCTCAGAAGTTGAGACTGCTTTCCATTCATGGAACGTTGACCTAGCACTCAGGCTTTGTGAACTGGCAGTCAAAAATTAATCTGCGTATTGGTTAGTTACATCCCTTACGAGTTAAAAAAATTCCTTATCCAGGAACAATTCTAGGAATAACAGTGGTTCACTATTTGTGAAATCCTGGCTTCCAGAGTATCCTCTGCTACTTTCTTCATACAACTGAATCCATGGATAATAAGAATCCAAACGCGAAAGCATTACCCATGAATCACAATCAGTGTAAGGCCCTGTTTGCATGAGCTAGAGACGAAATCTCGGGTTTGCTGATGCTTTCAAATGATCATTGCATGATTTGAAGTTGGTTGTTGAGGCGTTAGTGGAAACGAATATCTAAAAAGGAGTTATATAGATATGTGACCTTTGGACAATATCATAGTTAACAAGTCACTGTTTTGAACCATCTAATATAAAACCTGATATTTTACATAAAAACAGAGTAAAAGTTGGTTGGGGACCTTTCATTGAAGTCTTTCTCTAGAGAGCAAGGGAGGGGTAATCAAATCAAAAAGGAAAGTTGCATAAACATCGTCATTAAGCATTCAAGAAGGAGCAGTTAGGTAAAGTAAAATCACATCTTCATCCTTTTTAACGTTATATCAACTTTCGTTAGCAAATATTTGCTGCTCCACCAGCATGCTTTTTTTCTTCACTAAAATATTTCATATTTCATATTCCACAAACTCAATAATGTCTTTGCTAGTTAGCCTCTTCTCCTATATAATTTACTATTCTAGTCTTAACTATACTTTAGATTCCGTAAAATGTATTTGTTATCATGCGTTCTAATGCACTGACTTACCTCCAACCCAATTAACATTGGGAGTAGCAGAGACAGCTTGATTACCATTTTGGATTAGTTGATGCCAGTCTGTGATATCAATAGCTACTGACGGCAGTTAAACTCGGCTTCTGTGAAATTGGTGTCTATGAGATCAGGTACTAGTGAACCCTTATTAATACTCATTTCATCGCAACACGATTATCACACTCTAGTGTAAACATCAATTTAATTTTTATTTACCTTTCCAAACGTTTGTTTATCTTAACTTGTCACGATGGATAATATCCGCATTGTACAATATTTGTGCAGCTAGCATCCAATTTTTTTCGACTAATGAGGCAGTTATCGAAGACCGCCCATCACATAATGGTTCGATAATACATTTTAAGAAAGAATGACTCTGATTTCGCGGTATTAAAAAGCATCAATATCAGTCGATAAACATATGACACGTTTGGGTAATTCCCGACGACCGTATACCAAATAAAATTCCGATCTATTGATAGAACAAATAATCCTTTTACAAGCCCGCGCAAAGACCGAGTCGCCGATGGGATTCAGAATGGGTGTGGAATGTTATAATTTTGTGCCGACACCTACAGATCAATACAGCTGAGTAGACAATCGTTGTGCCAGCAAGGAAGTTCCGTATTGTTTTTTGCACTCGAACTTTGCCCTTTGAAACAAGCAAATATATGAAACTTAGGAAGACATTACCAGAAGAAATACCTTCAATAGACCTGTTACAAATAAGCCTCGAGTAGGAACACGAGAAATTCAACACTACTTATCAGAAAAATGAAAAAGCTGCCTATCTCTCAAAGATGTAAAAGACCTTTTGGCAGAGAGGAAGTAATAATGTTACGCTGACCAAATCACATCAGTATCCCCTTGCATTGGTTGTTTAACTACCAACCATCTGATCGATCCAAGTCGAAGTTTATCGTCAGTCAGAATCAAAAGGCTTATGAAAGACATCCTTTTGGGATTCTTTTCATCCGCTTTCACAACATTCACATCTTCATGTATTTACATCCTACGGTGTTAAACCATGGCAATGATCCATGATCCCTTACAGGTTGCAAACAGGTTACTGTATTTTTGATCCCTACAATACATCAGCATAGATGATAAGCTAACTTAACAACGCAAGACTCAAACTAAATAATCCAATCTATTTTGCAGAGTCCTTCTGTTATCATCTCTCTCATTGAAATGATTGATCAGTCAACACAAAACAAAGAAATACCTTTATTACGTGATTGCTGTCCCATCAAAGTCGCTACCATCACCACTGAGACTTGATCTTATAACCCCACTTTATCAAACCATGAATATCCAACCCTGATGTATTTGTCAAAAATACTCTACTACCGGTCACAGGATACTGAAGAGGCATTGTCTCTGTTTATATTTAAGAATGAGTCTCCAGGTGGATTCTCCTTTACATTATCAATGTCGAAAAGCAACACACGATTGTTGTAGACAATTTCATTATTCAAATTGTCTCAGTTTTCTGACACGTTTAGCAACTCTTCGGATTGTTGGAAAATTTACACGACATTCGATAAGTACATCACGAAATAAGACTCAATCATCCATAAGTAAAAAACGAAATTTAAAAAAGTGTATAACGTGGTAGAATTTTGCATGGATTTCTGTCACTTTTTCATCGCCTTTGCATCCCCATTTTTCAAAATTTGTTTTTAAAAATAATTCTTTTTCTCGCTAGGCCTACTCAATTGATCTTGTTGTAATGGACGCTGATTGGTCCAAAAACACAAGCCATTCAGGCAGTCCAATTTCTGATTGGCTATCTTTTAGAGATAATTGACTTCCTAAGGGGTTTAAAAGACAAAGATGGCAACATATTGGCAGATGGACCAAGGAAAGTCTTTATTGTTGGCTTCACGGTGTCAGCTAAATCTGTTGTTGCCATTGCAAGAGATCTATGTGGAAGAATCTCAAATCCTTTTCATTTTGTGTTGACTTACCGATTTTCCTTCAATTTAAATGGGCCCTGAGATCATTGCTAATGAGAAATCAAATCACGGCACCATCAACAGCAAACTGCATCACATCAGATGAGCACACTGTGGAGACAAGTATGGAAGACATCAATCCAGTTGTCTCAAAAATGCTTCTTAGTAGTCCAACTTGGAGGCCTGATGTTTTGCAGTATATTGGGGGGTATATCATTCACAAAATATCCTTACAGGTTAATTGTGGTGACTGCCTCACATTTTTGTATGATGCAGAATTTCCAGCTGATCATGCATACGGGAACCAAGTTACCCTACTTGATTTTAAACATATGGTAGGATGACACGACCTTCTTCCTCTGTGAAACAGGTTGTTGAAACTACCGACAAGGAAATCCATCCTCTATTATGCAACTGGCATTGTGTTAATAAGGCTAGACTTAGCCTAACTATTTCAACTGTTCTTATGGAATGCGCTCCATTATGCTTTGAGGAACTAACAGAACATTCAAAAGAAACCCATGCTCTTGATGAAAACATGCAGGATGACCATATATCTCATCAAGTTAATTGCAAAGTGGTATATCTAGATAGTGGTGTACCAATTTGGCAAGGTCCACATGGAGAGAGTTCTGAAGGCTGGCAAGACAAGCACAAGGCAAAAGCTGACCAAACTAGTTTTGTTCAAAAATGAATAATATATATACTGTAGCGTACTGGTGTATACATCCACCAACATTTGGGAATTTTGTTTTAGAATTATATGAGTTAACAGTTTAAGACTTTCTAAGAACTCAACTTACAAAAGTATTTTGGCCGTGGAATTAGTTATTTAAGCAGTACATTTCTATAACACTAGAGATGCATCTTGTAGGTACATAGAACAAATGATCAATTTTTGGTCCGAAAAGTCAAGAAAATATGCAAAATATATTTTGACTTAGAGACAAAATATCTAATTTTAAGAGTTGCAGTTTAGGCATATAATGTCAATTCAAAGTGGAAGTCAGCAATGATTTATGTTTGGAGTTTCCCGACGTCGTACCTCGTTGAACAGGGATTCTCTGCTGTAGTTGAGATCCTCACTAAGAGGACAAACAGACTCGCAATCTCAAAACGCGGTGACTTGAGATTATTTCTCACCAAACTGTCAGACGTAAGAAGTCTGACACACCAACATCTAGCACAACCACCACACTGAATTTTTCTGAGTTTAAAGGACCAATCACAATTGTGGTTGATCGACGTGAGAATTTACTTACGATGTATAAATGCCTACTTGCCAATAACAAAAATTTATGATCAATTTCTTTAATTTTGTGAGGCGGGAGGTAAGACTAATATTGCTGAATATTGGTTGATGTCAATTTGAATGTCACAAGGATTTATCTTGAATGTCACTTACGGACGTCTAAAAATCTCATTATCAAATTATGAATATTATTCGGACTGTTGTTGATGATATGAATTCATAAACAATATTCCTCTTCATTCTTGTTTTCTTTCTACTGAAGGGGTACATGTAGGGTTCGGCAAACAGGGAAGTGGGCAATGGCTGGGAAAGGGTTGAGAAACACTTCCATAGATTAAGAAATGTGAGCTCTCAGGAAATACCAATCTGCCTATGAATAAACTGTACTCATATGTGCAATAATAAACCATTTCTTGGTATTAAGAGGTTTGCGGCATTGAAGAAGAGATTCCAGGGATCCACATTAATGAGAATGTATCAATAACAAGGCTAATTCGGGTACAAGAAGCATGGGCCTAGTGCTCTTATGTCGTCACAAGCAACAAAAGCCGGAGTTGCTATAGTTACAAACTATTTTACAGATGTTCCCTCAGTTTCTTTGCAACTTACTTGTCGCTCACTGTTTTGTACACGTTTCTGACTACGTGTCTCGGGACTATCGAAATCTAAGTTACATGGTTATCTGTGAGGTACCATAGTGTGCAGAGGGGTATGAACCTCCGTATCAAAAAATCAACCCTCACCTACCCCCACATCAACTCCTTCATTATAAGTAATTACAAAATAACAAAATCTGTTCGAAACTTGTTTGTGTTACAACTATTAAGAAGATGCCTTAAAATGCAACGTATTGCTTGTTTTGCGTTTTATGACCATTTCTTGATACTCAAATGTAGATGATGTAGAAATCATCAATTCACTGTAATATAGTTATAATTGCGATTCCTCCAAAAAAGTGTTTTCTGACGTCATCACTTTAGTACTCTATTTGCGAGAACCCTCTACAAATTTGGGGGCCGAACAGGGCAGTGGAGGTGGACGAGAGCGTTTTCGCAAGGAGGAAAAACCAACAAGGTAGGGTTTTGCCACCACAGTGGGTTTTTGGAGGGATATGTCACGAGACCCAGAAGACATTTTTATGGCAGTGGACAGGAGAGATGCGGCAACCCTTTTGCCAATAACTCCAAATCAATATTTTACCGGGATCAACAATAATCTCTGATTTATGGGCAGTATATGGTGGTTTTCAACAGATGGGATGTCCGCATTTCGGAGTCAACCATACATATAATTTTGTTGACCCCATAGCAAGCACCCACACACAGAATGTTGAAAACAGCTGGAAGAATGCCAAGATTCGTAAAAAGAGACAGCATGGCAGTAACAGAGGAATGCTTGACTCTTACCTCTGCGAGTGGATGTGGCGTCAGAGGAATCTAAATCTTAACAATAATCTGTTTGACAAGATGTTGGCTGATATATCTTTGTATTTCCCTCTTGATTGATGAGTACATATTGTCACCACACGTCGTTTTTGATGAAAACAGTTGGGAGGGCGACAAACAGGAAAGGTGTTGACATCTGATGTCGGGGGGGCGCTTATTCGGACCTGGGTGCTTGTGAGAAACATTTTTCCCAAACTGGGCACTTATTCAAGCTAGGGCGCTTATTTGAGTCCTGGGCGCTTAATCGGTAATTTACGGTACTGTCACTTCCGGAAACGATTTACTGAACACTTCGATCAATGCATGAAGCACATTTTTTCATCATGTCCATAAAATTACGTCAAAATGAAGGCAATTGCTGAAAATAAGTATGAATTAGACGCCCACGGCTTCGACTACGCGATGGAATCTGAGTAAAGAGGAGACCCCTTGGGGAAGGACCAAGTTTATGTAGTGAATAAGTTGTCACCACAAATTGCTGTAATACTGCGTGTTTTATGTAGCCTAGTTACTTTGTAGTGCCTAGTACATCAATTTTAGTTTTTACGTTCAGGTATTACTTGTAAATCAGGTTGGTTTTGGTAACCCAGTTGTGTGTAAAGGTTTAAAATTAACTTGGTTGCTGTTTAAGGTAAAATTGATTTATATTTTGACCGCTATCTCCTTATGCGTCTATTTACATGCTCATAACAATGCTTACATGCACATCCTACATGCCCTTCGCCTTGATTTCATTTTGAGGCAGTGGATGCCTTCAAAATATACAACATTTACCCCATTAAATGTTTGGCATCATAATGTTTTTTAAATTGACTCTCTGGTTAATTCCTTACTTTTGTCAATTTATGTAAGAAACTGACCTTGACAAGTACATGACTGATGATGGTTATCGGGCACAAAAAAACGTAATTCTTCTGAAATGCAACTGACCACAACTGAATTCCAAGGGAAACTATTTCACGAATGATATATGAACAGTATGCCTTTTTTCACCAGCTTTTATGACATCTGAAGAAAGACAATGTTTAAAACTACCACTTATGGCAAGAACGTGCTGCAATGCAATCAAAATAATTGGAGCACTCTGTTAACTCCAAGTGGGACTATGTCATTAGGAAGGCGAACGTCTCTATTGTTTGGCAAAAATATATGAATAAGATTGAGCGGTTTTTAAAGTTTTACAGGCCATGTAATAAGTATCCCATGTACCATGATGGGAAGGGGAGTTTTCTAGTGGAAAGGAAAGAGACAAGAGCGGATCTCGGTAGCATGATTCAAAGAGCTATGAGCATGCCGAAAGCAGGAAGGACAGTAAGTACGGTAATGAAATGTCGGGACTGAATTTTCCGCTTAGAATTGGATTTAATGGTGCAATAAAATAAAAACTAAAGACGGATTTTCGCTTTTTGGTTTTGGAAATATAAAGGCCTGTACAGATGAGAGTTTTTTATGAACAGTGGCATGAATGCAAATCTGACCATGTATTTTAACAAACAATGGACGGTATGTTTAAGGCATTTGCTGTACTTGAACAATCTATGAATTGCGGCGCCAAATGTCAGAGAATGCAAACACAAGAGCTGTTATTGTTGTCCCTAGAAGGTAGCACTCATAACATACTTCAGAACAAAAGGTGCAATTAGTAGCACAAGATAAAATTTTGCAAAATCACTGAATATATAAGGAGCAGATCATATATGTGTGTTCTAGGTTATATTGGATTTATTGCTCTTCAAAGCAGCTTAAATTGTGGTATTGAATAAAAAGAGACATATGAGTTATAAATGGGTTCAGGACTCATGATCAATTAGTCCACTAATGTTATTTAATGCTTTTGCCATCGTCGCCAATATGTTGTATCGTTGAGGTATAGCCAAGAGAGGGGAACAGTCATTTCCAAAATTGAACACAAAGTTATTCACATTCACCTAACTACACACTTTTATACACAAATAAAACAATAGAATATTTATCATAAATTATAATAACAATTAAGAATACAACAAATACAATCGTAGTAAATTTCTGTGGGCGTTCTAGCGATTACTAATGATTTCAGGTCCTACCAAAGTAGCCTCGTTTCCATGACGAGATATATTCTTTCAGTAAGGCATTATGTTATGACCAAAATTATATTTTCATGCTGATTAATCTCCTTTTAAGTATACTAAGGCGATTTTTTTAAATGTATTCCTGTCGAATAAATAGTTGCGTTTGGAAGGAAGTTTCAGAAGGCTCTAGATATTTGTACGGATCGAACAGTCAGGTCCACGTTACAAAGACTCAAGAGATTGAAATCGGATATAATAAGACTCAAAGGTTTTACACTACACAAGGTTCTAATGTTTGATTATGCCCAGACTGGTATTCTATTCATATATTTGTTTTAAGTTTATTGCTATTCGCATGTTCTGGCTTGAGTGTAAGCAGCATAAGCAGTGAGAGCAAGCTCTATTAATGTAAGTTGTAAAACTAACAGGCGTGGTGGCAAGTTGTAAACAAGGAAATACCTTTTCGGCTTTAGTTCTAAATTTTCAAAAACTAATTTATGCACCAGTGCAAACTTGGCCACTCACCAAGCCAATATGTCCAATTGGGATTGGCTTCATGAGAGAAAGATGAACACAGTAAGGCACTTAAAATTTTACGTTTGCAAATAGTTATTTTCAGCGTACCTCTTCAATAATTCTTTTCAACCATCAAAGTGTTATTAGTTGATTTTGTGTTTTGTAGAATTACTTCGTGACCTTCAATCAAGCTACGAAATACTTCAGGAAACCACTTTTGGACATCAAGTAATCCGTATTTCCTCAGACCACAGTGGGACCAGTCAGTGATCCATATTTCCACAGAGGGACCAACCAGTTATCAATTTTACTAGAGACCACAGTGGGACCAGCTAGTGATCTATATTTCCGCAGACCACAGTGGGACCAGTCAGTGATCCATTTTACTAGAGACCACAGTGGGACCAGCTACCATAATGCATTTAAAGATCCCCCCTTTCATTGAAGCACCCCGGCTAATTTTAGCCGAAAGATAAATAAACGCCATGAGCACCCTGTAATACGCGCTAAACCATATGCTAGAACAGCCTTGGTTACGCGGTGGTAACAAAATACCCAGCAAAGTATTTTCCACGAGATGCTAAAAATATTTCTACAGATTATGGGGAATTGCCTCGACTAAATATACTTGTAAGATAATTTGTTTTATCAAAAATCTTTAACACATCATGGATGATACCTCCAATAGTATAGACAATTTTAGAAACATTAAGAAGATAGTGTATTAGCCAGGTTGTTGCCACCACGTAACCAAGGTTGTTATATCCTGACAAGCGTTTTCGGTTTAGTTGTGTATAATGATCGACCCTTGATGCAATGATATCTTCTCTTTAAATATCATACGGTTTACAAATTTTAGTTGAATTTTGATGAAAAAAGCAATGAAAGTGTTAAGCCAAAGGAATATAAAGAACAATTTGCTTATAGTAGGAAAATTTTCTCTTGGAAATTATTGGCACGAAATGTCAACAATTTCTCTTGTTTTATTGCTCTTTTAGACAACCCTCGCTTTTGACAGCAATGTAAAGAATGTTTTATAGTACGTTTATACAATCCACTTAAAAGGTTGGGTAGTGGTGCAGAATTTGAATATTGCGTTGAGTAACGGATTTATTTTGCTAAACATTTTTGCCATGCACTAATCAAACCAATCGTATCGAGCGAAGTAAGAAAGCTATTTGTTTACAACTTACGCGTTTTCCGATAACATGAGTAGCAAAAAAGTGTCACTGTCGTTAATGTTATTTTCTACGACATGTTTTGGTCTTCTCTTGTCCTATAACCTCATCGTAAATGCTTTCTTACTTCCCTGCATACGATTGCTGTGATCAGTGTATGGCGAAAACGCTTAGCACAATGAATCCGTTACTCAAAGCAATGTACCAATCCACTTAAATTAGCAGTATGATATGTTTATTCCGTCTGTCAGGATGTCGAAACTTGGTACTTAGCCAGAGCCTTTAAAAGAGATCTAGTCAAACCTGATGCATCAGTTAAATGAAGACTCTTTTAATTAGAGCGTCAAGAAGGTACCCCCATCAATAATTGATTGTTTAGCACTGTTCAATTTACAAATTTTTACCAGTTACCTACCCACAAGTTTATTATCTACTGAAAAACGTTAAGGACAATGTTAATTACTTTGTTCACCGAAACGGAACCGTGGGTGAAAGTGATTAACCAAGACACCAACTAAAAGTACATACATTGTAAAAAGTACATGGTATCTTCGTTTTATTAGTTTGAATACGGTGGACACGCACAGTGGGTCACTAAAACCCCACTTGCGACCAGGCAAGACTTTAACCACCCTCAACAAAAAATCTTAGGCCCTCGTCTAAAATTAGCAACAAAGGTCCTAACAAAGACCCTACTGAAACCATGACTACAGTATAAAGAGATCATGGTTAATGTCCCAGGAAAAATATTCCAATTTTGTTCAAAACGTTTCTTGCAAATAGTTCCAATGATTAATCTCTTGCTCTGTAACAGTAAAATTCCCCAAACTTCCTGGTTTGCTGCCCCCCTAGTAAGTAGTCATGTGGCTTCACCCCCCCCCCCCACACACACACACACCCATCGCCTTTATCAGTAACAGAATAACAAAATTCAGTTGCTTCTCACTAATGCATCACCCCCTTGAAAAGCTTTTTTTGCTCCCAGTGGTCTTGCAATATTACACACATTTGGAAACATTGCTCTTGCGAAAAATGTGATAGGGACAAATAATTTGCCTTGTATCATAGCACTTGGAATGGAAAGGTCTTGGATTGACTCCTACCATTGCCAAGTAACCCTGCACAAACATATATGAAACATATATCCATTGGTATATACATCATATAGATTGGCCTACATTGATACAAACATACACGTGTTTGTATAGATACTCTTGAGTGTCTAGTAGATACCCCCCCCCCCCCCTGCTAATTAATTTTTTCAAAAATTTTCCACTCAGGACATTCTTATTCCAACCCCCATCTATTACATTTTTGGTCATTTTCTAACCCCCCCAACTATCCCAACCCCCATGTTTATTAAGTTTTGGGGATTTTTCCACCCCCATTTATTCCAACCCCTCCTTCTATTATGCACCCAAGAGTAGCTACAGCAACTTTATATATATATATATATATATTCTCAGCAGACGGCTTTTAAACAGCCGTCTTGAGAATCCATTCCCCTGATAAAGTAGTCGGAAGCCTGCGGAAGCTACCAAATATTTTAAATGGTCGTTACCTCCCGCATTCAACGGAACAAGCTATCCTAGCGGTCACGCAATATATTCATGATGCTCTTGATCGAGGTGAAATTCCAGCATCTATATTTATTGACATAAAAAAGGCATTCGATACAATCTGTCATAAGATTTTACGGAGAAAGCTTGAGAATTGCGGTATTCGAGGACCTGCTAATAACCTGATCATGTCATTTCTGTCTGAGAGAAGCCAGTATGTTGATGCTGATACTACGAGATCTGAACTGATCTCTTTGGATGGACAAGTCGGAGTTCCCCAAGGGTCAATCCTTGGCCCCCTTTTATTTTTAATTTATATTAACGATATTGATAATTCTATGAAAGATCTCGGCCTCACGGTTCTATTCGCGGATGACACAGCCCTCAATATTAGTGGTCCTACTGAACTTGTACTACGTTTAAAAATGAAAGAAGTTTTTACATATCTGCTTGAATGGTTCGCAGCGAATAATTTATGTATTAATACATCTAAAACCAAATTCCTGATTTTCTCTCGGATTTCAAAAGCATTGCCAACTTTTAATTCCCTAACAATTGAAAAATGTGATACTACGATCAGCAGAGTCCACCATCTTCGGTATCTAGGAGTGATAGTTGATTCGAATTTAAGTTGGAAGGAGCACATAAATTGCCTGAGGGTAAAGGTTGCAAGGAACGTCGGTATGATCAGGCTTCTTAAACCTTTTCTCCCTTATGATGCCCTGCGGTGTATTTATTTTTCGCTAATTCATTCTTACTTAAATTACTGTCCTCTTGTATATTTGAATACTTTTCGATCGAATATATTACCATTGATAAGGCAGCAGAATAAAGCTCTCCGAATTCTTAAGCTTTTTGTACCATCTCCTGATTCTTGCCCTAATAAGTCGTCAACTAAAAGTCTTCCTCTTTTTTTGAACATTTTGCCCCTTGAATCTTTTATTGTTTTTCATTCTATTTTATTTAAGAAAAAACATCATTCAAATTCCCTACCTGAATATTTTTATGAACCCGATCTATTTTCTGGAACTAATTCCGATCACGACCATAACACGCGTAATCCTTGTAAAGCCCGGCAACCCTTGATAATTTCAGAAAGATCAAGATTTTCATTGAGAAACACAATATTGAGGGTATGGCAAAGTTATCATAATGTAATCAAACTTGAACTTTCTAAACACCGCGCCCTGATCCCTGGCCCAGACATGGCTGGGCGTCAGCCGGAAGGGGCGGAAGTCCCGGCCGCGCGCGCGGCCGGCGAAGGCGCCGATCGGTACGGGCGTATAGGGCGGCCTGAAGATCGTGGTTCCGGTTTCCGGGATCGACCGGCCCTGGCTATCGGCCAGGATCGCCAGGCCAAGCATGTTGGCCGTCTTGCCCTGATCGGTTGCCATGCCGAGTGTCGTGTAGCGCTTGAGATGTTCGACCGAGCGAAAGCCCTCGCGATCGGCCAGCCTGACATCCTTGGCGGTTACGTCGTTCTGAAGATCGACCCAGGCGCGCCGTTTGCTCTCGGCCACATGCCAGAACGCCGAAACTCCGGACGGTTCGTCCGAGGCCTCGGGAACGTCTCGGCCACCAGCCTTGAAGCCGGTTTCGCCAGCGGTTTCGGTTCCAGCGGAACTGCCCTCCCGAAGCGCCGCGGCCAGCGTCAGGCCGCCATTGGCGGCGCCAGCAACGCGCATGCCGTCCGGCAGATCGCTGCCCGGTACGAACGCCGCGATGTCCTCGCGCCACTGCGGCCGGCCACGCTTGTGGCAGGTCAAGTGAACATTCGGATTCCAGCCGCCGGTGACCGCGAGGCAATCAGCGTCGACCGACACTCCGTTGGCGAGCGTCAGCGATTTCAGCGTGCGCCTTCCGCGTGTATCAACAACCCGGTTGCCGGCAAACACCGTCGCACCTTGCGGCGCAATGGCAGGCACATCGGTTCTGGTATCGATGACCGCGGCAATCGCCACACCCCTGGCGGCCAGATCGTTTGCGGTCCGCCATCCGTCGTCATTGTTGGTGAAAACCGCCACCCGGTGCCCCGGCGTGACGCCGAACCGGGTGAGATAGGGGCGCACTGCACCGGCCAGCATGACACCGGGCCGGTCGTTGTTGCCGAACGCGATCGGACGTTCCGTCGCGCCGGCGGTCAGGATCGACCGTTTGGCATAGATGCGCCACAGCACCTGGCGCGGCTTGCCTCCGCCGTCCGCCAGATGATCGGTCATGCGCTCGACGGCGCCGTAGATGCCATGATCGTAGGCGCCATAGACCGTTGTGCGGGTCATCAGCCGGACATTGCCCATATCGGGGAGTTCAGCCATGACCTTGTCGGCCCATTCGGCGCCCGACATTGAGCAATATTCTAATTGCTCAATAGCTTAACTGGAATGAGCCATTCTACCGGGTCAAGAATAAAACCCATGTATCCTAGTTATATGTATCCTTCTTAGTTATATGTATATATCGATGTATTCTAATAAGGAGTTGATTCTCGCCATTACAGGACCAAATAAATATAAATTTTATTTAGAAATGACTATTTAGAAATTTTATTTAGAAATGAACAAGATGAGGCCTCAAAGATACCGTTTGGGGCAGCAGCCTATCTAGCCCAGCCTTACCACCACTGACATCTTTAATGAAAACAAAATAGGTCACGCCAAGCTAGAAACAGCAAATACAAGTATTTCAATCGGTATGATGTGGGAACTAAGGTGCCCAATGCCCCTGCAATATCAGTAGAGAGATGGTCTAAGAACAGTTTTAGTCAATCGGTTAACTATATAAAACAATAAACCGTCTCAAAAATATAATTCATTCCCACTTTCTAGTACTATTAAGGAAGGAAGGTTCCGTTGGCTAGACCACGTTTTATGGATCAGAGATGACAGGTTGCCAAAGATTTTGCTGTTTGGCCATCCACGTGTGGCCAAACAAAAAGTAGAGGTTCAATCCTGATTTAAGAACTGATCCTCTTAGAATTGTAATGCATGGAATCTCCAGATATTTACGTTTTTTCTCTAATTCCCTTATATTTCCCACAAAAACACAAGTTTCTGCGTTTATTTTTCAAATTTGATCACACTTGTCTGAATTAGCCTTCTCTTTGCGTGTGCCGCTTGAGTCCCAGTTTCTTGAAAAGTGACAGTAACGTTGATCATGGTAGCTTTAACGTCTACTGGGGTTGAATGGGGGTTCACAGTCTTTGTCCCAACTCGAAATTTGTGCTCATACTAGTTAACTCAGGGGTGGGGAAGGGGTCCAGAATTCTCCTCTTGGAATTTTAAGACTAAGAATCTCAAAATGTATAAATAATTTCCCAAATTTCGTATATTGTATAAAATCGACCAGTTTTTGCGTTTCTTTATTATTTGACAGAGCTTTCCAAAATATGAGTTTACCGTGTTTGCCAGATATCATTTTGTAAGAAGCCTTGTGGTTGTAAATTCACTTCTCTTGGGGGGGGGAATCTTTTTCTATTTTTTTTTTTGTAAAGATACAAAAAGAAATTTTCAAAAGCGCCAGGTGATGCGACAGGGCGCTTGCCAGCTCAGGTTGGCGGGCGAGGGCGGCCAGCACGGCCGCCTTGTGGAACTGGATCGCTTCGCTGGCCGACACCGCCACCGCATCGCAATGGTAGCGGTCGCTGTATAGCGATGCCTCCGCGAACGTTTCGCCGGCGCGTGCCGCATGGATGCGCGCGGCGATGCCCGATGCCGTGTGCCGCATCAGGTCGACGCGCCCCGACCTCAACAGGAACATGCCCCTTGTGGGATCGTCCTGGCGGAACAGCGCCTGTTGCGGGGCCAACGACACCGTGCTGACGCCCGACGGGCCAACCGCAAGCTCAATCGCGGAAAAGACATCCGACATGATCCAGATCATATGGCGTGGGGATGCGGTCGGGTAGAAGCGAATGATGCTCACGGAGGAGGTCTCATGAGAATTGCAGCCGCTGTTCTGCCCGCGATCGTCGCCGTCCTGGCGTGGCCGGCAAATGCTCAGGAGCATAAGGCCCAGGAGCACCTACATGGCGACCATGCTCAGATGATGGGTGCCGGGCCGAGTGGCGGGCTCCGGCGATTTCTTCGAGCACGTCAAGGGATCGCTGCAGCGCGTCGACCCCACGCCCGCCGACATGGCACTGCTCGACGAAGCCGGCATGGAAGGCCTCGACGGCATGGGTGGCAGGTTGGATCCGTTCGAGAAGATGGCCGGCGACTACGCGATGACGGGCTGGGTGATCATGCCTGGCACCAATGACCAGATGGAGATCACGGCGAAGGAGAGCATCCGCACGGCGTTCGGCAACACGGTCGCGGAGTTTCGCGTCACCGGTGACCCGACCCCCGAGTTCCCGGTGTCCTACGAGTCGCTCCTCTACCTGGCGTGGGCGGAGGACCTGCAGTGCTTCCGTGGCATCTGGATGAGCAGCATGGGCGAGATCGGCGAGATGCCGGCCGACTTGATCGCGTTCAGCTCGTTGCTAGCACTCACGCGACCGTAGACATTGCAGACAGCGAAAAGCATCGTGCCGGGGATGGCGAATCTCAGAGCATTGGGCAGCAGGTACGGAACCGCTTTAAGCAGCGGGACAAGCCCGAGTCCCTCTTTAACCGCTTGCTGGCCGAGCCCGATGAACAACAGCAGCGCCGTGAGCGAGACGAGCGCAAGAAGGAAAACCTTCAGCTGTTTCTTTGTGGCTCGTTTTTTCAAACACGGGATTTACTTATCAATTATACGAGGGGAGTTTTTTAAGTAAGGTTTGTTTAAAGATAAGTAAACAAGGAAAGACTATTTTAAAAAAGTAAATTTATTTTCAGAAAGTACATACTTTACTATATTTAACGACATGGTTGCCAAGTTTGTTCCAACACTTATCATGCCTGTCAACTAATTTTAAAGTAACCTCTTCAAAATAACTCGCTGCTGCTCTGATAACCGAGAATTCACTGCCGTTTTTACGTTATCGTCATAATTGTAACGGTTGCCACTGATGTCTGGCTTGAGGTGAAAAAACCGATGATAATCACTTGGCACAAGATCAGGACTATTAGGTAGGTGGTCTGAAATTTCCCAGGCCAAAACTGTCCAACAAATCGTTGATCTGGCTTAGGTCTTGCATTATCATGAAGAAGGACAATTCCCTTTGTCGGCATGCCAAGTTTTTTTTTAATCGCTTTCCAGAGCCTTCCAAGGGTTCGGCAGTATGCTTCTGCATTGATAGTGATTCCTCGTTCCATGAAGTCGACCAACAAAACACCATGCCTATTCCAAAACACCTACCCCATGATTTTGCGCTGGGAGAAAGTATGTTTTGCTTTCACTTTGGCAGAGGAGTGTTGTGTGTTTCCATTCCCTTTTCTGTTTCCTCGATTTGGGCAAGATATACGAAACCCACGTTTTGTCTCCAGTTAAAGTGGTTGCCACTTCAGTGGTAGCCATTACAATGATGACGACGACATAAAAACGGCAGTGAACTCTTTGTTATTGGAGCCAGTGGCTAGTTTGTATGAAAATTTACTTTAAATGAGTTGAGAGGTAAGATAAGTGTTTAAGTGATAGGTGACTCATAATATTGAATTATTAGCTATCAAAAATTAAGTAAATATAATATACGTGAACAAACAGAATCACAATTTGATGGGATCTAACTCATTTAGGGAAAATAGTTCACTCAAGGCTAAAGCAATGTAATCCCTATTTATTTTTGTTAAACAATAAGATTCTTAAAAAGCGCCTTCCCGGCCATAAATTTGTAGAATTTTAGGGAGGAGGGTGGCGAATACACCAAGCCCCCATCCTCTCTTCTGGCTATACTAATAAAAAGCAATACCTTTAAATAGTTAAGATGGACATGCTACTGTTTTAAGTTTTGAGACGCGAGTCAAATTCAAGGTGAGTTATTCTGAAGAAATAAAACACAAGTTAATTATGTTATGGCTTATGAACCACACATAAATTGATCTCTAAATTCGGAGAATATCTGAGTGATTAGTAATTTTTTTTAGAAGAAAAATTACATTTCGAGATCTGGGTAACTTACTCGGGATGCACGAAGTCATAAGTAAGAGCTAGAATTCACTGGTGCATATACGTAAAGTCTGAGGAAAATTGACCAATGTGTTGTTGTCGTTGCATTTGAAGAGAATGAATAACTTATAAGAATAGAAACTGGTGGTGGTGTCAAGGGAAAAACAACCAACGCCATCTATCCTTTGGAAACTTTGACTTGAAACTGCTTGCTTTGGTCCCTAGTAGGCCTACCAGCTTACAATTAACGAGCCTATTCAACCTGACTAACTTTTTTTAGGTTAAACTAGGCGTTCTATGTGTATACTCGATTTTCGATTTGACCAATTATTGAATATAAAGTAAATTGTTGATCAATTATTTCTTATATAGAACTTTATTCTTGTTGCATTGCAAATTAATCTCGTCAAATCTCACCAATTATTTCACATTTTAATGAAATACGCTGCGCGAAATGGCATTCAGATTTTTTAATCACCTTGCTAAATGGTTGGAGATCCAATTCCTATGCTTTCCTTTTTCTTGGGTTTCCCTTAAGTTAATTACCGATGCCTCTCTACTTTCTCTCTGCTCTACTATTGTTTCTCTCTATTACTATTTATCGATTTTTCTTTTATCGATTATTGATTACTATCGATTTTCTTGCAGCTCTTTCTCGTGAAGAACGTGAGCAAAGGGATATAGAACAAATGAATCGCCGTCGATCGAGTCTTGAAACTATACCCAAAACACCTAAAAAGGAGGAGGTCAAAGAGGGGGAGAAACCTCTTCGACCTGGTGATCCAGGTTGGGTTTATCGTGCTCGTGTTCCCCAGCCTTCCGCCAAGGATTATGTTAATAGACCTCAGTCTTCTGTAGAGGGAGAAGTTTTTGATAAAAAGGTAAGATTTTGTATGTTTTTGAGATATTTAAGGTCCATTTACAAATGAGATTTAACTAGCCCTAATTTGGGACAACCAGATTTTCCATGGAATGGTTGGCGGAAAAATTATAGGCTAAGAACGAAGGCCCAGGAATATTGAATTGGCTGCTCGATGGCTACAGGCAATATCAATCAATCGGTGGGTTCACGGAGCCAGATTGTGTGAAGCAGAGCGGTAGCAAGTACCGTCAGGAGGAAGACCACCTTGGCAACTTCGTGGATGAATGCTGCGTTGTCGGGGCCCACCAAGTCGCAACGTCGAAGGCTCTATTTGATGCTTACACGGCGTGGGGCGGCAGGCTTTCTCAGACCAAATTTGGCAAGGCGATCGGCGAACGATTTGACCGCGATCGACCAGACGATGGCGCGTACCGAAAGAAGACGATCTATCGCGGCGTTGGCCTCGTGACTGACCTTGATTGATGCACAGACGAACTGTGGGCAACTGCGGGCATTTGAAGCACTTGCCCACCCGTGCCCAATGTTAGGCGGTTACCTCCAAGAAACACCCTTATAGGGAGTTAACCGCCTAACCAGGGGCGGGCGTGGGCAACCCCGTTTTTTACGGTGTTTTTGAACACAGCACCACAATGACACGGGTGCAGAAAACGCACAATTTCGCCATTCATGGCAAGGTATTGAGAGAGCCTTGGTCGCCTGACTTACAAGGGCCAAAAAGCCACGAACGAAGACACCAGTAACCTGCTCAATTAAGCCCACTCCGACACTCCGACTCCACTCCGACATCACTCCGACAGTTTTGCTTGTCGGAGTGACAGACATCACACTCCGACCCCCTATATATATAGGGGTCGGAGTGGTGTGATGTCCGACTGTTGTTTGAAGTCTGAGTTGGTGGCTGTCGGAGTGAAAGGGGTCGGAGTGATTCGAGATGCAAGGATGAGAGATCCCACCAAACCGGCAACTGCGACCACTGAGGTCTTCGTCGCGGTCTCGTGCCGACTTGGGTCCTTTGAAAGCCACCCCGACTTGCGATGGCAGAAGGAATAGGTGCCCTATAGGTCCCCCTTACTCACTACTTCAACACGCCTGGCAATTTGCAACATTCCAGTCGCCAAGCAGTCGAATCTTACCCAGTTTAACTATCCTGGATGTTGACGGCTGATCGCGTACAATCCACGAAACGCGGCCCGTCAGGAGGACATCCCAATGAATCGTTTTGCTTGGATGCTCATCATTGCTGCCCAGTGCGGCTGTAACGTTGAATCTGGCCAGGAACTCTTTTGGTCTTCTTAACGAGGTTTTGATGTTTGTAAAAGCAGAGCTTTTGAGGGGGAAATTGATTCCAATCGGTTTCTAATTTTTTGTCACATTCATATTGTGAGATAAGGCTTTTATCATATAATCAATATGCTTCTTATAAGGGTTGTTTGTTGAACTCAGAGAAAGTTTCATAAACACATGAAAATAAACATGAAATGGAGATATGATCTAATGGGGGAGCTTTTCACTAACATTGTTCCATTCTGGTAAATCTGCTCTTGTAATAGCTAGTTTTTTCTAGCTGTTTTTGTTGAACTTTGAGTTTTTATAAAACTAGTGTTATTTAGGAAAAGGTTGGTTTGTAGTGGTTTCCAATTTTTCTGTAGGCTACCAATTTTATGGTATAGTTATGTTGTGAGATAGTAGATCTTAGTCCTTCATAGGCTAATATCACTCCTTTAATGTGAGCATAATAATCATCAGTGTCGACCTATTAATTGCTAAACTCTGAGAAATTGCCATATAGTATCCCTTGGCATGTTTTTTGTTCAAAACACAGCGTATTCTATTATTTTTCAGCTTACCCAGTGACGACTTCAAAATAAGATCGCAACAATATCTGTTATGCTTGATGTATCTTCGTATATGGCGGTCTGTTTTCGATTGTCAGTAGTTGCAAATATTTTTACATTAAAGAATAAAACCATTCACCCTGTATTTCTTTTATTGACTGCAGCAGAGGTGCAATACAATATAGTTTAAACCTGGCCATTCTCAAAAAGCATCTTTGGTTTATTGGCTCAAGAGAAGTGGCTACGGAAGAGATTTTAAACAATCTTTGATGTGGAACACATTTCCCTAATGTGGTGACCTCAGGTGGTGTTTGGATACGGCAAATGAAATATTCCAAAATCTAATGAAAATACAATACTTAGAAACATACATGGTATATATTTTGGCACATTAGGGGGTGGGATTAGGGGGTTTTGAATGCAAAATGTGTTAGGTACAATTATTCTGCGTATTATGAAGTAAGAATTGTTTTCTAACTTCAAAATGTCAAATACTTTATGCAATAAAGTAGTGGTTTATTGGCTCAATAGAAGTGGCTACGGAATAGGTTTAAAACAATATTTGATGGAGGACACATTTCCCCTATGTTGTTTTTTACTAATACAATACAATTTAAACCGAGCGCCAAGACTCTTCATGCCGTTACCCAAGGTAACTTTGTCTTTAGCCTCGACCAAACAATGCACATGATTCTTCTGAATAGAGTAGTGCACCACCTTAAACCCAGATCGAGAACAACATGCCGCAAGGGTAGTCCTAAACTGACGAATAAACTTCCCAGTCCGTAGCGTCTTCTTCCTATCCCCACCAAACACATCATCCCGCAAGTGAAAGGTCACATGTAACGGATGAGCCCCATCAAACTCATCACGCTTCACATGATGCACCAGATGCCGACTAGCTAACCTAGGCCGCCCCGCACCTTTACGCGCACCCCCATGCTTTCCAGCATTGAAGTCGATAGCTTGTTGTTGAGGACGCTTAAGTGTTTTTCGCCGAGGCATACAAGTAGAATACTGCTATCTTTTTGTAATGTCAAGTCAAATCGATGCCAAAAAGTCCAAAATTCAATAATCAACGGAAATGTAACGAAAGACCAGGTCACTCACTTCGTTACAAACCAATGGAAGGCAAAAAAACCACAACATCAGTGAATCAAACCGAACCCCATCCAGTGACAAACCACTGGAGCCAACTTCAAGCCCACAACATCAGCGAATCAAACCGAATCACACTTCACGACAAACCATTGGAACCCACTTCAAATCCACAGCACCAGCGAATCAGTCTCAACCCACTTCGTGACAAACCACAGGAACCAACATCAAACCCACAACACCAGTGAATCAGTCTCAATACATCTCGGAACTAACCATTGGGAAGCAACAAAACCCACAAAACCCTAGCGAATCGACCCAAATAATCCGCAAAACAGAGTTTTGTGTCTAAGCCTAAGCTCCGTCATACTCTCGCAAACTCCGTTACTCTCCAGACACACGGAAGTTAAGAAGGACAACAAAGGCTAAACAAGCTAGTAGACATCGAATGCCTGGCTTTATCGAAGAAAATCTCCCGTGGATTCTCACCCCTGGTGCCACACTAGCATTATTGGTGACTGGCCTATCGTTTGTGGGGCGCACTTTTGCCAACAAATCCAATCTCAAAATTTATCGCCAGCTGCTTTCGCTTGCAGTCTTTATCACTGCCCTTCTTCTATTCATTACGCTGGCGCCGATTGAGGACAAGTCCACCCTCATTAATATTATTGGATTGGCGCTTACCAAACGTGAAGATGGAAGCTTTGAAGTCAAATACGAATCATACGGATAGAATTTTTAAAAATATCAATCATTGAAATATGAGAAATATTTAGGTGAGGTAATTGACTACAGCACTTTATTTGGCACATCTTAATCCTGTAACAAATGCACATGTAGAAATTATTACAGAATTGAAAAAACAAGCAGATATTGTCAAAGTGATGCCAGTAGTTTTCAAAGATGAAGAGAGAGAAATAAACAGTAAGAGTTTTCCATTTAATTTTGAAACTAGAAAGAAAATGCTTGAATCTATTTTTGGGGATTCAATTCAGATTACTGACGATTACGCATTTTATGCACCTTTTAAAAAATACCTACCACCACTAGTGAGAAGAAAATCATGGAAACTTAGAAAACAAATTCTTGAAGGGGTAGAAGGAGATTATTTTTCATATACAGGAGACAAAGCTGAGGGATATATGTTGAAAATGTATAGACTGAAACCAAAAATTGGTGAGAGAAAATCACTTTCAGCAACATCAGTTAAAGAAAAGATGTATGATGCAGTACATGAAAACAAATCATCATGGAAAGAAGATGTTCCAGAAAATATAGTAAAAATAATTGAAGAAGAATGGGAGACGGTGGAAAAATTTGCAAATCAAGAAGATCAAACTACAAGAATTGTAGGAATGAAATTTCCAAAAGAAGGATATTCAAAATAAATTAGTCTTTAGATATTTCTTTTAATTCCAATTGTTTGTTTAGAAAATGAATAATCGTATCCATTTCATATGGTTTGTGTATTACAGATGTAGGTTGCAACATAGTTAATCTCTTACTTGTTTCATCAGAAGTATCAGCAGTGATCATCAACACAATTGAAGATGGATCAATTTTTCTGATCTCTTCTAAAGCATACAATCCATCATGATCAGGCATCATTATATCCAAAAAGACCACATCAGGTCGTAATGATTCAAATGCAATAGCTGCATCTTTTCCGTTTTTAGCTTTATGGATAACTTCAACACCATTAATTTCAAGCAATTCAGAAAATAATTCCAAACTGGCTTCATCATCGTCTGCTATAATTGCTCTAATATCCACAAAAAGAATTTCATTTGGTTTTAATATATTCTAATACAAGAAAAAAAATGAAAATTCTAGTAATTTTAATAATTGTTGGAGGTGCTTTCGCACACCCTTCCTGCTCACCTTCCCCAGATTTCTGCAAGTACCCATTTAGAGGTAGGTCGACTCTGGCTGAGCTTACAGAGTCATGCCACTGACCCCTGTCCCGAACTAAATAGTTGGGTACACTAGGATTCGAACCCTCGCCCTCTCAGGAAGTGCAAGAAACCATACATAAAATATACTAATCTGCAAAAGGGATTGAGGAGGGGGAGGGAGGAATTAGCTACAAAAATTTTAAATAGTGCCTGATTTTCTGGTGTTTTGGTCTGTTTTTGTATATTTCATATTGATGAAATGTGCATGGTAATTGTAATTTGTGTTATATTCTTAGATTCTACAGTTTTTCCTCACCAACATCCTAAAAAATGAGACAATAAAATTGCAGAGTTGTTGCAGCTGAAGTTTTTTACATGAAGAAAGGATGAGGAGGCTGCCAGGGTCCTACAATTATGTAAATAAAGATCTTTGGTTCAAAACAAGATGTACTTTCTCAAGTAAAGATACTATAACAAAAAAAACGCAATTCCTAGAAGTTGTTTCCACTCCTCCTAGACTCCTCCACTCCTTGTTTCCACTAGAAATAGCTGCAG
>JAAAKM020073195.1:114210520-114257201 GCA_010016025.2 Alatinidae sp. Z8VKAUB7J3 | reverse complement strand
TCGGGCAGGCTGCCTTCGCGGGCTGCAACGCCCAGTTCACGCCATTGCGCCACGGTTTTCTTGCGGGCGGTTCCGGTCAGAGACAGGTCCAGCCCGTCGGGGATGGAGACTTCCTGCAGCCAGGGCTGCCCCGGCTGCCAGCCCAGGTGCGACAGCATCCGGGCGCCGGACATCAGCGCATCGGCGGCAGATGTTTTCAGGCTGACCTTGCCGTCGCCATCAGCATCGACGCCGTGCTCCAGAATATCGCTGGGCAGCATCTGCACCATGCCGATTTCACAGGGTAGGTATTAACTGCGTCCTGCTTTCCTTAATTCTTTGTTGTAGTTTTCATAATTTTGTTGCTAAAGCATTATATTTTTGTATATATCATAACGACTAACCTAACTTTACTTCTCGAGTATGTTCTGGATAATACTTAAGTACCGAAAGAGATCACAAGAAAGGCTTTAAAATAAATGGAAGCGTGCATTAAAGAACGAAGCTCCGAGTTAAACGGGGCAAAGATAAGGCTTATACAGATGTGTTGGCCATCCAGCGGCTTTGGGCTGCGATAATAATAGCAGCAACATCAGTTGATTTACATTAATCAGCATTTTTCCAAAAATAAATTTGTTCTCCTTCATAAATATATCTTAGAAAAATTGGCTACTTTTTCTTATTAAAAAAAAGTTACTTCTGATCCAGTATTAATTCAGAAAATTACTGCAAAAATGCTAAATTTGATGAGCGGGATCATTATCTAGCTTATATCCCCATTATATACGGCTTTATATAGTTGTTTAGTTTAAATATTTCTCCGTTTCTCAATTTGATCCTCTCCCGTTCCCCGTTTCTATCTCCCGTGTTTTCTCGCTCTCAGCATTTACAGTTTCTCTCTCCCTGCACCATTCCGTTCTGTTTTACTTCAACCTTCACGTACTAAGCTTCTGGGGTTCTAGCTTTTAGAGTTTGAATTATTTTTACAGCAGCAAGCATCACAACAAAATCACACATGAAAATGATGGACGTCAAAATCTACAGTTAGAAGAAACGCGACAGCAATAAAGACATCGAAACGTACATAAAAAGAGAAGCAACAGCGAGTATAACAACGAATCCCCGGAGAATGCAAATCCTGCAAAATGTATGATTCTGCGAAGGCTTAACAAGAGGGAGGAACTGAATTCAAGCCAGAATTTCTTAATTCAATGGAAATTGCAACAACTCACCGCAGCACCAAACCGTCTGAGGGCAACACAGCTACGCACACTCCTCCTCCATCCCAACCTATTCAAAGCCTCCCTATTTATATCCTCCCAGGAAGTTCCCATTTCCTTAAATCTTTCTTTATGACATCCTCCCATCCCAACCGCAGACGGCCTGCTTTCCGTTTAGCCCTACACGGTTGGCCAAAAAGAACAACCTTTGGCAATCTGTCACCATTCGTCCGCAGAACGTGCCCTACTTGCATTTTTTTTTGTGATATTTAGCATTCAAACCTTTTCGTATTTTACAGGACTTCCAGATAATTAGAAATTTTTCAGAGGCAAAAGTAAGAAAAGTCGGATTTAAACAAATGAAAAATTTTGTTAATAAATAAAAGTTTTTTTTTAATTTGGCCTACAAGTTTCGGGAGGTGGGGACTTATCCCTGGGCACAAGAGAGGCCAGAATCACCACCGCAAATGACCCATAATACAAACTTCAAAAATAGCTTTCTCGTCTATGGTACGAAGAAATTTAATTTCTGATGTCAGTCAATGGTATTGACACAATCAAGACAGCTTCACTTTGGGTTTGTCGGCAAAATAATCATGAAATATCCGTATCCACAAAAAATTCTATTCTTGAATTTATCAGATTTCGCAAAAAATGTGCCAAATTAATCAATTCAAATCTATAAAACTTTAAAACACTGCATTATAAAAAAAAAGTGTAAAAAACGTTTCTACGGTCTATCTTACATTTTGTGATTTCAATAAAACGCTTAGTGGATAATCCCATCAATTATTGAAGTATTACCATTCAGTTTTTTTTTGTGCTAATCTTGTTGCTCCTTCTTGTAAAGCTTGAGAAGTGATCATATTGTTCGTCGCGAGTGTCAATTCCACTCTTAATTTTTATCAGAAAACTTTGGTTAATTCGGACCGAGGATACATCTTTCCTTGCTTTCTGAACATTTTGTCATTATGATATTATATTATCCTTGAAATATCTTTTTGAATCGTTAATAGAATGCTCGAGATTATTTAATGTGCAGTAGTTCTGTTTTTTTGTTTTTTTTTCATTTCGTTAATTTCTGCTCATTTTTAATTCTTGACAAAGTGCGCTATCTAGATAGGTTAGTCTTTTCGTGATAGATAAATACACAGTACCAAAAAAATTTCGATACGATTTTTTTTTAATATTAAAAGTTAATCTTTTCTCAATATCATGTATTATTTATTAACAATACATTATTAATACATTTATTAATAATGCTCCTTAATGTTATTCTCTTAATCTTTCTTTTTTCTTAATATATTTTTTTTCTTAATATTGATTTCAGCTTTACTCTAACATTATTCATAATTTTCCAGAAATATTTGCCAGTTGGCCATTCTAGCAAGAATTAGGGGTGAGAGGGCCATACTATATATTTGGGTTGAGACCTAGGTTCAACCGTCCTCGGTGCACAAAAGTAAATAAAGAGTAAAAAATACGGATAAAGGTCCCAAGGACAAAAAAACAACTTAAAAGCATCATGCATTGAACGGCTATTCAAACATGAGAAATCATGTTTTGTACAGCTTTTTTGAACGCTAATCACTTACCATGTATGGTATTACCAGATATTGGTTGTGAAATAGCTGTTTAAGAATAAAATTCTATAAATGGGGCTAACATAAGTTTCTCCGGTATCTCTGCTAAGGGTGACTTTTTTGTGTAAATGTTTGTTGATATGTTTCTTAGTGCACAAAAGCAAATAAAGTTAAATTTTTAAAACGGATTAAAAATAATAAAGCTTTCGTCATGTATATGTTTCTTGACATTTATTAAATACATTTTTTTGAGGGGGTGCGGCAGTTGAAATCAAGAAACATATGCACAAAAAACCCGGCCTTGATAAAGAAGTCGGAAAATTTATCTAAGCCCCATTTACATTGAAGCTCCATTTTATATACTACGCCCAAAGGGGTACTGATTGCTCAGTTGTTTTTAGATGTAGAGGCAATGCCTTATGGCCAGAGATTTCGACTTAGTTTTTTGTGTCCACCTAAAATAATAAGAAGGGTATTTGTCTAGAATTGGGGCTGTTGAGAAGGAAAGATGTTAAGGGAACAGCTATTACTTCATAATAAGTAAAAAAAATGTAGTTAACATATTTTGAAGTTGCTTCCACTATAACTTACCCTTAACCCCCTAATGTAAAAATATATTACACAAATTACCGGTCTATGTTTCACAAGCATTTTGCCATGCTTCACTTTTGTTTCAACCCGTGTATCCGTAAATTGAATCACCGCTGGCGAAATAAAAAAAAAAGAGGAAGACACATGGGAAATATATAATTTGGGCTACAGATTCGCACATTAGGAGGGGTTGTGGGTGAAGTGCAGTAGAAGCACCTTTAAAATGTGTTAGCTACAATTTTTCTGCATATAATGACGTAAGAATGTCATCCTTCTTCATTCTCAGTAGCCCCAAATCTAGGCTTACACCATAATAAGAACAAGGAGATTTGGAGTAGAGAATTCCCAATACTTTTGGGCATTGTTTGGTAATTTTGAAGAATTTTAATATTTTTTATTTTTTCCCTTTATTTTATCAAAAATTGAAAGTTTTAGTGTGTTTTGAAGTGTCAAAAGTGATTGGATCGCAATCAAACTCTCCTATACTTTTTTTTCACCCTTGGCAACCACCCCCGTATATTCCTAAGGTATCGGATCAGTAATTTGAGATTGCCATTTATAAAAAAATTAAAACTTCAGATTGCTTTCCCAAAAATAGTCCCCCTAATTGCGCATATTTCGTATATGCTTCAAACCTTTTAAGCCTATCTAACGTTCACAAATGATTGACCTTCATCCTAAGCCTGATCTGAAAAGGGTTGAGTTTACTTACCTGGATTGTGCCACACCCCCGCAGCGGTAATTGAAGTTCGTATTTAGTTGATCCATTTCCAATGAAAGAACATGCAGCATTTCTATCAAAATTGGCATAAACTATTCCAAAAAATGCTTCTTTAAATTCCATTGATATATCCATTGCACGTGTGGCGCAGCTGAGAGAGGCATTCGTCCTAAAATAAATATTTTTCAGCTTTCCTTTTGTTATAAAAAATTAATAGTAATAATTATTTATTTCTTATCGACATGAAAAAGAGAAAAAAGAAGAATAAAAAAGAAAAAAGAAATTAGAACAAAGCTACAGTCAACACCAAACAGAAAATAAGCAAACATAACACAACCTATTTATAAAATGGAAGAGCATATTTAAGTTTTTAATAAAGAGGCCAATAAAACGTTAATTAGGACCGTGAAGGATTAACACATCATTAAGTGGAGATGTTACCGTGAATGTCCCGAAATTTGTAAATGTCGTCATTCACCAGTTAATGTCCGAAATACCTTCTTTTTCCCCTTAGATTTAGGCAGCATTGACAGTCAACTTTTACCATTTAACACAAGGTTTAATAATGACAGGTTAAATTAGAGTAGGTTTGGTTATGTTAGCTTAGGTTTTTAACCCACTTGTGATATTTAAGACTGAAAAAGGTGACTCGTAACACTAATTCAATTCAAGCACAGAAAGAGGAATTTTGGACGTCCACCGGTGAATGTCGGACTTAACCAGATTTCGGATATTTACGGTAACAGAGACTTGAAACTTGAAGCTAACAGAGAATTAACGAAGCTTGATATTGACGGGGTACTGAACGAGGGCCTTTGTGAGATTAAGAACTCCCTTGCATCATATTTTGCTTCAGTTGGCGGAGGGGGTCTGGGTATCAAAAACTTTGTTAATTTTTGTGTGATTTATCCAGTAGAAAAAAAATACGATTGCAGGGAAAGCACCCTGATCAACAAATCTAAGCGTTCGATCGCTAAATTGAATTTGTATCTGTATTGCATGGTAAATGGCAGGTTTAAAAGCTGAAACTCAAATAATCTAATAGATAAGTTAGACACAACACTATTTGATGACAAATTTGATGCAAGATTAGTCAAATTTGTTACCTTATTTGTGTGTCGCACAGGATATACAAAAGCTTTCAGGGGAGTCACATGAGGGGAAGAGGGATTGTAGCTTCAAAATTTTACTGGCAGCCTAATGTACGTTAAACGCTTTCAGAACCCTATAGGGGGGAAAAAGAAGGTCTTGCCTGGAAAGGTTTTTGGATGCTGCTCATCTTGTGCTCTAAAATACTTCCACGTCCTTCCCCAAATGCCTTAATTTTTTTTATAACATTCCAAAAAAAAGGCAAGTTCTTCTTACTCGTAAATGTTAATGATGTAAAAGCATATGGGAGTACCATTTGAAATTTTGTACCTACGCCTTAAAGGACTCTAAAGGGGAATTTGATCCCACTCTGTGTAGAAGAAATAGACAATTTTTGTTATATGTATTAAAACAATTTATTCTCAAATCCTAAAACACTTAGAAGAGCATAGTTTGAGAAAAAATTAAGCAAATTCAAATAACAAATCGAAAACCTATTTCGCTTTCCTTATGCAGTTCAGATCTGCAGCACACGAGGGATATCATTTAACATGTTAATCTATCTTGGCCCTTGGTGGCGGCAATGCAACAACTAGGCATTTCTTTTTTAAACAATTATTGATTTGACCAACGTCTAATAATATTATTACATTTGATGACAAAAATTTAAAAACAAAAATAAAACGTCAAACAGAAAAGGTTTCTAAAATTTTTAATTAGAAAAACATGGCTACTTTCCAAGTCGATCCTTCGATATGCCAAATTTAGCATCAAACTAAACATTGTTTTTAACGATGCTTAAATGCAGTATTTTAGCCATCAAGCGGTTTTTAAGGGGCGACGATGCCTTTGCCTGGAAATGGGTTAGATTAATTTCCTCAGAAGACGACAAAACATAAAATTTTCAAATTTATGAGGGGGTCACTGTCCCCCTATGACCCCGGCGATGCTGTGGCGCGCGCCGGTCCGGCCCCACTGGCTGGGGGCGCGCGAATTCGTGATGGGCGCGCAGACCAGCTACGCGCTCTATCTCGTGCATATGCCGCTGATCCCGCTTTGCCTCGCGCTTGCGGCGCGGGGGGATGGCGAGGTGAACCTGTTGTGGTTCGCGGCGCTGGCGACCGCGCTCAGCATGGCGGCCGCGCTGGCGCTGCATTTCGCGGTCGAGAAACCGTTCCTGATCCTCAAGGCGCGTATGGCGGGCTGATCCCGGATCGCCCCGTCACCCCCAGACCGCCGCGCGGTCGGCATACATCACCGCATCCATCGCGCCGCCATAGGCCGCGGCCTTTTTCAGGAACGCCATATAGCTTTCATGCACCCGGGCCGTCAGCGGATCGGCGCCCGACAATTGTTCGAGCGCATCGCGGGTCGCCGCGCCCAGCGCCCGCACCACATCATCCGGAAAACGCCGGACATTGACGCCCTTTTGCGCAAGCTCCTCCATGGATTGAATGTTGTAGAAGGTGAATTCGGCCAGCGTCGCGTCGGCGTTGGCGGCGGCGGCCTCCCGGAAGATCGCCTGTTCGCCGGGCGCGGATTCGGCCCACAGATCGGCATTCACAAGCAGTTCGAGCGCAGGTCCGGGCTCATGGAAGGCCGGCAGGTAATAATAGCTCGCGGCCTTGTTGAGCCCCATGGCCAGGTCGTTCCACGGGCCGACCCATTCGGCCGCGTCGACCACGCCCGAGGACAGCGCCGTGAAAATCTCCCCGGGCGAGGTCATGACCGGGTTGACGCCCAGCGCCTGCATCGCCGCGCCGCCCAGCCCCGCGATGCGCATCTTGAGCCCCTTGAGGTCATCCAGGCTGTTGATTTCCTTGCGGAACCACCCGCCCGCCTGCACGCCGGAATTGCCGCAATAGAACCCGCGCACCCCCATTGGCGCATAGACTTCGTCCCACAGTTCCTGACCGCCGCCGAACCGCAGCCAGCCCGACAGTTCGGCGGGCGACAACCCGTAGGGCACGGTGGTGAAATAGTTGAGCGCGCGCGCCTTGCCGGACCAGTAATAGGGCGTGGAATGCGCGATATCGGCGGCGCCCGAGGCCACGTCGTCGAGCACGCCGAAGGGCGGGTCCAGTTCTCCCGCCCCGGACACGCGCACCTCCGGTAGGCGAGCGGGAGAGGTGTCAAAACAGATATATTCTATTTTAGTTGATCAAGAAATTTAGAATTGGGGAGCCGAATCAGAGCGTCTGATTCTTGCTTCGGATTCTGGGGTAAAAGAGGCATGGGGAGAGGACATATTTTAGAGCTGGCCTGTCTAGGGAGGATATTAAGAGGTTAATTTCTCGTAGAGGTAATTTTATTCCAATTGGGGAAAGAAGAAGATATTGAAAGGGTTAGAATGAAGAGTAGTCCTTACAGTTTCTTGATGTTTAAAGAGTGGGATGAAATCTTATTACATTGTCTGGGGAAGTGTGAAGGGTCTTGAGAAAGAAAATTTTTGGAGTTTATGAGGGAGATGACCCTTGGATGGAAAAATTGTGGGGAAATGGGTGTTTTATCATTATTAAGAATCTGGCGCGGTTTATTCGTGTGGGTATAACCCATCGTGAGGGTGTTATGTGATGACTTTGTTTTTGTTTTTATTAGTGTTTTGAATGGGTTTCCTTGCTTTGATCGTTTTGATCAAAAGTTTAAATTGAATCTTTTAATTGTATTTGTCTGTTGTTCTCTTTTTTGTGACCAGGGCCCAGCGGATTTTCCTTATATCAAATATGTTATACTACACTATTTTAGTGCAGTGCAATATTTCCACTTTAGATTGTGATTGGTAGCTTGTTGCTGCTGTGCTGAGCGTAAAATAAGCGCATTGAAGAATTGAAATTTAGTAAATATTTCACTGAGGTTTATGGTAATGCGATCAGATCTCGGCATGGAGCTACTATTCAAGTATTTTTGACGCTATTATACATTTCATGGATGAAATCTTTTCTGTGTAAATTTCTATTGATTATTCCTTTTTATTCTTTTTTAATATTGTTTATTATTTGTTATAGAGCTTTTTTCCGCGCAATTTATGTCCGTGGAATGTGAGTTTGTATATAAATGCTTTTTCGCTAACGGTTAAGGGAATAGGCGTGTAGTTTGGCATGCCTCATCTCCTGTGCTAGGGGATATTCGCCTCTGAGAGGGGTATTCTCCAGTTTAGGAGAATTTTGAGGCTTATTTATTTGAGATAAGGTGATGGTGTTTTTCCTCTGTTCAACACCAGCAGGGTTTCATCTACCTTATCCCCCTTGAACCCAAATAGGCGTCAGCCGTGAACCCTTAACATTTTTTTAAAGATACTTCATAATCATCATCTTACTATTTGTTAAGTAAAACCCTGTCCATTCAATGTACATCAATAATGTGCATTCTGTGTCAGGAAAAATTCAACACAAGCTAACGAGAATCCAGTTTAAAACGGAGAGAATGTATAATCTTTATACTAACTGTTAATTAAAGCGCTGTCTATTCAATGTACATCAATAATATGCATGCTGTGTCGGGAAAGATTCCAATAAAGATGGTTAGCACAAAATGGAGCTTCAAAACTGTACACAAAAGAATTTAAAGTAAGTACAAAAAACCTTGATAAACGTATAAAAATTTGTTCATATTTATCTTTGTTACGTATTTACGAGACGGGGAAAAATTTCAGTTAGGGAGGGGGCTCCAACCCAATGCCCCTCTCCCCTACCCTTTGTATGGCCTTTGCTATCATCCCTAAATTGATTGGTCTATGTTTTCAGATTGTATGTTTTTTCTTTGCAGTTTATCCCAAGTCAAAAATCAAAACATTGACTTCTCGCTCCGAAGTTTGATGTTCCGTCCTCAACCAGGTATGATATATGCATGAAAAATGTTGCTCGGAGCTCGATAGAGCACTTCGAACCAAATCGAAGGTCTCTCTTAGTCCCTCTTTCTACACTCAGTTTTAATTTAAGCTTGGGTAAAAGCTTTTAAACTTAGGTGAAAAATAACTTTTGTCCAATTTGTTATTCGTTTGTACTAAATTGTTTTTTATTGGGAATATTTTGGGTAGTAAAATTTCCGATTAGGCACAATTTCTTTTTAGTTTGCAGGTCAAGAACTAGATGTATTGCTGTAATTCAGGAACGAATAACAACTTGTGCTCAAGTCATTAATAGATGTATCTTCTAGTTCAATACCAAACTAGCTCAAGGAAAATGCAAGTTTCAGGCCTTTTCCTTGGGCTCTTTTGGGCCAACTATCTGTTTAGAAGAAAAAACAGAGAAAAAACAGGCTGTTTTTTTTCCGAGAAAAAAGGCCGAGAAAAAAACATACTATTCTCCGAATTGCGTAGGAATAGGTCAAAACAAAGGATTTAAAGGAATTTTGAACCTAAGCGGGGGAGATAAGAGTGACACCTTGAGTACATTGGGTAAAGAAAGTGCTTAAAGGCTCTTTTCCTATTTCAAAAGTTTTAGTTTTCGAATGTCTTGGAGTTAGACTACACCTCGTTCTTAGCTAACAAAGTATTAGTTACAAGAGCTAGCTGAATAAAAAAAAGATAATTACCGACTGGCCATTTCATCAGCGCTCCACAAGATAGACGACAATTCTCTCTTCATGGGCTTTGACTATGTATCCCGTATTCTGACGTGTTGTAGTATCTGATCTTTTGGCAGAGGTTGTTAGTCCTGTTTTGTTTCAAGCTGAGACAATTAGTGATCAACTTCACTAAGACTCTCTGGTTGTTTCATATTTTTGTTGCTAACTCAAACCTGGATAAATGCCATTCCATTTAAGAAAAACATGGGCTTGTGGATGGCAATGTACAGCACGGCAATGTCGATAGGTTTGGCGGCAGGTCCTTTGATTATGAATGCAATGGAGTCCTCACCGGAGGCTTGGATTGCAAACCTCCAGGTTTTATGGTTTCCCATTGTAAGTTTGTTCGGTCATGAAAGCATTACCATCAACCAACTAGAATTCATTGTTTCAGTCACAATTAATTTAACCGCTACGATCCCGGTGTTTTTAAGCGCAACTAAAATACCGTCTTTTTCATTTTCCAAAAGTGCTGGTATATGGAAGACAATAGCCAGTTGTAAAGGCCCTATGTTCTCACTGGCTTTAGCTGGCGTTAGTATGTTTGGTGTCTCTGCTTTCATTACCCTTTACGGGATACGCAATGGATTGTCATTGACTGATGCAGCGTTATTACTCACATTTTTCAACGTGGGCTCTATCTTACTGGAAGTCCCTATAGGCTACGTATCAGACCGATTTGATAATCGTTATATGATAGTTATCTGTACTTTTTTATTTAAGGTGTGTGCGGTATTTCTGCCGATGGCGATTTATGTCAATTATCAAGCTTGGATACTTGCATTTATATGGGGCGGGGTAGTTGGCGCAATTTATAGCCTGGCATTAACCATCATTGGGGAACGGTTTGAAGGAGAAGAACTGATAGCTGCAAATGCCGGTTACTCGGTTATGGAAGGCCTCGGCGGTACTGCTGGGATATTATTAATTGGATTTTCTATGGACTATCTTGGTTCAGATGGGTTGCCGTATGTGATTATGTTCTCAAGTATCTTGTATTTTTCTTTTGCCCTAACTCGATACCGCGTTATTTAAGCTAAGTATTATTGGTCAAAACTACATTACGCGAAAGGTGAGATTGCGAAAGTTCACGAACCTTTGTTCGCCATGGCTGTAGAAGGTACTGCGCCAAAAGCGGAAGAAGCAACGGCTGCAACAAACGACGAGCCAGCGTCAGCATCGGCTGAAGCACCAGCTCCCGCGGCGGCTAGCAATAGCGGCAGTATCGATTTTATCTTGCCTGATATTGGTGAAGGCATTGTTGAATGCGAGTTGGTGGAATGGTTAGTAGCAGAAGGTGACAAGGTGGAAGAAGACCAGCCTGTTGCCGATGTCATGACCGATAAAGCGTTGGTGCAAATTCCGGCAAAACACGCTGGGACTATTACCAAGCTTTATTATGAAAAAGGTGAAATTGCGAAAGTACATGCACCTTTGTATGCGGTTGCACCAGAAGGTGAAGTGGCTGCAGTGGTGACTAATGATGCTCCAGTAGCGAATACGCCGACTGCTGCTAGCAGCGCGGGTTCAGCTGAAGCACCTGCAAAAGCACGCCAGGGTAAAGCGTTGGCGAGCCCTGCAGTAAGACGTCTTGCTCGTGAAATGAATATTGATATTGCTTCTGTACCTGGTTCGGGGAAGAAGGGGCGCGTAATGAAGGAAGATATCAAGGCCTTTGTTGCACCTAAAGCACAATCATCAGCACCAAGTGTGACCACAACTACGGTTGTGGAAGAAGACGCCGTTCGTATCGAGCCAATTAAAGGTATCAAAGCGGCAATGGCACGTCAGATGACGGATTCTGTTTACACTATTCCTCACTTTAGTGTGAGCGAAGAGGTGGAGATGGACGCACTGATTGCATTGCGTAAACAGTTGAAGCCGGAGTTCGAAAAACAAAACGTTAAGCTGAGTTTTATGCCTATTATGATTAAGGCATTATCTATGGCGTTGCGTCAATTCCCAATTATCAATGCGCAAGTCAATGATGATTGCACTGAAGTTCACTACTATCGCGATCACAACATTGGTATGGCAGTGGACTCTAAGATTGGTTTGTTGGTGCCGAATATCAAACAGGTGCAAAACAAATCTATCTTTGAAATTGCCCAGGAGTTTGATCGTCTCGTCGGTCTAGCAAGAGAAGGTAAGCTGACTCAATCAGACCTTAAAGGCGGTACTATCAGTATCTCTAATATTGGGGTACTTGGTGGAACAACTGATCAATAAGCCCCCGTCTTTCCATTAAAAAATTTGTGTAGATAATTAACAGTTTACATTATTTACGGAGCTTGTACCAGGGACCTTAAGGTCTTTCCTTACCCAGACACGTGTTTATTGGGCCTTTAATTTATTTTGAATAAAATGATCGCGTCAATATGTTTAGCAGGTGCCTTGAGACTATAGAGGGGTGTCTGGCAACAAAAAGGGGTATGAGAGGCCACTGGGTGCTCTACAAAGGCTTTCGACATTTGAGAGATGCACTAGGACTTTCAATGTCCGTCTGAAAAAGCCCTTTCTGCAATTTTTTCGATCACGCCTTCCTTATTAGTGACTTGGAAAATATTTGAGGCACCCCGTATAGATCTTTACTTTGGCAGAGTTAGACCGTGGTAACCCTTAGCTTTGCTTAAACAAAAAAGGTGAGTCATTATCAAATGAGAGTAAAGAGCCACGCTTATAATTATAAATGAAAATAAGTTATTTTTTATATATGGCAGCCATTTCCTTCTTAGCTCCTTATTCTTTATGCTGAAGTTTTATATTGCTATGCTCTAACCATTTATGAGTCCACCAAATGTTCAACCGAATTGCCTTTTAAAACATTTAAACTGAAATTGCAGTGGTTGAAACAAATACACATCGATAAGCACTTTAATTCTTGAAACCTTATGAGAAATACTTGATATTTTAATCCAATCACCCTTGTGGTTGAGGTTGAGCACGGCAACAATGGCAGTATGCGATTCTTCACGTTTCCTAAATATGAGTTTAATTTTTAAACTCTTGTTGTGACTTTTTTTTCCTTTCAGAGAATAATGGACGTCGCTGAGCAAGCGTCAATGTCTCATAGAGAAGATTCAGGAATAGTCGCTAATTATTATAATGCTAAGAGACTGAATGAGTGGTATGACGGGGACCAAGTAGAGCTCAAGGAGGGTTATAAGGAACTTAAACTTACGCCAAACCCCAGGTTCTTCGGAACTTCAGTAAACCTTAGTTTAAGTTCCGTTCATGTACCAACAAATGTATTCGACGGAGGTAAGTAATTTAATGCAGTTATTTTCACAATAAAAATTATTAAATTTCTCACTGTTTTTTCGAGTCATGACAGGATATCCCCTCCCCCTCCCCCACGTTTAAAAGATACCCCCGAAAAATTTACATGAAAGTGCAAAAGGCCCAGAATCTTTTGTTGGTAATAGATACTCTGTGAATTTCCCTGTAGTAGGATCTAGTTTGAGAACTGCGTTTTTGTTAGTAACTGTAATCCAAATATTATTATCGTTATCTGATAACAATGCAATTGCTATAGGATTCTGATCTCGTGGTACTAATGTAAGAGGAAGATCATACAATTGAAATTCTTTAGTGCTTGGATTAAATTTACCTACTTTGCTTTCAGGAATATCTGTAAACCAAATACTGTCATTTTTATCTTTCTCTAACATTATACTTGATTTTCCATCAAACTCAAATTTCTGAAACTGCTCTGATTCTATATTATAGTTCCATATTCTGGATTTTAATGGATCACTAATCCATATACTCCCTTTATCATATATTGGAAATAATGGTGTTGCATCTTCTGGAAACTCAAATTCTGTAATTTGTGTTCGAATGTTCTCTAGATGAGGTTTCACAAATACAGAAATTTCCAAGTTTTCATTAATGGCCTCTGATCTCTGCATCTCTATCAAGACAAGCCACGTACCTGAAAAACCAAATGTTACTTCTCCTTCAAATTTTTGTAATGATCCTTGAGAATCTGTTATTGCCATTGGAATTTCAATTGGTCGAATATTTTTCACAGGATTAGAAATTTTGACTTTAAGTCCTTCAATATCTTTAACTGGATTATTATTTAGATCAGATACAACTACACTCAGTTTGTTTTTACCACTGGAAAATGGATCAATTATAATATCAAATTTTGCATTTTCAGAAAATTCTGTCAATCGTAAACCTTGATTTTGAGCATGTGCATCTGTAATCTGAATTTCACCTGCAGGTAAACCTGTATTTGTTAAAAATGCCACAAAAAGAAGTAGAATCACACCTAGTAATGATTCAATTTTTAATGTGCTGTTAATTTTTTTGTATACTTTGAGATTGTTTTTTTGTAGATCTCTTTCCCCATTCTTTAAAACCTTTAGCTGATTATAGCCTCCAATTGCAATCATAATCAAACCAACTATGATTTTTGCAAACAAAAAATATCCGTAACTTGAAATTGCAAGCGAATTTACATTATCTTCTAAAAACCATAACAAAGTGGGGCCAGTAACTAACAACACTCCTAAAGATAAAACAAATATTGTGGAGAACTTTGGAATTGTAGCGGTGTACGGATCATGGCTGCGTCCTCAGGTTCAGGCCGGAGACTTCAACCTCGTTGGTGATCTCCAGCTCCGGCGGTGCCGGGTAGGAGACCTCATCCACCCGCCCGAACTGATCGGGGCGCAGCGGCAGAAGGCCGAGGCGGTCGAAGTTGATATCCGCCAGATCGCGCAGCCGCTGCGGGCGGTTGAGATAGGCCCATTCGGCGCGCAGCACGCTGAGCCGGACCTGCGCCGCGCCGATCTGCTGCTGCAGCGCCCGGGTTTCCTTCAGCACCTGCTGGGTGGCGTAGTTTTCGCGGTAGGCCCAAAAGGCAAGGCCAAAGACAGCCAGACAAGTTGCGGCATACAGCAGGGTCTTCATTTACGCGTCTCTTTCAGCTGCGGCATTCCAAGCCCCTTGGCCGAGATCGGCCCCGGTGCGGCATCGGTACGGCGGCCGACCCGCAGCCGGGCGGACCGGGCACGGGGGTTTTCGGCCAGCTCCTGCTCGTCCGGGCCCACGGCCTTGCGGGTGACCAGTTCGAACTGGGCGGGGGTTTCCTCCTGCTCCGGCGCATAGCGGTTGGCGCGGCCGGTCTTGCCGGCGCGGTGCTGGAAGAAACGTTTGACCATGCGGTCCTCGACCGAGTGGAAGGTGACAACGGCCAGCAGCCCGCCCGGCTTCAGCGCGCGCTCGGCGGCCAGGAGGCCCTCAAACAGCTCGTCATATTCGGCGTTCACCGCGATGCGCAGGCCCTGGAAGCTGCGGGTCGCAGGGTGCGACTGGCCGGGCTTGGGGCGCGGCAGGCAGCTCTCGATGATGCCCGCAAGGCGCAGGGTGGTGGTGATCGGCTCGATCTCACGCTCGCGGACGATCGCCTTGGCGATGCGACGGCTGGCACGTTCCTCGCCATAGTGGAACAGGATGTCGGCGATCTGCGCCTCGGTCAGTTCCGCGATCAGGTCGGCGGCAGAGGGGCCGGACTGCGACATGCGCATGTCCAGCGGGCCGTCCTTCATGAAGGAGAAGCCGCGTTCGGCCAGGTCCAGCTGCATGGAGGAAACGCCGAGGTCCAGCACCACCCCGTCGAGGTCCTGGGCATATTCATCCATCCGGGAAAACACGCCCTGCTGCAGGATGAGGCGGTCGCCGTACTCCCCGGCCCAGGGTTTTGCGAGCTCAAAGGGAGCAAAGGTTGCCGCAACACCTCACGTTGCCCATGCAACGTAGATCTAGTTTCTGTTCGTTTTAAGTTTTAATGTTGTTCCTTACTTTGAGTTGATAAAAACTCGCTTTTTTGTTCAATATCTGATCATTTTTGAAATAACGCCAGGATACCTGTTTCCACCTCCACGAAAAATTCCCCTCCTCACGGAAATATCCTCTAACAATTCAATTCTGATGAAAATGTACCCCAGACAATTACCCTTAACATCTCCACGCGTAAAATTGAATCGGTAAAGAGAAAGCAAGACATATAAAGAAATTTCGTATAGGAATTTTGGTAAATTCACATAGCGTAAAACTTCTCATGAAAAGTACACACCCTGGAAAGTTTCCTCTCCATTGAAGATTCTCCCCGAGCAAAATCCTACCGGCAGAAAATTTGTCCTCTCCTCCCCACCCGAAAAATGTATGAATGCTTCCCAATAACAAATAAAGCAATGGGTAAATTTTATAGCTTAAAAACCTTTCCCGGGGGCTGTAGGTGTCATTTTATCTTTAAAGACATAATTATTGGGGTTTTCAACTGTGCTGAAGAATAAGGCTATCCCAAAATTTATACCGAACGAGTTGTGGAAAAAATTGGCGGGAGAGGGGGCCTAGTTGCCCTCCAATTGTTTTGGTCACTTGGAAAGGGAACTATTTCTTTTCATTTCCGTTAGAATGGGCCCTTTCTCGACATTTTGGGTCCACTGGTTTGATACGATCATCCCTGAAAAAAAAAAAAAAACAAACAAAGAAACAAATGAACGCGCATCTGTGATCTTTCTTCTGGCAGAAATTACAAAATTCCACATTTTTGCAGATATGACCTAAAAACCCCTACAGTAGAGTTCTTTGGTACACTGAATCTGATGGTGTGATTTTCATTAAATTTCCATGACTTCAAGGGTGTCTTTCCCCTCTTATTTTAAAAAGAAGATAAATTTATCTCAGGCTCGTAGCTTTTGACACGGGTAAGACTAAACTTAATGAAACGTATATTCTTAGAATCAGCATGTTAAGGCAAATCTTTTGATATGTGTATCAGTATCAAAATTCCGCTTTGAAAGTTTTGGCTACTCTACATTCTACACTCTACACTCAACTCCTTCCTTAACACACCTCAATAAAAATAAATCATTACCTTTACTCGATCAGCGCCAGGGGATCGAAGAGCGACGACACCATGAACATTGCCATCGCCGGGTAATGGCGGTCGCAGTGCTTCTTCCACACCTTGCCGAACTCGCGGCGCGCCGTGCTGTAGTCGTTGCGGCTGCGGACGTAGAAGTTCAGCTGCACCACGTCGGCATACGTCATCTTCGCCTCGGTCAGGACGTCGCCGATGTTTGCCATCGCCTGATCGAGCTGACCCACGAGGTCGCCGACGTGGACGACGTGCCCCTCCTTGTCATAGGAGCACTGGCCGGCGAGATACAGCGTCCGCGCTTCGCCCGACTCGACGAGCCAGGCGTGTGCAAAACCCTGGGGCGGTGCCAGGGTGTCGGGGTTGATGGGGGTCTTGTTGCTGGTCATGACTCGATTTCCCGCAGGATGGCGCGGACCGGAGAGGAGTCCGAACCCACGATGCGCAGCGGCAGCGCGATGAGTTCGTAGTCGCCCGGCTCGACCGCGCGGAGGTCGATGTTCTCGAGGATGGCGACACCGCCGCGGTAGAGCACTTGGTGTGCCGCGAGCTCCTTGCTGGCGGCGTAGTCCATGCTCGGGGTGTCGAGGCCGATGAGGACGACGCCGGCGTCGACCAGGCGCGCGGCCGCGTCGGGGCTGAGGGCCGTGAAGGTCTCGTCGAAGGTGGTGTGATCGTGCGTGTCGCTGGTGCGCAGGAGCAAGCGCTCGACGCCGTCGAGCAGATCAAGCTGATGTAGGAGGACCGATGCTACCGGCCAGCAATCAGGGCGTCGGCAACGACCAGGGCTTCCCCGACACGTGCAACACCCCCAGCGCCAGCGGGACGACCCCGATCACGTACTCCAACACCGGCTCGAACGCGACGGGGCTGCCGTTCCTGCCGAACCTCCTCATTTCTCTCGTCCCTGGCCACAACCAGACCGCCAAGCCGGCGATGACCAACGGCGACGAGGCCGGCTGCGCGCACAGCTCGTTCATCATGCCGGGCGGCAACAACATGGGGAACCCGCTCGTCCTCAAGGGCGGCGCGCCCGGCGAGAGCCTGTGCAACCCGACCCACGGCAACAACTACAACTGCTCTACGGACGGCAAGCTCGTGCCGACCCTTACACACGCGCTCTACAGCTTCCGCCCGGCGCCGGGCCTGGTAGGCGAATACCTCGACCGGTCAATCAGCACTGGCAGAGTCGACCGGCGGGTCTTCAACTCCAGGCTCACCCGCTCCAAGACTATCTCCCCCTCCGTGCAAAACGGTATCAGACCTACTACTACAGTGCGCTCGCAGGCAGCGGTTTGCTACTCGCGATGATCTGCGTCACCTGCGCGATATCGACTTCGATCCGCAATCGTTACCGGGCTTCGGAGCTAGCCATTCGGACCGCGCTAGGCGCCTCCCGGACCCAACTCGCCATCCAACTCCTTACCGAGTGTCTGGTCCTCTCGATCGCGGCAGCCGGACTCGGACTCTTCGTTGCCTCATGGGGCATGGATCTCTTGGAAGCCTATCGCAACCCCACCGTCCCGCGTTTCCGAGACGTCATGCTGGATGGCCGACTCTTCGCCGTCGCCACCCTCCTCGCCCTAGCCTGCACCTTGATCTTCGGACTCCTTCCCTCGCTCTTGACCGCCCGGCAATCCTCGCCGGCGTCGCTCAATCTCGAATCCCGACAAGCCACCCAACCGGGCAAGCAAAGGTATTTCATCGGTGCTCTGGTCAGTCTCGAAATCGCGACCGCCTTCTGCCTACTGAGCGCCACCGGCGTCCTGCTCCGTTCGGTCGATCAACAGCTCAACGCAGATCCAGGCTACGATAGGAAGCCGCTCCTCCGAGTGGATATCGACCTCCACAGGCAATCCTATCAACCGTCCGGCAAGCCAACAGAAACCGAACTTACGGTCCAGCAAATCCACCAGCAACTCCAACAGCTCCCCGGAGTGGCCAGCGTAGGATTAGAAACCCATCTCGCCCATAGCTTCGTAACGGAAGACACGGAAAGCCAACTGCAAGGCACCGTCCGTTTCCGAGGATGCGGCGTCGGAGACCGTGATCCCTTTGCTGCCCGAAAACTCCCCCTCCTTCAGGGGCGAGCACTCAAAGCAAGCGATCTCCCGCCACGATCCGCCTCCCAAAAGAAACGTGTTGAGTGGCTCCAAAATGTGCTGGTAAACGAGTCGCTCGCCAACCACTTCTGGCCCAACCAATCCCCGCTTGGCAATCTGCTTCGCATTGCCAATTCGAACCGACCGCCGCGCTATCGCGTCGTCGGCGTGGTTCCGGACCCCGAACGCATCCACACCGCGACCAAACAATCCATCATCTACTGTCCCTACACAGAACAACCTGGTTACGGCCGGGACATTGGTTTTTCACCTTGGTCCAGCTTAATCCTAAACCGGAGACAAATGCAACCGGCGCTTCTTTCCTGGTAGAAATTGCCGCGAGGTATAATGCACCTTCAACTTTTGCCAATGGCTGCGTGGTTCTTACGGTAAGCGAACCTGCCGAGCTTCCGGTTTGGGATTCTTCCGCGGTTGGTACTAAGGTATCAAAAATATCGATGAAATCAGCGGAGATGCTGTAATCGTCGTTCATTAAAATGGTTTGCGGATTATCGGAACCGGATAGGTCGCCGCTCCAATTGGTGAAGACATAACCGGCATCGGGAACGGCGGTGACGGTTACTTCAGTTACCGAATTATAAGATCCGCCTGGCGGATCCAGCACAACCGTTCCGGGGCCGGTAACCGACACCGACAAATCAAACGGCGGTATCGTAACATTAAAATCGGTTTCCGTATCGGTGCCGCCAAAAGAATTTGACACAGTAATCGGGCCGGGAGAAGCACCGGCGGGCACAGTGGCCTGTACCATCGTGTCGTTCACAATGGTAAACGCTCCCGGAACACCGTTAAATTCAACGGAAGTAACTGCTTCCATTAACAAACCGGTGATATCGACAACCGTTCCTGCTGGCCCGGCAGTCGGAAAGAAATTATTAACAACCGGTTTTTTGTTAACCTCTATAAAATTGTGTACATAAAACTCTGTGCCTTTATCGCTGGCCAGCACCAAAATTCCGGTTTCGCGATTCACGCACTGTTTTGTCGTGGTTGGATTGCTGATTTGGTCATCTGTAGTGCTCTCGATAAATGGTGTTCCCAAACCGGTCTCAAAATCGATGTTATGTAAATTGGATTTTTTATAATAAATAATGGTATGTTGTTGTTCGATAAAATCGCTGACTGCAAACACCCAGATTTCTTCATTGTCTTCATCAATTAAGATAGAGGGCCGAGTCCATTTATATTTTACGGAACCGGCGGGGTAATTTTCCCAAACCCCATCCGGTGTTCTTTTGGAGACAAAAATAAGCGTGTCATTATCATTGTTACGCAAACTGGTTTTGGTTACCGAGTAGAGGTTTCCGCTATTATCACAGGTAGGTGCAAAGTTGATATGATCATCTGCAAAACTGGCGCCATTCGGTTCCTTGACAGCATCTTCCTCTTAACTGTTCATTAACAGTTTTTTTTTGTAACTTAAATAAGATTATTCAATTCAATTTTCATTTCTTAATGATATTTAGATTGTTTCAACTTTATTAACTTAATAAATGTAATAAAACTAGAATAAAAAAGTAAAAATCGACAAGGCCCTTAATGGCACCTCCCAAAGGTTAGTCTCTTCCTCCAAATGGTTACGAGCTCTGTTTATATGTATTACTGTGTTTAGACGGATTATTTTTTATTTAAATATTTCCAGAAATAGTGAACTTTTTGTTCTTTCTTATTTGGGTATTCAGCTGACCAATTAGGTCACCTTGGCATTTTCTACTCATCTACCCATCTGTGAAAGGAAAATCAAATGCTAGGTTCTGAACCTATGCAAGATCATAAGTCCTTATAAGACATCTTAACTCGAAACTATTCACTCTTATTTCAAAGTCTAGATCTCCGCCCGGTGCCTATAGTTTTATTACAAAGGAGGGGGTAAAATATGAGGATGATCTTTTGTTTCTTTTCAGCCATTATATAATCAAAAGCAGGATAAAATAGAAACTTATGACAAACTTGAATGAGGAAAATAATGGAAAAAACAACAATAACTATAATGAGGTTAATCACTCAAAAGACCTATTCAGTTAAAGAGAAATAATATATTCTAACAAAACACCATAAGCTATGCGAGCAAGAAAAACTGAAAGGAAACTAAAATGACGCAAGGGGTCGAAATACAAGCAACTATGGGGCAAAAAAATGTCACAAGGGGTCTAAAAACCAGCAGCTATGGAGCTCAAGTAAAGAAAAAAAAAAGAAGGAAAATGACATTAGCGGTCGAAATAGCAGCAGCTATGGCGCTAAGAAAAGGAGAAAGGAAAGTAAAATTACACAAGGGGTCAGAATTCCAACAGCTACTGGGCTATGTAAAAGAGATAAAGAGCAAAATGAAAAAAGGGGTCAAAATATTAACAGTTATGTGGCCAAGAAAACAAGAAAGAAGTGAAATGATACAAGGGGTCAAAATACCAGCAGTTATGTGGCCAAAAAAAGTGAAAAGACGAATAGGCTCGAAATAGCAGCAGCTATTAGGCCAAAAAATAGAAAAAAGTAAAATGACACAAGGGGCCAGAATATCAACAGCTAAGGGGCAAATAAAAAAAGAAACAAGAGCTGAGGGATGTAATACTGTCATTTATGGGCACCTCGGGAATACTTAAAGTCAAGAGGAAGACCAAGAACAAGATAGTGTGGTATCTGACGCTGGGCCTTTTTCAACTCAAAGAGGCGTCGGGCGAGCTGCGATTTGCCGGCTCCCGTCGGGCCGGTCAGCAGCACCGGTGCGCGTGAGCGCACCGCGACTTTCTCCATCTGATCGATCATGGCGTTGAAAGTCGGATTGCGGGTCTCTATGCCGGACTTGAGGAACGATGTGGCCTCGACCCGTTCGGCGGCGAAGCGAGTGGCGATGGAATCGTAGCGTGACAGATCGAGATCGATGATCGCGTGGCTTCCGGCGTAGTTTTTCTCCTCGCCCGCTTCGAGGTCGACCACCTTCGGCGGAGACAGTTGCAGCAGTCGCGCCGGCACGAAGTTTGCTTCGGTCAACAGAAACCAGCAGATCTGCGCGACGTGTGTACCGGTGGTCATGTGCACAAGATAACGCTCATTATCGACGTCGAATTGATAGTTCTCAGTGAAGCCGCGCAACACGGAGTAGACGCTGGCAAAATCCCAGGGGTCGTCCTGGGCGATGAGGTTGTGCACAACTTCTGTCTCTGGCGACACCAGAGTGACATCTTCGGTGATTTGATCCGCCAGGCCCTGATAGCGGGCTTCGAACAGGAGTTCCAACCGATCAACGATCAGGTCTTCGTGTTGGCATAGGGAGATTGTGGGCCGCCAGGACTGCCAACGCTTTGCACCTCGGCCACGACGGTCGAGGTTTGTCCCTACCATACCCAAGACGACAGTTTTCATATCTATTCTGATTAACAATAATCTATTTGGATAGTTTATATGATCAGCCTGTTGTAGACGATATGAGTCGATAGTTAAAAATAGGCTTATAAATCAAATAGATAATTCGGATTGAAAAAGTTGGCACGGTATTGGCTATGTAGTTGGTAACCGAAAATTGATTTCGACTCAGAGAAAGAACATGACGAATGAAAGGCAAAGCGAAGAACAAAGCTATGAAGTGATGCACGGCGAGCGAGTGGACATTAAGTCCTGGACTCGAGGTGTGGCTTTTGAAGCCGAAGCGCGCGAGCAGCTGAAGAACATTGCAACGCTGCCTTTCATTCACAAGTGGATCGCGGTGATGCCGGATGTTCATCTGGGTAAATACGATGTGTCACTACCTTTGGATTAAAATAGAAATACCTGTTACAAGGTACAAAGTTTTGGGGGCGTAATAATCACCTATTAACGCTGGACGTTTATTTACTAGTGAAAGTGTTTGTGTCTAATGTGAGCACCTGTGTCTGTCACTGCTGCCCTTTCGTTAAACTCTTGTGGGCCTGTGTATACTACCGCCTGAAGTAAGCGCCCCCTTCCGAATAAGTTTACGTTTTTTTTTTCTGAAAATTAAGCCCTATGGTTTCTACACTCAGTCACATATATGTGGTGGTACAAACTCAGTAGATCATGAATTCCAATATAGTATTTAGATATGTCAGAAATAAGGTAGCTTGTGTCTTTTTCTATTTGATTGGGTTTCAGTAGGCTCATTGGAAGTAATTAAAAAAATTGATAAAAATCAAAAGGGGAAAAAATCCCGTTTTCCCGATTCTCTTTTTATGCTTTGGCTTGAATATTGGAAAAGGGTCGCTTTTAATTCTCAGGAATCAACCTTTGACCTCTCTTTTTATATAGAAAACAATTGTGTACCAGCTTAACCTATTAAATTTAAATATAACCCAGATAGAAGGCAAAATGAGCCTAATTGCCTTCACCCGGTCCCTCATTAATTAAAATAAGTTTTCCAGAAGGACCGAATATTAAAGAGCTTTTTTTTAAACCCTCAATTACAGTCATTACATCTAGCCATTTTTTTTTTTAAACGAAGGCCATACATTTTTTTAAAACAGGGCATGCGCAAAAACGAACGGCATACATCTGAAATTTTCCAATTTGTTCGTTTAGCCAAACCAGCGAACAAAAAGAACCTTAAATATCAAATTACTTGTCAAATACTGTTTGCGCAACAGCAACAGGCTTATTGAATCCAGATGTCCTCGCCTGTTTGTTTAAGCTTTGTCATAGAAGTTTTCCTAAGTGATTCAAAAGCGCCATTTTTTTTATGTTATCTCCTTAGATGTTTTTTTTTTCAGTTGGTTTTTAGCGTTGAGTGTAGAAATATCAATTTATAATATATTTCAGACAGTATGGTGACGCCAATTCACGGAAATCCAAGGGGTGGCAAAATGAATTTTTGAAAATTTAGGGGATGGGTTAGTAAAATTGTCTTTTTTCAATTAGAATGCCGAACGAAGACATTTATTAAAGAAAATTGAGCACCGTCTGCGGTGCCTGCCCGAGGATGCCGCCGTGATTGAACTGCTGCTTGCGCAGCACCGCGACGCCGCGGCGGATCGCCCGGTGGATCTCCTCGCGCATCGCCTCGTCGATGCCGGCGGTCTTGAGGCGAAGCTCCGTTTCGGCGTAGCCGGCGCCGGTGGGCGGCTTCTCGTCCTCCGACACGGCGGGCGCGGCCGGCAGCGCCAGCAGCAGGGGGAGCAGCAGGAGCGCGCCGAGGATCCGCACGCCTCCAGATAACGCCAAATACCCGCACGTGCCGTCATCTTCGGGATTTCGGGCCCGGCTCGCGGCTGCCGGCGGCCCGGCTACCAGGTGAAGCGCAGCGGGGCCGGCGGCTTCTCGCGCGCGATGCCCAACTTGAGCACCAGGGTGGGCTCGTCGCGCAGCTCGGCGACGCGCACCTGGGCACTGCCGAGGTACGCGCCCTTCGCGTCGAAGGACTCGACGCGTACGTAGCCGGAGGCGAGGGCACGGACGGCCTGCCGGGTCTCGAAGTCGATCCCCTCCGCGCCGTGGAGCGCGGCTGCCGCCGCCACGCTCGTGGGGAACGCGTCCGTGCGCTCCAGCGTGATGTGCAGGGTGCTGGCCTTGGCCTCGATGCCCTTGACGGCGAAGTACGGCTCGAACGCGCCCGGCTGCGTCTCGATGGCGTCCGCGTCCACGGGCGCGACCTTGCGCCACGCCTTGGAGACATGATCGCCCCAGTCCACGAAGATCGACGTGATGCCGAAGATCGCGAGCAGCACGAGCAGGCTGATGCCCACGAGCTTGACCTTGTCCTTCGTGGTGAGCGGGACGTCGGCCTTCGACGTGCGCGCATCGACCGTACGCTGCTGGGCCTCGACGCGTCCGTCCGGCATGACCTGGAAGATCGTCTGCGTCTCGACGCCCTCGCCGTACTGCACGGAGCGAACGGTCGAGAACAGCTGCGGCTGCAGCGGCGGCGGGAAGGAGCCCACGAGCTGCTCGAGCAGGTCGCGCAGGGGCTCGGCCATGTCCGCGTCGGGCGCCGGCGCCTTGCGAGGCGCGTTGTCGGCGAGCAGGTTGAAGCTGTCACCCTCGGTGTCGAGGGAGAAGCCGTAGCCCGAGGTGTGCGCGATGCGTACCCAGTCCGCGAGGCGCGGCGCAGTCGAGGGATCACCCCTGGGGGGGGGGGACAAGTAGGATCTGATTTTCCCCAGTCAAATGAAAATGACAAAGTTAAAAATGAAATCCGTGCCTAAAGTGCCATAAAAGCAAAGGTATACTAAAGAAAATTGATCTGTTTCTGTGAATGTTTGAATTGTGTTGTGCTATTTTAATTTTAACAAGTTTTTTTAAGACACAAAATTTCATCTGGGGGACGCAAATTGAGGTCGGAGGGCAGTTGGGGTTTGAGTCGGGGGAGGGGATAAATGACTGAGGATCATCAGTTTATTACGCATATACTTGTATTTTTCCTTAAAGTTTGAATAATTTTTTATTTATTAAAGTGAAGGAACGTTTGAAATGTATTTTGTTTTCAGTGTCTTCAAAAGGCATAGGATTTGTCATCCATACTCCTGTTAATTTTTGCTCGTTTTTGAGTTTGAATCGGTTATTTATTGTAATTTTCTGTTCGTTTTGGGTTTCATTTATTTATTGAAAAATTTTTCCAGAAAAACCCTAAGTTAGGCACTATTAAAAATTGAGAAACGTAGACGTTACAAATACAGGAAGACGCAATAATAAGAAATTCTTTTTCAGATATTTTTAGATTATGGCGGACAAACCACAAACTTAAAGTGAAGGCGACCATGATAATACAGTCCATAGAATTGTCTGTGCAGAATTTGATTATTTTAGAATTCTTTTCGGAAGTTTTGTATATAGCTCAGGGCCAAACCTGACCCCCTTGGAAGGGGGAGGTGCAATTGTCTTTTAGAAAGAATTATTTTGAAAATATTGTTGAGTGTGAAACTGAATGGTACTATAATATTTTGTTAATATGGTGTTTCCTTCAAAGGGTGACTTTCTCACAATTACCCTGGTTAAAATAAGTCCCTCTGAATTGAACAGTAAACTGCAATGTGACTTTTAGCTGATGCCGCGTTCGACTGAAAAGCAGGCAATTTCTCTTGGTTAACAGCCTTAATTAGACTTGCTAAACTGACCGACATTGTGCTATAACAATGTTACGCCCAAATTTCATAACAAAACAAAAGTCATGACATGTATCAGTCACAACAAACATTGACTACCTCTTAGCAGATTCTAGATTTTGTATTTGGTGAATTAAAATTCAAAGGTTCAACTGCAACCCTGTGACTTGAAGTGCACTCCAAAACGTGAAAAACTTATTCGGACTGTCTATATTGTTTTTTTTTCTATAATTAGCCATGACTTGATGCCAAAAACTACTTGATTTTAAATAGTCTATATTGAATTAATGGTCATAGAATGTCAGAATAAGTCTTGTTTAAACAGAAATCCTGGCCCCTAGTGCCTCTTTGTAGATTTAAAATTGACGATAGGATACTTAGGCCCCTTCAATGTATTTTTGGACCCTGCGCCTATCATGGCTTTTTTCAATATGAATTGTCTCATGATTTAATACACATATCTTCTTGTACTTTCTGCAGGACCAACTGTGAGCGTCTCACCCATCCAGCAGATTTCCATCTGTTATGGTCTTGTGCCAACTCATTAGCAAATTAGAGCCATCAGCCATCCTCTTATATGCCAAACTTTTGAAGTCTATCAATGGTCTTGTGGTTGTTTCTCCCTATTACCCATCAATTTTTCATTTGACTGTTTAGTTGCCTATGCTAATCTGGACGAAAGGAAGCCAGAAGTACTTGCCTGATGATTTGTTCATTGGGTCTTATCAGGATATGCCAACACAATATTTTGTGTGTGAAAAGATGACAATGAGCGTTGTTTTTACGGCAGCAGGTTATATCAGAATTTTGATTCTCGCTTAACTAATATGACATTCCAGCTATAAATATGAAATCCATTTTTCTGTAGATTTATTTCACAGGGAACAGCTCGCCCCTATTCCAGGGAATGGGATCGTGTTGCTTTGAACCGGGGACGCCACAATGTGCTCAATACTTCCTGGAGTCACCGTTTCTTTATACATCTTTCATGGGAATGTATTTAACCGTTAGTTTTCCTTCCTCGTTAGCATCTCCTTCCTTCTGAACATGGGCTATGAACATGAACTATGGGGAGTTAAATAATAATGTTCCAGTAATAAATCTTTTATTTGTATACAACTGATGTTTATTGATTTTTTAGTCTAATGGATATATAAAATATTTTTTGCTTTGTTGACCCCTTCCCTCAAAACAAATTCTTCAATTGCGTGCTATAACCTGTTGTTTTAATGATTTTGATAGATTTGAAGTGGAATTTTACGTGAGGTGGATGGGAGTGAAAAAGTTGGAAACGACAATGCCTTTTTTGGGGAGAAGGTTTTCTGGGCTCATCTTGTTGTTTATGATTGAGAATTCGTACTGAGCATGAGTATTATGCAATAGCCCGTTAAAAACAAACAGCAAATAAAGACACATCCGTGATCGTTCTTCTGGCAAAAAATACATTCCACATTTTTGCAGATAGGCGCTTGAAACCTCTACAGTAGGGCTCTCTGATACGCTGAATCTGATGGTGATTTTCCTTAAGATTGTTTCATAGATCATTAAGAGCCTTTGATGGGTAATACTAAGCTTAATGAATCTTATATATTTGGAATCAGCATAATAAGCCCATTCTTTTGATGCATCTAATGGTATCAAGAGTTTGGGTTGCTATTAAGCCGCGTCGCTCCTTACTCACAGTTCGTTACCACGAACTGTCTGATCAATGGAAGAGTGCCCGGATAGCGATTGTTTAACCCAACCAAAATGACTAAAATGAAAATAATGATGAAAAAGGAAATTTGTTCAATCGATCAATTATTTAATCAAATGAAACACAGAAAACGTGTGAAGGACGAAGAGCGTGTCGGACGCCTGAACTTGTCAACAACAGACAAAAACACTGATGAAGTGCTGAAAATGGTATTAATCAATCGTCAAATCAACGCTAGAGAAGTTGCTAAGGATTTAAACAAATTAATTGGACATTGTCATTCGATTTTTTCAATGATTTAGGCATGAGAAGGTAACCACGAAATTTGTAAAAGAAATTGCCTCAATTTCGACCAAAAACAGGATTGCATCAACATTGCTAAGGAGCTTTTGGAGTCTGTCCGCAACGACTCAACTTTGCTCCAGAAGATAACTGGTGACGATATTTTACTTAAAATGGTGACAAAAAATTTTATGACGTGGAAACCGAAGTTTAATCATTCCAATAGAAATTACGAGGAGCAAAGATTGATAAAAGTGCACCAAGTTCCCTCAAATGTGAAGATATTGCTGACTGGTTTCTTCTAGTAATTTAAAAACTTTTTTCACAAAAAGTTTTTTCAAAGAAAAGTAAAGAGCTCTACTAAGCCAGAACTGAGGAGGAATAAAGACAGATAACCTTCTAAGTGTAATACTACCACAAACCACCATCAATAAATAGATACAACCCAAACCAACAGAAATTACAATAAATGACCGACTCAAACTCGAAATGTGCAAAGTTTAATACAACCCCCATGGCTTTTCAAGATCAGAACTCACAATTACCAGCATTGTCAACCAGTTCCCTCTACGCTGGCGACCCTGCTGAGCAAGAGCGTTAAGTCAAAAGTAAGTCAAGTCCATCAATGGAAAGGGGTAAATAAACAGGTTCTGAGTCATTTAGTGGCAAGACTTTTGTAGCACAACTAATTACAAAATTTTCTCAAACTCTCAAATTTGCATTTGAAAATAACGAACAAAAGGGTTCTGGTGCACAGGAAAGCACCAGACGTCATTAAGGATTGGCTTCACTTGCCTCTTCACCCCCATTTAGGGCATATTTGCTATAGGGCTGTATTTGCCCCCCCCCCAAGCTGAAATTTAGCGTCTTCAGAAAATCTTGCCAAAGCTATAATATATCTACGTTATGCTACATAATTCAAGCACCCGGAGAAAAAGATCCGTTTCCTTTAGTATACCTTTACCTTTATGGTATTATATATTACATATGCCTTTTAATATATATTATATATTATATATGAATAGAGCTACTGGTGCGGAGATGGCTCACCCTCGTTAACCCATAAAACTGATAATATTGGAGAGCTACTTGGCAATGCTTCTCTTTCATATGTCACAAAATATTCAGTCTGGCCTTAGGTTTCCAGGAGTTTATCCTTTCATCTGTGACTATGAGATATATCATATGAGATTCGTGACATTTTTATGAACGACCGATTTCTGAGCTTCTAAGTCTCTGATCATGCAGAACCAGCTTTTCCAAGTTTATTCCTCCTCAAAACAAGGATCTTTGTCGTTCAGGCACATTTTCAAATGCAGAGCATTAGCTGGAGGAATTTCTGTGCGTGAAAATATCTCAATGAAACAGATTTCCCACCGCCCTAAGCCCAGTCCCGAAAAGCTACAACCAAACTCAAAAGAACCAAAGTGTTGTAGCTACTACCATACCTGTAAAAAGCTAAATGATGAAACCAAAAGAAAAGGGGCAAAGAAAAGAAAAAGTGAGAAATAAAACAGTGAGAAGTAAAACAAACTTCGTAGTCCCGAGGACCTGGAAGAAGAGTTCCATCTAAATGACTTGCATCACTCTTTACTTGGTGAACTATGTGACAAGCAAACACTTTATTTTATCTTTTCAAATGAACTTAACCTAATTTGACATAAAGTACTCTTAGTTCATGGAAACACTTTGCTTGGCTTTAAAGTGGAAACACTTTGTTGAACCCTCTCCTTTTCTACTTCTCGAGCCCCTAACTCCGTCATAAGAGATCAAATTTCGATATAGCCATATTGTTGAGACGTCAAAAGATCTTATAAGTATGCCCCCCGGGCCGACATCACCCCCTAGGCCCTAAAACTTCGAATTTTCTATTGAATCGAGGTGGAAGAGGCTAATCGATTTTTGTCACGCATCTACCCATAATTTTTGCACTATCAGCTCCAATAGGAATGACAATTTATGCACAATTAAGTAGCAAGATAATCAAAAAACGCGATGTGTTGCCAAGCCGTCCAAATCACGTATTTGCAGTATCTCAAGAATGGCTTGTGAGATCAACCCAAAATTAAGGATGATTTTTAAGAAGGGGCCAATCTTAGACCACAAATTTTAACTGGAAGGAGCGGGAAAGAAGAAAGAGCTAGATATATCTTATCTCAAACCTGCCTAAATGTTTTAGCCCTTCAAGTCCCTTTGGTTTCAGAATCTATTAACGATAAACTAGCAAAGTAAATTAAAAGACACTAGTGCACCGTGTTTAACAAATAGCATATCCGCAATATCTCAGGAAGAGCTTGAGATATCGATTTGAAACTCACGGGGGGAGGGAGGTAGGGTTAAATAGATCTATTTGGCGAGGAGAAGGGGACAGAGTAGATAAAAAATACCATGCATACACGGAGCATCAAATAGCCCATCTGAATCACATCAGGAACAACTTGGGGCACCGTTAAACTTTTAAAGCAGTGAAACTTTTAGGCACTGTTAAGGGAAGGAAGGAGGGGTGAAGGACTTAAAACTTTGTATCGAAGGGATTTCAAGGGAGATGGAAAGGGCTAAAGAATTTTGTCACCGATCCATTCAAAATGGTTTTACACTGCGAGCTCTAATGGGACTTTTAATATGTGCACGGGTAAGCGACCAGGTGATCAAGAGACACGGTGTTTTACCAGGTTATCGAAATCGCTTATCACCAATATTGCGGGAATGGCTTGGGGAATCAAGCTAAATATTACAAGAAGTGTTCAGGGTAAGGAAGCAAGCAACCACTGAATTTTGACTTCGGTGAAAGGATAGAGCTGAATTAAAAGACACCGGGCGCATCCAAGTTGTCAAAATAGCCTTTCTGCAGTAGCTCAGAAATGGCCTGGGGGGATAGAGTTGAAACTCAGAGACAAAAACACATACCAACACACAGATTCAGGCATACAAACATACAAATACAGACACTGGGACAAGCAAGCACCCTCCCAGGCACAGAGAGTGAGAGAGACAAAAACACATAAGAAACAGACAAACAGATAAACACACACACTGGGACAAGCAAACACCCACCCAAACTCATAGACAGAATATTAAGGTAAAGAATAACTTTAATCAAGGTAGGTTCTCTTAGCGGAGCGCGCCACGCTAAGTGATCCTAAATGAACCCAAGATGAATCAAATGCTTAGAAAAAAGTCGGGGATTATAGGTCTACTGCAGGTACCAGGGTGCAGGTAGAAATTGGCTGACTGTTTGCTTGTCACTGTGCCTCTTTGTCTGAGCAGGAGTTTGCATGTCCCAGTGTCTGTCCTTGTCTGTTTGTATGTCTGAATCTGCGTGTTTGTATGTGTTTTTTGTCTCTCCAACTCTCTCTCTCTCTTCCTGTGTGTATGGGTGGGTGTCTGCTTGCCCCATTGTCTGTCTTGGTCTGTTTAGCTGTCTGAATCTATGGATTTGTATGTGTTTTTGTCTCTCTAACTCTCTGTGCCTGTTTGTCTGGGCGAGTGTTTGCTTATCCTTATATCTGTCTCTGTCTGTTTATATTTCTGAGTCTGTGAGTTTGTATGTTTTCTTGTCTCTCTCACTCTCTGTGCCTGTGTTTCAGGGTTTGTGTTTGCTTGTCCCAGTGTTTGTCTTTGCCTGTTTGTATGCCTGAATCAGTGTTTTTGTGTTTTCGTCTCTCTCACTCTCTGTGCCTGTGTCTGGGCCGGTGTTTGTTTGTCCTAGGGTATATCTTTGTCTGTTTGTATGTCTGAATCGGTGTGTTTGTGTGTGGATTTTGATCATACTATGTGAGGTTTCGATAATACAACAGACATTTCTCATTATATCAGGCGAGAGTTTGATCATATAGTGCAAGATGTTTGATAATATCAGAAGAGATTTTGGTAACATCGAACAAGATTTGGAAATACTTGGCTAAAGTTTCTATAAATATCTAAAAACATACTATCATATGACACCATTCCAGAAATAATCACTTGACAAAACCAGCTAATTCAAGGTAGACTAAGCCAAAAAAATTCTGGGTTCAAAAAAAATCGAATTAAAAAAAAATGTTACTACAGACATTATTAAAACAGGCGATGCATGGGGTAATTCCTTAATCATTTATATAACGAACTTCTATTTTATTATTTTGATGAAAAACATCAAACAGGGGGGATATTGGCAAATGAGAAAAAACTTGCAATAATTTGAAAAGCATACATATAAAGTGGAAATTAAAGAAATAGCACCCGTCGGTACTCAACTCCTTCGTTTGAAAGTAACTGATAGCGACATGGGTAAAAATGCACAAGTAATATTTGCTATAGCTGGAGGCAATGAGCATGAGTGTTTTCGCGTTAACCCTCAGACAGGTGTTTTATACATAGCATCCCCTTTGGACGCCGAAATTAGATCCGAATATACCCTGACAATAAGTGCCTTAGATCAAGGCAACCTTGGAACGAGAAAACAGTCATCTGCGAAAGTACACATAAAGGTAATTGATTGCAATGACAACGACCCAGTATTTCCATCCCCATCCCTCGATATTGATGTTGATGAAAATGAGCCAGTTGGGGCAATAATCACTCACGTTTCTGCGAAAGATCCTGATTCTGGTGAAAACGGATATATTAGTTACAGCATTGCAAATATTATGCCAACTCCTTTTGAAATAGATCCATTTACAGGGATAATTAAAGCAAATGAAATACTTGATTATGAAGGCGGGAAGCGTAAATATGTAATTAACGTGAGAGCTTCAGATTGGGGTACACCTTATCGGAGACAGTCTGAACTAACCTTAACTATTTCAGTAAGAGATATTAATGATAACAAACCGCAATTCTTAACTGTTGACTGTTCAGGAAAGATATCAAGAAATTCTCCTTATGGTACTGAATTGATTACACTATCAGCCGTCGATTTTGATGATAAAGGAACGGTCACATATCGTCTGATCTCTGGTAATGAGGACGGTTGTTTCTCCCTGGACGCCATTACTGGAACAATAGCTGTATCGTGTGACCTAACAGATGTTGGAGCAAGCGAAAGGACCTTGAATATAACTGCCAGCGATGGTCAATATTATTCTGATGTCACATCCATAAGCGTTATTTTAACTGGCTCACGGAAAAGAACTGATTTGAATATTTATGAAAATCGTTTTAGCTGTAATGAATCTCCGGCTAAGAAAATTATGAGTGAAATAGAACAAAGTCGTGAAAAATTATTTTCTGAAAATCTGAAATATCTGTTTTTTTTAATGTAGATAAAAGAAAAAGGTAAATTCCAAAGTCTATGAGGGGTCACAGGGTTTTTTTTTATTTGTTTTTAAAGAAAATACTGATTTTTTTAGAAATCTAGAGTGAGCTGTCCCCCTATCTTTCCTCCCTAATTAGCGTCACTGTTAACATTTAAGCTCAATTTGAGCATCATGGACAACACTCCTAATTTTGCCACTTTATACGAAAGAATTTACGTAAATAGAAGAAAGAAATAAAATTTTCATGTATTTACAAGGTGCGTAATCAGTGCCTTCTGAAGGTCTATTTTTGCGACTTTGTCCCTATTTTTCTTAGCATCTTTATTTTTCGTAACATCCTCCTGTTTATAGGATTCTCGAGAGCTTGGCAGCCCCATGAATCCTACCTCTCCCTCAAGCCTACTTGCCCGTTCCATATAATCGTTATCTCCAGCAGTCTATTGAAAGAGCAGTTCACACGCCAAAAAGATTTATTTACAGAAAAGTTAAGAACCAAATTAAACTACGAGCGGAAATTGAAATTCTTGAATTTACTAGAGAACAACCATTCTTTGTGTCTCTGATGAGTAGCATATTAGATTTCCTCAAGCATACGTCAGGCATATGGGATAGTCTTTTAATATAATTCCTTTGTCATTATTTAAACTCGTAAGATTCGGGTTTGATTCCTTTGGCTCAGATCTAGTTTCAACCGGCACTTAAATACGAAGTAAAAGACGATGTAATATTCTTGTTTATCCAAATTTTTTTAAGAACGGCTACTGGAACAAGGGAGCCGTTTAATTAGAATAGGAAGCTTTTTAAAAAGTGCTAACAGCTAAAGCGTAAAGAGCAAGGTATTGAGGAGGAAATAAACCTTTACATACGGAATAAATCTGCCAAAATCGTAATAAAAATTTTGTTTTAATTTTTCATGTGCGGGGAGCCAAATTTAAACCTGCTTTAATCGAAAAATGCTCAAAAATAAAATAGGTACAAGTTTTTTTAAACTGAAAGTAAGGAGCAAAATTAAAACTTAAAACGGACAGAAATTATTCCGTGTTTGAAAGGGGCTGTTCCCTCCTCAACGTCTCTTTACGCTAAAGTTTGACTCTTTGTCAAAACTCTACTTTTTATAGTAATAAAAATTGTAACTTAAAGAGTGGGGCGTTGAGGAGGGCGGGTTATTTGCGTTAGTTTGGCCCGGAACGATGATTGCCAAATTCAGGCTGTTCAATTTGGCTTCTGCGGCTTTGAGGAGATTGAATAAGGTGAAAATACCCTGCTCTAAATAAGGCGCAAGTTCAGCTTCTTCCCAAAGTTCATTGCTTGGTTCAGGGCAAACAAAAGCGAGATTCTGGGGCAAGCGATTCGACTTTTCCAAGGTTTCGAAGAGCCGTTCAAAAGCGGATGGATTACTGCCTGCCAATTCGAAATGGTTCGTCGCCCGTTCTTGGAAAGATTGACCAGCATAGGCAAGCATCATGGGCGCGGGTTCTGAAGCCGGGGCCAGTCCCTCGAATCCTTGAGGCACGATCACGAGGGTTGAAGTGTCCGGGCCAGCATGTTCGGGAAGCGTCAGGGGCGCCCAGTTTTGCTGGTAGAAAAAGAGTCCATTGCTTGACTGAATTGGTAGTGTGGCCATCACGGGTGCAGGGGCCGGCGTTATTGTTACGGGTTTGGCCGGTTTCTGTGGCTGGTCACCGTGAAGTTCCCGCAGAATGAAATCTTTAATGACCACCACAACCAGGCCCTGCTCATCGGTTAACTTAATTTGAAATTCGGTTTCCGATGCGCCTGACTCTCGGTAAATGTAGGCAAAGGCCGTTGCCGGCAGGGCTGCGCGGATCTCAATTTCCTGGGCGGTAAAAGGAATCAGGGGAACACCCGTCTGCCGATTGCGGAGCAGTCCTGAAACGGCTTGAAGGGCGCCGTCCATGAGGCTCGGGTGCAAGCCAAAGCGATCGAAATCGCCATTCAAATGCGCTGGGAGGAACAATGCCGCCAAGGTTTCGTTTTGGCCGTCAAATCGTTCCTGGATGGCTTGGAAGCTTGGGCCATAAGCCAATCCTTCCGCTGCAAAGGCTTGGTAGCAGTCGGGGCCAGTCGTTTTCTGTGGGCAACGAGCTTTAATGGCTGCGATATCCAAGCGTTCCTGTTCTATGCGATCCGCAAAATGCGTGAAGGTAAGTTTGCCTTCCGCGTGTAAGGTGGTTGCCCCTGAAGGATCGCTGGTGACGTTGAATGAAACTTCGTCGGGTTGGTTCTCTTGTTGGGACAATAGGAGCTTTGCCCGCTTGTGTTGGGTGGCTCGTAGGGGTGATGCCCAAACCAAATCTTGAATTTTTCAAATCTAAGAGTAACTGCGCAATGTCTGTGTCCAAAATGAAAGAAAAGCGTCAAGAGCATGTTTCACAAATGAAGACACGTCAAATCCTTTTAAAATTCAATCTGAATGAATGGAAAGCCATAAATAGGGACCTTCAGCCCTTACCCCCACCCCCTATTCTGATTTACGTGTATTGTACCTCTTGTCAGTCATACCTTACACATCTGGCCAAGCTGCTGATACAACTAAAGCTTATATTCAAATATTTGAGGTCAAATATTTAAGATGCCAATCCAAAAAATAAATGCTAGAACGAACAAAAATTGCAATGCGCTATGATGCGAAAAAAAAAATGATAAACACCAAACTAAAGTGTACTTAAAGTTTTGAATGAAATCAGCACAACTGCCAAAAATAACCCCTTGCTAAAGGATATTTAAATGTGCAAACGAAAGGCCACGCAAAATATTGCTGATAGGTTTAGTTTCTAACAAGAAATAAGAAATTACTTGAAAAATCGAGCAGTCAAAAAAAAATCTGCATTGAAATCCCTACCAAAGCAATGAGGGTTCAGACCTGAATCTCCCTCCCTTCAAAAAGGTAAACAAGAATGAAACTACTCACTCCCTGGTTAAAAAAAGGGTTTAACAGCCTTGCAATCACTCTTAATTATAATGATACTCCTCTGCCCTCCCCCTCTTGTATCCCTCTTTCATATGTATATCCTCTGTTTTAATTTATAATAGAGCCTCCATTACATTGTTTTTTTTTTCAGATTAATCGATTGGATAGGTCTTTATCGTTCCCATACTTCGGAATAATATCCTTCCATCTTGAAAAATTTTTAAGGCTTCTTTCCTAAATTGTTTCGTAATAGTTCCATATTCGTAAGGCTACCGACATAGGAATCTGGACGTTTCCATAGATGCTGACGAGACAAGGGTAATCAATAAGGTCTCGGGAACCAAAGTTGTAATTGTTTGCTTGGTGGCCTATTCTTTCACAAACTCTTGATCAATGTACGAAACCCATCACTTTTATTCTGTTTTACTTTTGTTTTCTCAAATTACTTATATCAAAGGAAATCCATTAGCACATTTATATCACCGTTATTCAAATCGATATTGTAAGTGGAGAAATTTTTAGCGTAATATTTTTTTTTTGCCTAATATCACGAGAAGTTAATCTAGTCGTTCACTGGGCCAAGATTCTTAATGTATATTTTGGAAACAACATGTACACCTGCGTAAATTAGAAGACGTTATTTGCCGTCAAATGGCTGTGAGTTCAGTTGAAACCTTCATCAAGTGTTAGGATGGGTTTCAAGTGAACCTTAATTTTGGCTTGGGAGAGGGGGTTGGGATAAAGCAGAAGATTAACTGTGAACTGTGGGAGAGGGTCGATCTGAATCGAAATACATTGAATGGATTCAGATTATCCTAATACCGGATCCACGGTATCTACGGGAGGGCTTGGGTGATGGAGTCGTGTAGGAGATGCAAGAGGGCAGGAGGGGATTCAGATTTTGTTGTGGGAAAGGAGCGGTTAAAACGTAATGCCTTCGGTCAGCCTAAGCGTTGTTGGACACGAACTCCTTTTGGGAATTGGGATTTATTTATGTAGGTTGCTCAATTGTAGTTACGGAACCAAGGAACATCAGATAAGAAAAAAAAATCTGATGATTTTGATTAATGATGCCCTATTTTATTTTACTTTTTTTAAAGTTTTTATGTCAACAGAACAGATGCCTTTTTAATAAATGATGTCGGGATGAATTTATTTAAAGAAAAAATATGAAAAAATTTATAACATGAGAACTCCTCAAAAGATTTTCCTTCCAGCCACTTTGTTGAGAACTCAACATGATAAGTTATGAACCATGCACATTTCTTAAGCCTGTTAATTTATTTAATGCATTCCTTTTAAAGGCTTGCAATGAGTTTACGACGCATGTGATGAATCTGCTTCGTGAACAGTCAAGAACCCGACCAATTACTCCCAAGGAAATTGAAAGAATGGTTCAAATCATACACAAGAAGTTTTCGTCGATTCAAATGCAACTTAAACAGTCTACTTGTGAGGCTGTGATGATTTTAAGATCACGCTTTCTTGATGCAAGGTTTGTAGGCTATTGACCTTATTTTTTGGTTTCCTTTTATTCTTTAACAAAAACTTGCTAATATGAGCAGTGGAAACGAAGAAAACAAGGAGAATGCAAGAAAGCACCACGTACCGCTTCTAGGTAAAACTATGATGCTTGATGAATCTTCTAATTATTTATATATTGAATTTTTATATATTTTCCAAAGTAGTAGATTAACTTTCCATTGTCTTTCTGTAAGTCGTTCGATATAGTTGGATTTTTAAAGGCTTAATTTTTGAAAATCTAAATATAATTAATTATTATTTTTCAAGACTCAACTTTAATTATTTGATTAACACTGCCACTGTAAGGGCACTCGTATCCAGAGAAGGGTAGCAACCAAGCAGCAAAATTATTGACCGTAGATTCTTTTTGGTATTTCTGACTACTTTGCTAAGTCATGATTTATAGCTTTGCCATTTCTAGCCACTCAACAGCCTAATTATCACGCAAGAATATCCACATACCTGTTCACATGCAACATTCGGGTTGGGTAGTCCTTCAAAACCGACTGGGCATATACAGTTGTATCCAGGAGAATGATTCTCGCATATGGCATTTGAGCCACACGGTTTGGGTAGATTTTCACACTCATTGAAATCTAAAACGAATATTAAGACGTTAAAATTAAAACCATTCTAAGGAACACAAATGCAGTTTAATATAATTTTATAAAATTAAAATATTAGAAAATTTGAATTCAGTTTTAATTCAGTCTTCAGTTTTATGTAGAGAATACTAATTTTTATTCTAATTTCTTAATTTTTAAACACCCAATTTTGTAAGACTAAGCTCTTAAAGACCTGATTTTTAAAGAATTAACTATGTGGACTTCAAAAACTTATTTTAATTTCTTAATTTTTTATAAAACCTCAATTTTTTTAACTATAAAGACTGTTTTATATAGAGACTTTTAATAGAGACTTTGGGTGCAGTCTATATAGAAGCCTTTCCCGTTAGTATTTCTGCATTACATAGTAATAGATTACTCGCCACAAGTTGCTGAGATATAAAAAAGGGAATTTAAGGAAAATTTCACCCGGAAAATTTTCCACTGAGAAAACTTCCCTCCACGGAAAATTTCCCCATGAAAAATTACCCCCTACAGAAAATCACCCCACAGGGAATTCTACCCCCCGATGAAAATTCTACCTATTTTCATTCGAAAAGAAGATAATTCTCGGACAATTACATTACATAAAAATAACAACAGCAAGACTTATTGCTAAATTCAAAAAAACAGCAAAATTATATTAAAAGTGTAATTTGCTAAAGAAAGTTTGTCGGAAGGTCGCCCTATCTTTTGAGGACATAGATTCCACTAATGGCATAATATTTTATATAGAAATCGATTTTCTTTATATAATTTAGTAATTCTCATTGGGTAGAAAAGTTTCTTAAAAACGTCTTAAAGTGTTTTGAAAAGTTTTGAAAATATGTCTTGAAGAAAAATTTCTTAAAACATCTTGAAATGTCTTGAAAAACCGTCTTGAAGAAAAAATGTCTTAAGAATGTCTTGAAAGGTCTTGAAACGCTTGAAAGGCGTCTTGAAGAAAAGTGTCTTAAAAAACGTTTTGACGTACCTTGAAATGTCTTGAAAAAAGTGTTGAAGAAAAATGTCTTTAAAAACGTCTTGAGATGTCATGAAACATCTCGAAAAACATCTTGAAGAAAAACCTTTTAAAAAACGTCTTGAAATGTCTTGAAAAAAATATTGAAGAAAATTGTCTTAAAAAAGTCTTGAGATGTCTTGAAACAACGTTTTGAAGAAAAATGTCTTGTAAAACATCTTGAAATGTCGCGAAGAAAACGTTCCCTATTACTTGGGGACCAAACAAATAATGAAGAAAATAAACCCCTATTACGTAACATACACCTGCATTCATTTTCTTAAGTAAACAATATCCTATTATGTAACATACGCCTGCATCTTTACAAAAACTAACTCTATTACGTAGCATCAGAGAATTCCTGAAGTAACAACCCCTATTACGTCACAGCCAAAAATAAATCAATCCTATGTGTAGCAACTACTTGTGTATCTTAAGAAACATTCCCTATTGCGTAACATGCAGCTGCGTCTTGGCCTAAGGGAATTGCTGTTTAAACTACTTCTTCATCTTAAATAGTTAAAGGATGAAAAGAGTAGTTCCTATGGGTCCCTTTAAAAGGATTATTCTGTCACTACTTACATAATCGGAGTACATTAACTTTGACGCTAATATCGTCTATAACCTAGAACGCAGAATTAACACACTTTAACGCCTATAAAATGTAATCTACCCTTCTTGACTAGCTTACGTTGAACTAGTGGAGTAAATTTAAGTTTATGACTACTTTAAACCAACCACTTCTTTCAGGGATTTTTGGATTTATTGTTTGGAGGATACGAGCAGGAGGGGCTCCAAATTTTCTCTCAAGGGTAAGCATGTAATTTAACACATAAAATCTTCCGCATCGCTTTTAGAGTAGAAGCTACTATTTTTTGGATCAGGTCATCTTTGTCCCCCCCTACAAATATAGGCTCTGCTAGATTGATTACTACACAACCTTCGAGTTGAATCACCCGGTTCTTCAGTCGCTCGTGACGTTCCTTGGCCGCGTCGCGCTGGTTGGTGACGTCTTCCTTCTGGTCCCGCAAGTTATTCAAGAGGTCCGGGTCGTTATCAGCGAGTCTTACTAGCATGTCGCCCGTCTCGACGCGCTGCCCTTCGACGACGGCCACTTCGACGACGCGGCCGGGGAGGGGAGATTCCACCAACACGCTTCGTTCCATAGGATTGAAGGCCGTGACCTTGCCCTGTCCGGAAACAAATTGCTGCCAGGGAAGAAACAGAAGCGCGAGTAGGAGCAGCAGGAAGGCGGCAGTCAGGCAATAGTTCAGGCGTCGAAACGAGACAGGCAAGCGTGTTCGATCGATACACTGCAAATCGGCGCAGTGGTCGAAAAGCGGCATGGCCGTGCTGAACCCGGTCGGTTCTTGAGCGGGAACCTTCCCGCTTTTGGGCGACGGGTTGGTTGCGGCGTCGGTTTGGCTAGGACGTGTCATCAGGCGTGGCTGGCTTCGGCCGTAGATTGGTTTTCGGGCTTGAGGTGGATGACGCGATCGCACCGTTTGAGAATCTGAGGATCTCGGCTGGCAACGATCAGAGTCCAGGGGCGTTCGGGCTGGAACAGGGTGTCGAGAGCGCGGGCGAACTGATGGTCGTCAAGCCCGTCCAAGACTTTGTCTAGGAGGATGACCCGGGGCTGGCCAGCGAGAAGGCGGGCCAGGCAGATGAGTCGATTTTCGCCGCTGGATAGGGGGCGGCCACCGGCTTCGAGGACCGTATCGAGGCCGTTGGGTAGCTGCCGGATCCGTTCGAGCAAGCCGACTTCCGCCAGGTGATGGCGCACGGCGTCCATTGAGATGGACTCATTGCCGAGTCGGACGTTCTCGCCGATCGAGCCTTCAAACACTTCGGTGTGTCGCATGAAACCCATCTCGGACCGAATCGTATCCAGGTGCCAGAGGCGGATATCGCGATGATCGACCAAGACCGTACCGCTACGCGGAGTTCGCAACCCGTACGCTAAGTCCACAAGGCTCCCCGTGCCGGAGCCCAGCGAGCCGGTGATCCCAACGAATTCTCCGGGTTTGATTTCGCAGTTGAAGTCGGAGAGCAGATTGCGGTCGAAGCCAAAGGTGAGATCCTCGAAATCAACAGCGAGCGGCCCTTCGGCCGTCCCCCACTCCCCCCCCCCCAGATGGTCGAATCAGGGAAACGTCTGGTCTATTCTGTTCCTTGATACGCCTGCCAAATTTCATCATCCTAGCTTATCTGGAAGTGCCTAAACTAGCAAAACCGGGACAGAGAGACCGACAGACCGACAGAATTTGCAATCGCTATATGTCACTTGGTAAATCCCAAGTGCCATAAAAATATGAAATTTTGTCATATGGCAAACCGGAAGATCTTCGTATAGATGGTGTGCCCGAAGCCTCGAAAACTGTATTTTTATGCCCACGTTTTCTCACTCTTAGTGGAAATCAAAATAACCATGAAAAGAGGTCGTGGGAGGAGGAAGGAGTGGTTAAAAATCATTTTTTCGCCTTAATTACTTGGGAATATTTTTGGACTAGGCCGGTGATATGGATGCTGCGAGTTAATAGCCTTCCACGGATTATATAACATTTTTTGTGTGGAATATAAAAGATTACATCCATATGCTTGCCGGTACAAAAGGTGGGGTGGGTCATGAGTACCGCTGGAAGGTTATATGAAGGAGAGTGGGGGCAAGTGCTATCAGAAGCTCTATTTTTATGGAAGTTTAAATGGTAATATTTTCTATTATCTTATGTATATGCATTGCCCCCCTTCTTTCTTCTTTCATATTTTGTCAATAGTGGCTTCTTCCTTCTGTCTTGTTTCTTCCTACAGGCATTACACCCCAGCACCCTTGATGGTATCAAGTTGGAAATTATTATTTAACAGCATTTATTTTAATCAGGGATGATTATTATTCTCGAACTGTTACTGTATGAATATTAAATTTGAATGTAAAAACAGGGTTAATGGAGGGAGTAGTAGTCTCCCTTACATTGAAGATAATTTTGGGTCAAACAGATCGCAGTAACAAAGTGTAAGTGAAGAGCGACCCTTCAATATAAACCGAAATTAAATAAAAAGAACATTTTCTTTAAAATATATGCAATAACAAAACTTATAATTTAAATAATTGTAAATGTTTAAATCTGTGAATTTTAAAGTTGCTCTTTAAATGGTATTTACCCCCCCCCCCCAGTAAGGAGTGTGTCCATAACGGGAATTATCAAATGAAATTCAATGTGACTGAGAACTCTAAAGCGATTATTTAAAAAAATGTGGGATTTCTATTTTTTTTCTTCCAGCAAAACCCTGGGTGCACAGCATATTGGCTGGAAATTAATGCGCAATAGTAGAGTCCCGGTGGAGACAGCTACTCTGCTTCCATCTCGTCCAAATTAACTGCACGATTTTTCTCAACAATTTCTTAGCTTGGATAGCATATAAAACCAGAATATTTTGACTAGTAATAAAGAATCCTCTTCTATACTTGTAAAAACTCTTCAAAACTCTCGACCCTCTACTACGGTCCTATAATTCCCACAAGGCCGTTTATCATTGCCTAGTCTACCACAATTGAAGCATCTTGTTGGGCAGTGATTATTTTGTTCAAATTTTTTGAATCCCTTGGACGCTCGGTAGAGCTATGTCTATGGCAATCCTAGTTTGTAGTTCAGTTCCCGTTTCTTCTAATGGCGTTTTAGGTATTCGGTGCATTCAGCCAAATGACTTGAATATTTTTGTTTCGACAGATCTCCAAACTGACTCTGGGTAGTTTTACAGCTCTTTCGTATTTAATTCCTATATAAATTGACGCATGGAGAACAAGCTTCACGTTGTGCCTCAGGGTATTTGGCTAGGCACTGGATAATAAAATGCATCTAGGGACGTCTGGGTTGCCGGCTCCCTTCCCAAAACTCCTATTGCTACGAATGTAACAAAAAATTAAACATCAGATGTATTATCTCAATCTTCTTTGACTTCGGATCACTCAAGAATATTTCCTCTAAACATAATCTATAAAGATGGAATTAATGTGACCACTAGTGGCTTGAAAGGAAGAGTTGTCAGCTTAGTGTCGAACTATACCGCACACAAGGGCATTCTATCACTCACATCAGTTACACTCAAGCTCCTGAGAGCAAGACTTAAGAGAAAACAAGAAAATATCACCATCAACACCAGTAACACCCCGAGAAATGGAGCTGAGGAAAATGATAAAGACAAGGTCTATACCCTACTAAGTTCTGAGCAGTCGTTAGCTGTCCCTATGACTATCTATTCTTCGTAGGCGATTTGGTCCATATAGTTAGCAAAATGAAAATACAGAAAATGTAGATCCCGTTTCTATCAATTTTCAAAATAACCCGAATGATAATATTTTCAAGCTAACAGAAAAGCCTCTATCCAAAAAAAGTAAGAATTATCATCGCCGCTTGACATCGTCGTTAAAGTAAATTAAATAAAAAAAATGTTTGTCAACAGTGCTCTATTTCAGCACTTTAAAGCTAACAACATTCTCACTTTCACCCTACATGGCTTCACAATCCATTGGTACTGACCTAATACAAACATATGAGTATGTCAAATCATTATTGGATAAGCATTTTTCCTGTTGACATAACGCTCCTGGACCTCTCTTTGATAGGGTTTGTCATTGAATTCCTTATCACAGAACTAAAAGCAGCAGCTGTTGATGATGTTATCACCTAGTAGATCACAGGTGGGACACAGGGACACAACTACAATGGCGTGTAACGACTTACAAGCGCGGGGGGCTTGGGGGGGGGGGTTGCAAAGTGCCACCACCAACTAGGTGTTGGGGTGGCACTAAGCGCCACCCCAACAGCTAGTATATAATAAGAAGATGTTTGTCTAAGACATCTCTTTGAATAAGAGATGTTTGTTTAAGTTTTACTTAATTATTTATTAGAACTTCTGATTGTTGTAGGATTCATTTATTCATATACAGAAGTATCTGTTATCTATAACCTATGTTTGATGTGATTATTCGTTATATTTTTTGTTTATTGTTGGTTTCATTTATTCTAGAGTGGTAATCCTTCAGGACAAGGGCTAGAGTCCTCTTGTAGCTATTCCTTTGGCTCAAGGAGAAAGTTAAGCATATATTTCTTTTCAACTTGTTGATGTTTATGAGATACAAATTTTATTCAAAATATTTGTCTGATAGTTGGTGCTGTCAGTACTAAGGATATTACCCTAACATTGGTCTAAAATTCATTAAGGCTATTTGATACTTTAAGGATCATTCTATATTGTCCATTAAAAGCTTTTCTAGTTTGTGTGGCCAAACTATTCATAACTGTTGGGCAGTCTTGACATAACTTGTATAGTTTTGATAAGAAATTCAAATAAATGACAGAAAACTATAAGCTGGCACTCATTTTCCTGAAAATCTTAGAGGATTTAACATAAGCTGGCACTCATTTTCCTGAAAATCTTAGAGGATTTAACATTTAACTTCTCCCAGTTTGTGCCAGAGACAGAGATGTTTAGGTTTAATGAAACTTGCATCATTATAAACTTTTTTATTGAATAAAGCAGAATTTTCGTTTTGCAGTTTAGGAAAGGACAGTTCCTAAAAGTATTCAGGTGTGGGGATGAATTAATGGCATATAAATTATGAAAGGCTTAGGGATTATCTTTTTACGATAAGATAATAATTCGTACAGTACAGATAATATTGGTTCATCAATTGATTTTTTAATTGAATTAAATAGTTTGATTTATCTTAATACTGAAAAAATTAGTTTTAATAATTTCAACGAGGATAGCTCAGGAGTTACTTAATAAGTAACTGCCCTTTAACAAACATTAACAAAGCAAAGTATGAGGATAAATAAACGATGAAAGGCTTAAGGATAATGTTTTTAACATAAGATAATAATTGGTATAGGATAACTAATATTGGTTCCTCAATTGATTTTTTTAATTGACTTACATAGTTGAATTTGTCTTAATACTAAAACTAATTATTTTCTATAATTTCAGCTAGGATAGCTCAGGAATTACTTAATAATCTTAATTAAACTAATTTAATAATTTAACATTAAATAATTTAATCTAAGTTAATAATTTAATCAGTTATTTAATTAAATTATTCGATTAACTAATGTTTCTGCAGCTCTATTTGCTGCATACAATCAGCAAATAGAATCAGCAAATCAGCAGATGTGATTGTAGGCAGCTCTGTTGGCTGCCTACAATCAGTTCCACGCACTCGACATGCCTCAACAGCAACAAAAACGCACGTTGCTTCATGGATCAATTTTCAACATGTTGATAAACGTTCCCTTTTGCATGAAAACGCACAAGAATCATACTTCAGTCGCTATTTATTAATTTGTTTATAATACACCAATTTTCTACAGCCGTAACCCCTTTCAAAAGCCCGAAAAATCATAGTTCTTGTCCCTTTCTCTAGTAAAATGAACCTCCATGAATGTGCTGTATACTTTTTATTTATCTGAAGACCAACATTCGCCAATGTTTAATACTTACGCCTTCTGTGCAATATTCACAGCCAGTTAATGCCATTAAATTTGCAAGACTTCCAGAGGTGTTTTTAACTGATGTGCTGAAATCCATTTGAATCTGTTTAAGTTGTCTTTCAATGTCACTGCGTGTGTCGACAAACGACCTTCTTACTTTAAGGACCTCTTCCCAGAGACTCAGAAGCCTGACATGCTCAGCTGATTTGATTTCTTTTGAAACCTATGAAAAAAAATTGCAAAAACACAGAAAGGTGCATAACATCATTTTTTTTATTCTTATAATCAGCTAATAAACGTATGACCGAGGATCTGCGGGAGTACACCCCGGAGGATATCGAAAAGCGTGATCCGGCCTGGGTATCGCCGACCATCGTCTATCTCTCCAGCCTGGAAGCCGGTGACATTACCGGTCGGGTGATCCAGGCCGGCAATGGTCAGGTCGCGGTATGCGAGGGATGGCGGCGCGGCGCCGAGATCAAGCAGACCAAGGACATCGAAGCACTGGGCGCCAGCCTACGCGATATGATCGGCCGCGTACGCAAGAACTCGGGCATGGACGGGCTGGAACTCGACTAGTTTTGGTCACCGTCGCCGCGTTCGTTTCGATCGGATCAACGGCGGCACGGCACTTAAGGCATGCTCGGAGCGGCATAGGCCGCTTCGAGCACGGCTTTCCAAGTATCACTCGGCGCATCTCCGATCGGTGCCGTGTGCGGAATACCTTTCGATCTTAGATCTTCTGAAAAGATCTCCGTCACCATGGACGGTGTCAGATCATCCGTCCGATCGTGAAAAACCATGGCGGCGTGCTCGGTCTCGAAGCAATAGGCCTTCCAGAGCACCGATAAGCGCACCCGCGAATAAGCGTGGGTGAACAGCGCGCGCCCGTCATCCCTGACGATCCAGCGATCACCTTCCAGATGCAGGCGCGCATCGAACGGGATTGCATCATCGGCTAGCCAATCCTCCTCGCGGCCAACCGATCCGACCCGGTGATAAATATATTCGTTATCCGCCAGGATAGCGGTGTTGAAGTAAGGCGGCCGTTCAACCCGCGACGGGCCATCCAGCCCTTCCGGCCAATATTCGAACTCGCCGCCCTCGCCG
>JAAAKM020073195.1:114151902-114210510 GCA_010016025.2 Alatinidae sp. Z8VKAUB7J3 | reverse complement strand
TGATCGCGGAGGCCACCGGCACGGCCCAGTCATGGAACAGGCCGGAATATCCCATCGGGACCAGCATCCAGGCAGGCACCTCCCGGTTCATCAGGCCTCGAAAAAACGGTAAGTCCAGGTGTGGCGGAAGGCCGGCCATGGGCAGGTTCAGATTGGTCATCATGGCAACGGGCTGAACGACCTCCGCGTTGAAGGCCTTCTTCGCCGCTCGGATGAAGATATCATTCCGGAACAGCGGCGCGGCGCCATCCATCACGACCTTGCCGCCGAGTGCCCAGAAATTTCGGAACCACCCACCGGTCCTGGTCACGCCGGGATGGCGATGAGCCGCCTCTTGCGTCCTGTAGTGGCTCCTCATCTATTCTGATCTGTTAAGAACATCCTACTTTACACAATCCCGAATTAAAATTTACCTTAGATCCCTCCTTTTGCCGTACACCCACTCAAAGATGGGACGACGTGCTTTCCGTTTGACCCTAAATGGCTGGCCAAAAAGGACAATTTTGGGCAATCTGCCAAATCTGGCAATCCACAACCAGAGCATATGCAATATCAGCGTCGACACAAATTCTGAGAAAACAATACGGACTGCTTGCTCAACATAGAGGCTACATATAGGCAACCCTGGGCAGAGTTTACAACCTTTCTTAAGCCCCAAACTTCTCTTTCTTGGTCCAATTTTGGAATTTCTTCCCTCTTTGTCAGCAGAAGAAAACACGATTATCTTTAATCGTTTTTGTAAATGTCCTCCCAGCTGTCACTTTGAACTTGTAACTAGCATATTTCCCATCAATATGCTGTTTTTGATATCTCTTCCAGAATGGAGCAGCTTGCGGACAGACTCCGTAAGCGTCGCGGAAGTATTGTCAGCTACCTGCTTGACTGTCTCAGCATAGTGCGGGCGAAAAGCATCGAAAAACACCAGCATCCTTCCATTTTTGAGGAAAGCACCAAAATTAGCTGAGATGCACTTTCAAGCATGCACTTTAATACGGATCGATTACGCAAGCGAAATTGTTCCTTGGAACGCCGCTAGGCGGCTTGAAATCCAAGATGGCGGACGAAAATACGAGTTTGTCAAAATGAGAAGAAATGGCCGTTCAAATGGACTAGTATGGGGCGATTGATGGCAGAAGTTCTGAATATAAGCTTAAAATTAATCTAACTTGTACTGCAGTGCCGCTAAATGCCTCAAATCTAAAATGGCGGACAAAAATAAGAGTTTTCAAGTGAGAAGACATGGTTGTTCAAAAAGGCTAGCATCGGTTAATTGATGGCATAGGTTCTGAATATGAACGCTAAAATAACCTAAGTTGTGCCGTAGCGTCTTTAAGTGCTTCAAATTCAAAATAGCGGACCAAAATACAAGTTTGATAAAATGAGAAGACATTACCGCAAAAATAAGCTAGTGTGGAGTAATCGATGGCGCTGGTATATGAAAGTAAAAGTGGACAAAGGCAAATATCAGGAATTCAAAAAGAACCTGGAAAGAAATTCGAGCTGGAATGAAATATCTGGCGCTCCTCCAACAAGCTGTTTAATGTTTGTCCGAACCGTGACGCGAGCTCGACAAAGGAGCTGAACTCCATCTTTTGCAACAGCCGTGATGTAAAGAGAGGGATCAGAGCTAGGGCAGTCAATCACCTTTGGATTGACTGAGGTGCGGACAGCATCGAGGATGTCGCGCCCAGCAAGGTCAATTGCTGTGGCCTGTCTCCAATCTAGAGGAATGTTGGCCTTATCGGCGGCGATCATTGCGCGAACAACTTCAAGAACCCGCCCTCCAGCTAAGTAGTGGGTTTCTAGATCGGCAACCGAAATCCCTTTCAGTCCTGCTTTATAAGAGTTGATGCGAGCATTGACGATAATCTGCGGAGGGATCTTCCTCAGGCTCATTCCGACAATATTGAAGAGGTTAATGGGGGTTCCAGAAACAAACGCCTGAAACCAAAGCTTTACGTACTTTGCAATGATAAAAAAGAAAATTAGGAATATAATTGCAAAGACAAAAATAAGAACATAAAGTCCGATTGAGAGACCGGTTTCTCCTATCATGAGTCTTCCTCCTTAACGATGAATCGGGCCCCTTCACCACCGATGATTTTAATTTTTGATCCTTTCTTGATGTAACCGCTTTCTGAAACGGCTTGATAAGGCTTCTCTTCAACTTGAATGTGTCCAGAAGGTCTAAGTGGTGTCAGTGCTTCTCCAGACTTTCCTACAAGCTCTTTATCGAAAGAGGCCCCCACATATCCTTCTTGATCATCCGCAAGATAGAAGTGACTCTTGTTCCGAGTCCGTTTAATCTTCCAAAGAGCGAGCCGTATAGTCAGCACGAGGAAGATAATCACTCCAATGACATAAAAGAGGGCGTAAATCAGGGAGGTTTGTTCCCAGATGCTAAGAAAAAGGCCCCCGACGATGAAGAGTCCTCCCAAAACACCTAAGATTCCTCCAGGCACAAAGAATTCGAAGTAGATTAAAATGAGACCGATGATCCCAAGTCCGATGGCAACAAGCATGCTTAACGTTTTCCTTTTAGCTCAACAGGGCGCACGATCAGACGGCTCCCTTCGACACGCACGACTTCAATTGCCATGTTTTTCTCAAGGTATCCTGTTTGCGCCATTGCATCATAGAGTTGTTCTCCTATGTGCACCTTTCCTGAGGGGCGCAGTGGGGTGACCCTCTTTACAGCCCGAATTCATTGGTCACGTTATAATAGACTCGGAACCGACTATAATTCATCATTATAGTGACTCGCAACTATCATATCCTCTTAAGAATAGTGGCTTCCTTTTATCTAAGTTGGTTGTATCAAGGTACGTATTATCAAATTATCCACCTTTATTTATCCTTAGTCGACCTTCAAATCGACAGCTCGGATCAAACCTAATTGAAGCTTCCGGAGCCATTGGTGGCACATGGGGGGCCGACAGCCTCCCCACTCGCCTTGAAGCAGTGGCGTCTCCCCATTCAAATGATAATGAGGCCTCAGCCGTCCTCAGGTGGCGATTAACAGAACACTTCAAGGTGTTGTTTGAAAAACCTCGTCTTCTTCTGCCACCTGTTTCCCTGTTTTCGCAGGCTGTTTGAGAAAGGCGGCCTTCATTACGGGGTATATGACCTAAATATGTCCAAATCTTCTTCTTTAAAACGACACCAATGAGAGGCGGGCCCGTTTTACTGCCGATTTCAGAGTTATTGACTCTCTGTTTACAGGTTATATTTAAAATTCTTTATAAATTCACATATTTTCGAACGCAAGAATTTTGTTTTCTGTTTTCAAATGGCAATGTTCAAGACGTGTTGTCTTCCCCTTCCTGTAGCTGTGATTTCTAGTATATATAAATTTTTTTGCTGTTTTACATGGAAAGTGTATTATTTCTGAGACTATCGCCATCTATAGGTGCATCATAGGTGGTGGCTTTGCTATGTACGAAGCTTAACATCGCGTTGATTTAAGCCTATATGCCTGTTGAACCTTGTCAGCAAAATTTGTGGTAAGGCCTTCACAAGTCAATTTAAGATGATGTCTTATAAGAATGTCTAGATCTGAATGTAAACTTTCACATTTCCGTAACATCATCGAAAGACCACATCTCAGCCCACATATGCACCAAGTTTGGTTGTTAAGCGGAGGGGACAGAGGTTTTCTTTAGTAGACGGGATAAAAACAGGATAAAAATTATTCTATAGCATTCTATGCACCATTTCAAGTATTAAGTGTCCGGCACACCCTACATCCCCGATAATCACTGGATTTTATAAACCAGTTTGACTTACACAGCCTACAAAATACTATACTCAACCAATCGATCACAATGAACACAGCCGTGGCCAAGAGTATGGGTGGCCAAGGCCCGTAATCAGATGGCTCTTTATGGTCACCCCCTTGCAGTACTATAACTTATAGCTTCTTCTCCTTCATTCCAAACAATTCCCCCATAGTTAGCTGGATTTTCTTTTCTGCCTCCTCCCCCCAGAATGAATTCCTGGGTATAACCTGGCCCTTGCTTCCATTCATTTCCCCCAATCCATTAAGCTTTCCGTCTTAGAATCAAGAATGGGCTGCTCCATAAATTTTCACGACGAATTGAACTAAGATAATAAATGCAAACTCACCTCGACAATTCCAGCAGAACCCGAACAATTCACTCACTTTGCTTCTTCCAAAGCCCCTTCTATAAATCTTCTCCGCAGTTGTTGACACCTCGACAAGAAGGGGTGCAGTAAAAAAAGAAGTATCACAGAAATAGTTCATAAAATGAATATCTAAAAAACACAAAATATAATTGAACAGCAAGTGCCAAAATTTGTACTACAGTATTGTTGCTGTTTGAGCCCTGTTACTAGCGAAAATGTTATTATCAATTCCAAATGAATTTGCCTCTAAAGATCAGATCAGATATAGTCACTGAATAACCAAATTACTGATTTTACTAGTTATACGAGTAGCCTACGATACCAAGCTCACGTTCACAGCGGCTGATACTGCAGCGTTGCCAGCAATAGACCTAAAAGTTATATCAGAGTAGACAGAAATTATGGGGACAGAGAAACGGAGAGTTTACTTGTAAAAATGCTGCGGCTTTTTAGTCAATTTTACTCGCTCGAAATTTGACATTGCAATAACAGGTGTTCCTAATTTACAGTTACTCCTTCTTAAAATAAACCACTCTAAAATTCCAAAAATATCTTTAAAGAATTCTAGAATATTTATATTATTCCTAAAAGCGCTTCACTTACTTTACCACCACCCCCTGATGTGCAAATATATTTCCCAATTAAGACACTTGGTATTAACCAAGTGACATATAGAAATCGCCAATTCTGTCGGTTTGTCTGTCGATCCCGGTTTTGCTACTTTAGGCACTTCCAGGTAAGCTAGGACGATGAAATTTGGCAAGCGTATCCGGGACCGGAACAGATTTAATTAGAAATAGTCGTTTTCCCGATTTGACCATCTGGGGGGGGGGAGTGGGCGGACGGTTAATTCGAAAAAAATAGAAAAAATGAAGTATTGAGGAATCACGCAAGATATGTTCAACATTTTTTACAAATCAAATGAACTTACAAGTGTATTTGGTCGAAGGAGTCCTATACATATCAACGTGGGTTAAAATCAAGCACCATTTGAGAAACATGTGCCAAATGTCTTTGATGTAAGACAGCCATTCAAAGACCTTGTGATTTCTAATGACAAACATCATTGCTGGATCCTTCCCAAAACAATCTTTGGATAATAATCAGCTGAATGAGCTAAATCATGTCTTTAACATCTAAAAATTTACATTGGGGCTTGGAGAGGGTTACAAAGGGGAGATAGGCCTAAGAACTTCACCTAGGGCCGTCCAATCATACTTTCAAAGTTTTTTTTTTTTTTTTACTTTGGTTTAATAAGGTTTGAATTATCTACAATTTCGTAATAATGTACCTAACCACATTTTGATTTATTTATCTGATCGTAATTAGCCTCAGGGTTTTGATCAGCAGGCCTGGATATTTTGAACTTACCATTTTTAGAGTACCATTTGTGAACCCCGCACCCATAGCATTGGTAATAGTCTTTAATAGACGTCTAAAATCTAATAAATTTTAAATCGATTTTATCGAAACTTAATGTCTTAAAGTAACCACCGTGTCTTAAAACAAGATTACAGTTTCTATTATTGTCATGATAGTGAATTACGGAACAATAAAAAAAAAAAAACATATTATCTTATAAACCATGATCTAATTTTCAGGAATTATGCTCAATTGTTTGATTTTTTATTCGAATTTCTAGGGCTTGAGAGTAATTACAGAATTTGATCGCTACCATATATCATCTAAAAGGGTTGTGGATCTGAACTTGCAAAAAGAGATCAACTTGGATGAAAATGGCATAATGATGATTAAGGATGGTCGCGTTTCTTCAGCCTTGTACAAGCAAAATAATGGAGATTATTTGCTTGTTTCACCAAGAGAAACTCTTTCAGTTTATTTTAGAGGCAATGATATCATTGTTAAGGTAATTATTTTTAAAATTAAAATATTGGGCCTTTTCAAATCATCCTTCTTCTGAAGAAGGTTTTTCTTATCGTATATTTTGTTTTTGTTGTTGTTTTTTTTTTAATCTATTTTCGAGGTTTGTTCTAGGAGTGGTACCATATCTTTACAAAAAAAAGCCTAATTTTTTTATTATTTTTTGCATATAGAATTAGCTAAGTTAGATTTTTCTCTGCTAAGTATTCAATTTTGTAATTTTCAAAATTTATGACAGTTCAGATAGTAACCCCCTGATGTTATCTATCATAAAACAAGGCACAGTTTGACCTAGGAGTTATAATTGGGTCCCCCACATATGCGTGGTGGGTCTTTATTTTAGATGTGACAGTAGGCCGACTTCTTAGCATGTGTGGTGTTTATTTCATTTATTTTTTAATTGGAATAATGGTTTTAGTGTGGTTAAGGGCTAAACAATACTGCTTTATTTTCCTTTCTTAAGCATTAGCTGAAAGCCAAAGACTGAAAGGTTTTCACTTTGTAATTGTCTAAGCACCATATCTTTGTTCCCAGTGGCCAACGATTGATCACCAGTCCTTATTACAAGGCTTTTCACTGCAAAAGAGTTAAAAAACAAAAACAACCGTCCATATATAATAATAGCCTGCGAAATATTAGGAATATAAAATTCGTTTCTATTTTGTTTAGTTTCATTAGTCGAGTTCTTTCAGAAGTTTGCTCTTTCCAAATGTACACCTTCTTAAATATTAATATCACTGAACTTTTTGTTACATCGATTTCCTTGAGCTCCTCTCCTGAAGTAGTTAAGTTTTTTTTTTGTTTTTGTTTTTTTAGTATTTGACATGGTGTAGTTTATGAAAGTTAAAATTGTGTTCCCTGGAGTTAGCCCAAAGAGTGCACAACGCTGACAAGAGAAGAAACTAAAAGTTTCTTTGCAAGAAAGAAACCCAATGCTATCTGTCAATACCCAAACAAAACCATGAAGCTAATCATAAAAATCTAGCTAAAAATTCTTGTTGTGTTTATTTTATTTACATCTTTCTTTAAATCGTATTAACAATTTAGGAGCACGTTTGTGAAAAGGGCATGACTTGCTATATTTGTGTTCAACATTTTTGAAAGCATAATGAAAATATAATACTTTAGAAACAAAAGTACTTTTCTGTCATAGCGACCCCACTCAAGAATTATGCCCTGTAAAACTCAAGAACAAACTGTTTCATCTGTCTGTCTTAAGAGGCAATTAGCTTACGCTCAGTGGAAAACAAGTAATGGGTGACAGAATACATTAGACTTATATAATCTGGCTATATATTTGCACATTAAGGGGGTGGGGGTAAAGTATTTGGACAGCTTACTTCCATGAACGCCTCGCGCGGGCCGAGATCGCCGCGTTGCTGGTGCGCCGGTTGCCGGCGCCGGTCGACGATGCGACACGCGCCGATCTTCTGCAAAAGGCCGGCGTCGCGTCGATCGCGATCCGTCAGGCGGATATGAGCGTCTCCGTCCTGCCGGGGGATCGCACGCAAAGCGTGCTGTCATCCACGCATCTGGATCAGGAAACCCTTGTCCAGCGGATCTGGCGGCCGATCGCCTGTCTGTTTTCGGATGACGACGGGCTGTTGCGGGTGCTTGGCGCGCCCTTTCACAATACCGGCGCGATGCCCGAAATCTATGACGTGACGGTGCCCAAACCCGCCTTGCGAGACGCCATGCGCGATTATGCCGCGCGCATCGCGTTCCTGTCGCTCATCATCTCGGTCATCACCGCGGCGCTTGTCTTTCTGAGCCTCAACGCCTTTCTGGTGCGCCCCATTCGCCGGGTGATCGACAGCATGACCGCGTTTCGCGCCGCGCCCGAGGCCGCGCGAATCATCACGCCCTCTCGCGATGTGACCGAAATCGGCGACGCGGAGCGCGAACTGGCGGCGATGCAGACCGAACTGCGCGGGCGCTGGCCGTGGATCGCGGCTTTCGGGCTTGCGACGCTGGCGGCGCTGAGCCTGGCGGCATGGATGCTGACGCCGTGGCGTTTCTTCGAACTGCCGCGCCGGGCGCCGATGCTCTGGGCGCTGATCCTCGCGCTCTATCCGTGGTTTTCGGTGCTTGGGCAGGAAGTGCTGTATCGTCCGCTGTTCTTCCGGCGCTACGGGGCGTTGTTTCCCACGGTCGGCGCGGCGGTTGCGGCCAATGCGGTCGTATTCGCGCTCGCCCATGTGATCTTTGAAAACTGGGTCGCGATCGTGTTCTCGGCGGCGGGCGGAGCGATCTTCGCCGAGGCCTATCGCCGGACCGGATCCTTCGCGCTGGTCTTCATCCTGCACTGGATCGCGGGCGGGATCGTCTTTACCACGGGGTTAGGACGCTTCTTCTATCACGGGGCGGTCGGCGGATAGGCCGACGGGGCCCGCATGGAGCATGGACGATGGTTCTTACACCCTGTTCTAAAGCAAACAGACATGAGCACCTATTTCCACAATGTTGCGTGAAAGACAACGAAACGTCAGACTTACGTATTCTTTACGATGCCATAACCTGGGACGAGGAAATTTCCGAGCAGATGAAACCCTACGAGGCGATCAACCGCGAGTTCTTTGGGCCGAAGGTCACTGATTGGGGCGATCCCGGCGGTTGGAGCCCGACCTACACGACCGACCTCGACCATCCGGTCGTCGCCAGCCACCCGCGTCAGGGCGCTGCCCAGTCCGCATAGTAGGAGCGAATGGCCTGGGCCAGCAGCAAGGTTCGTGGCCGTTCTCGCATCAGCCGGTCGCGATCGCGTTGCGCTTGTGCGGACAGCTCTTCAACCGCGGCCGGATAGTCGATGTATTTCAACTTGCCGTCCCGGACAATCCGTTTTGCGGCGACGACGATGTTGGTGACGTGCGCGGCCGTCATGCGGGTCAGCAGCACCTCGGCTTCATCGACATCATCAAAAAGGAAGTCCGCCGTAAGCGATTGGTAGTCCAGCACAACCAGATCGTTCTCAGCCGATTGATTGGTCACCTTCGCACCGACAGAAGTCGCCGCTCCGAAATGCTCAGCTGCCGTAAGACCAGGTCGCATTTCACGCCCGCCGTGCAGCAGCCATGCAAGCCGGAGCTCGCGCCAAATGTCCTGGTCGTCATCAAATCCGGTTCCATCCAGGCCAAATGCCACGGCGAGCCCGCGCTGCCTTGCTTTCGGGAGCGGCGCGATCCCCGATCTCAGGCGGAGGTTTGCGGACGGATTGCTGACGAGGGTGACACCCCGCGCTGCGAGCAATTCGATTTCCGCCAAAGTGAGTTGCACCCCATGTGCGATGGCAAGCCGAGGTGAAAGAAAGCCAATGTCATCAAGATATCGCACGATGCCATCGGGAAACCGTCGGTCAAGCCACTTACGCTGACGCGGGCTTTCCAGCAGATGCATGTGTATACGTCTTCCGGTCCGCTGCGATGCCTCGGCAATGGCTTCAAGCAGGGCATCTGAACACCATTGCGGGCCGATTGGTCCGTACTGGACATCAACCATCGGACCCGCATGGCGGTCGGCAATCTCGTCGATCGCCGCAAGCTGCACATCAATTGGCTGGTAGTTCGGCAGCATCGCAGCGAGTTCGTCCCAGTCGCGCGGGCTGACGTACCGGCGCAGGTTTTCCGGGCCACCGTAGACCCACGGATCACGGTCGAGCAGCGGGCACGACAACGCCAAATGGAATAACTGACGCCAGTGAGAGATTTTTGGGGAGTGGCTCCCCCCCTCTATTAGTTGGTCGCAGTGAAAAGAGGACTGAATGTGAAACATTTAAAATGTAAAAGACAATCGAAAGCTTTTTCCTATAATCCCCTACATTTTAAGGTGCCTCACCTTAGAATGAAAATACCCTTTTTGCTTAATACAATTTAAATTAAAACGGGGTCTATTCCCCGCAAAGATTTGAAATCCTAGAATCCAAAGACTTAAATTTGCACGCTAGACTTGAATTCTCCTTTATCCTTGAGGATACGGTTTCGAGTCCTGCTGTCGCTGATTATTTGGTTTGGAACAGGGGTCAGTGGTGTGACTCTGTAAGCTCAGACAGAGTCAACTCAGCTCTAAATGGGTACCTAGAGAAATCTGGGGATGGTAAACAGGAATGGTGTGCGAAACCACAGGATGGCCGGCCTCCAACCCCCAATTGCATTTCCTGGCTGAAGGGCCATGAAACAGATATCAGCACAGCCGGTAGGGACTGTAAAGTCCAATACAGTATTCTTTACCTTTACCTAATGACCGCAAAGTAGGTTTACAGATTTAGAAGAAATAAAATCAGTTTGAAGTATAGGCATAAGCTAATTTGTAGGTTTTACTCATTTCAACTCTTTATTCCTTGTAATAGGCTAGTAAAAATTAGATTTGTATATTTTAAATCTTTCAATTTTTTACCCTCCCATTATCTCCATGTCCCTCTGCTCTTGGGCTCTCAGCAGCCCTAAATATGCCCAGCTTTAGGCCTGCAAATGCACACTTTTATCATTCTTATGAATTTTTTAGTGGCTGCATTTTAACTTAACTATCCGACTCTCTACAGGCCCTGACATCTTAAGTCAGGGTATAACTTTGAAAAAGTGCCAAAGATTGGCAATTTTAATAGAAAATAAAAGGCAAAATTATAAAATGGTCCGATTTCTGCTAGGCAGGGGGGAGGCTACTTTAAAGACCTGGTGGTCATCCCTTCTATCTTTTTTTTTATAAAGGATACGATTTAAAAAAAAAAAAAATCATCACAAGTTAAAGCTTGGCTATAAATCAGAATTGCTGCTGGAATAGTTGAACAACCGGGTCTTTCTTAAAATACAAATTAATTAGTACAATTTTATGTGTTAATAGTAAATTGTTAATACCTGAAGAACCTTAAAATTAGCTTTGTTTTTTGCTAGGTTCTAACTACCCGACACGTGATTTTATGAGAATGATATAAACATTGAAAAGATGTCAAAAAGTGAACGAAAGGGAAGAAAGTATGACAGGGAAGAGTATCAGAGCCAAGTAATCCAAATATCTATTGTAAGAAAAGAGAACTAGAGAAAAAAAGTAGAGAAAAATAAATTGTCTATTAATTGTGATAAAACAAAATTTACCGTCCTCTTTCGTACTGGCAGAACAGCACCGAAAATCATGGCAATTAATATTCAGGGCCTGTCCTGAGAAATTGAAAGAGTGGATTTAACAAACATCTTGGGATAATAATAGATCCAAATCTATCATTTTAAGCCATACAATGTATCTTTGAATAAATAAATATTGGAAGGATGAATTATCTAAAATTCATTTGCCGTGTTTAGCCCTGAAATATCATTCAGAATATCATTCAAAATATTTTAGTACATTCATACATAAATCGCTGACCTATTCTTTTTTCAAATACTTTAAAAACCCATATTCTGCCCCTTCAAAGGCAACAAAATAAAGCTCTGCGTATATTGAAAAATTGCCTGCCTGGCCCGTATTCTTATCCTAGCAAATCTTAAAAAAAAGTGGCTTGCATGGACACTGATTCCTCTTCATGAGTTTTAGTCGACTCGCTGAAGGACAGTTCTGCTGGGATAAAAGTAAACAACCCAAAATTCCAAGCTTTAGCTCGGTTCGTTCCCCAAAACACAACATTGTTGCTACAAATCCAGGGATTACTAAGGGTTCTCTTTTTTGGCCTTTAATAACTATCAAGCTGCTCTTTAAGGACTCCATTGCTAGAGCCCAAGCAATTAAATGCACTCTTTTCGTTGACTACACACATCTTAGCATTAACCCTTATCAAGACCTGCGTAAGTCCTTCTTTAAGTGCCAAAGTTTGACAATTTTCCTTACACTTGCAACAGCACCCCTAAGTTTCTCAGGCGTGCCGGTTTTCATTTTTCCTACCAAGGATGAGCAGTGCCAGTCCCCCATAGTCACAGTTTAGAGAGTCACAATGTCCATCTTTCATATAGCATGAAATGCCCTGCAGTGGAATATATACCGAAAAAATAGCCTTAATCCGACAGGAAATAAGCGATTTATCCAAATTTTAGAAACACAAGCAAAAATTATCCTTTTTGGCCCCAGGCAAGAGTTTTACGAAGCTTTCCAAATGCAAAGTCATATTCATCAATCTGGCCTAAGGTCCACACTTTCCATAAAAACCGCAAAGGTTATACACTTACCGCTATCTAGGAATAAGCTGAAATCGAGGTTCTAGAAAAAAAAAAGCGTTGCTCTCGCAACAATAAGGTACTATGCCCAATAAAAATACCCAACATAGCTCAGAGACAACCACCAAAAGGCTAATAAAAACTAAAGTGTAATCAATAAATAAATCAAAATAAAATAAAAAGCATCAATAAGAAATACATTCATATAATTTTGAAATATTTGTATATATTTTACGCAGTGTTGAAGGAATCCTCATTTATTAATTTTTTTGACTTTGTTTTGCAGTTGTTTAATTCGTATTTTGAAAAATTATCGTAATGCGATCTTTTTCGTTTAAAAAATGAACGTGCCATGCTACTTCTTCCAGCCAAGAACAGTGTTAATACACATCTAAAACATTTAAATTTGAGTGCAAAAAAGTTTAACTGGTATTATCTTGGGTTGACTTTGCAATCAAGGCTGAACCATAATGGACGAAATCAAATAGTTCCAGGAACGTTCTGAGTTCAAACTAAGAGTAGAATGTTGGTTAACCTCGTAGGGGTCAGTTCTTCCAGGGGTTGCCTATTTTCCTAATGTTGTTTAGCCTAGCAGCATTTATCTTGGGCAGGTGGAGGCGTGTGGCCAAAATTGGATAAAGAATATTACTCAGTTTCTCCAAAGCCTATTGTAAGGTTGAATCCCACCCTTTTGGCAGACATTCAGTGAGTATTGGAGCAAAAAGTAAGAAAAAAAAAAGGAAGGAATGAAAAAGAAAGAAAAAGAGGCTGGTGCGATCAATAATCTTTTTTTTTAAGAGGAAATTTTTTTAAGGGAATATGCACAGAGATATACGAGTTCGAATTTTTATGTTATTTAGACATAATTCTCAATTGAGTAGCGTTGAGCAACCAATGCCTTTTTTTTGTAGGTCTTTTCACTTGATTTTCCTGATGGTTTCCAATGTTACTACAATCGGAACAAAGCCTCTCAAAGGACCGCTGCAATGGAAAGAATGGCAGAGCAAATTGCCACCCTTTGTTCCACATTAGGGGAATATCCTGCCGCCGTGGGGGAATAAGCCGGACCCCCGTCAAAACAGTAATAAAATGTTTTAAAAAGAGCTTATTGGTTCTTTTTTCGTCAAAAATATGCACGTCTCACTATCCTTTATGAACTTTGGATTGACTTTATCTAACTTCAAATATGGTAATCGAATATTTCCGATGTCTAAGAAAAGTTACTATGAAACAAAGGATAAAGCCGGAAGCTAATGTTTAGTAGACATCTAGCGTCCCGAAGTGTCAGTTTTTGAAGGCAAAATCAGCTTCGGCAAACAATTTCAGACTTAATAGACATATAAGACCTCTAATCCTTTTTCCATTTCTGGATATTGAGTAGTTTTAATCATAGAACATTTGAAGGAAGAATAGTTTTTTTGACTATAATGTAGCGAGATGAGCCTGAGCAAAAAGTTGTCCGAACAGGGATATGCTGGTCGACCGTACAACAAAGCCTCATAGGCGCATCCCATCTGACAGCTTTTGCTGGTAGAATGTTTACCTCTGGGAATGAGAGCAAATTGGCAATGCCTTTTCAACTATTCAAAACAAATTGCTCCTGGATGTTTAGGATGATCATATCGGATTTACCGAATTCTAAAATTCAGGTACTTAAGGGACTGCCTAACAGAGGAAATTTGAGAAAACTTCAATTTCCTAGGCAAGTATATCTTTTCAAAAAAGAAGGGGAAGAACCCATTCTATTAGAAAGGGATCAATTTCTTTCGAAAAACCTTGGGATCAAGAAACACTTCAGACTCTTTTGTTACTTGGATAAAGGTCTTGTCAAGCTCTTTCTTGGCAGCAGACAGAAGATTGTACCTTATGTACACCTCATCTTGGAGATGTGTGCGGTTCTTGAATGTTTATTTACAAATAGGAAATTAATTGCTGAGATTCCAGGCGGATATTGAAATTTTATATGAGTAATTTAATTAAGTTTTTTTTTATAGACATTTACTTGAAATAGATCTAGTCGTTTCGCATTTAGATTAAACGAAAAAAAAGTTTTTCTTCAACTGAAAGTAAAGAGCAACATGAAAACTTAAAACGAACAGAAATTATAACGTATATAAAGAGGATTGCTCCTTCTCAATAATACACGAGGATGGTTGCTATATAATACGAGAAAACATTATATAAAAAAGGTTGGACGTAATTTGGAGAGGGGATATAGTGGTTCTCAAATTGTGGTACGTGTACCCCTTGGGGGGTACGCAAACATTTTGAGGGGGTGTAAACAGCCGTCAAACACAAAATAATACAACCCTTTAACTGCACAACTGGCAATTTTATTTATATTTTAGCTATAGTTTACTTGGTACTGGTAACTGGGAAAGGGTATGTAAAAACGGCTAAAAAGGGCAATTTTGTGTGTAAAAGGGGCACAGTATCTAAATAAGTTTTAGGACCCTATTCATTTCAAATAATGTTCTTATTTGACAGTTGTATTGAAATTTTCTTGCACATAACTGTTCATTAGGTCTAGATTGCCAGAAAACTGGAGGTGAAAAAAGATATAACATATTGCAAGCTGCAAACAACAGATAAATATATTATTAGGTATATATCTGAGACCATGAGGAAGGGGATGAGGTGGAGTGGGCAGTTTGAGAAAAGCTGTAATGATATTTGGAAAGAGCAAAAATAAGGAATCTCATATCATTAATTTAATTTTATTTAGATGTTTCCTTAAGAAGTAGTCAATAACAGCAAACTTATCAAATAGCATTGAATTTCATTGGGGCTGTTGTCTTTTCCTAGGAATTGTCAGCTTTTTGAAAGTTTTTGCAGACTTTTGCTCAAAAAGTCACTGAGGGGAAAACATCAGTCCTGTCAGTTTCCAACCATGCAATCTTGCTAATGCAGTTGTGTGTTTTGTATAATTCGTATAGTGAAAAATTCTGCGGTGAAAAAAGTATATTCGTGTTGCGTCCAAAAATTTACAAAAAGAAGATGCTAAATCTATTGTTGAGACAGTTGATTCATGAAGTAACATAGGACAGGTGGAGGGCCAAGTTTTTTCTCTTCTGGATTTTTAAGCAGGTTTGCAAGGGCTTGGACTTGTTGTTGGTCGAACGCAGGTGTAGCAAAACAAAACAGGAACGGTGTAAGTTTCATTCCCTGCTGCTGTCCATCACGATCCTCTGAAGCTTGTTTTTCTCCACTTTCAATAGTTGGTGTTGCAAAGGTAGTTAATAAGCTTGCCAATAGTAGCAGTACAAATGCTGGTGCTTTCATTCTAAAAAGATAGAAATGTAGTACAAGTAGGCTTGTATACAAGGAACTTAGGTAGAAGTGGAACTCTCTGTCCCTCCCCCAAGATCCGTCCAAAGACTTTCTCAATTACGTATTACATATACTATTTCGACGCTTGTTCTGTCAATATGCCTTGAATTAAATGCATAATTTATTTTTTTCTATCGACAAGATGCCCACATCAATCAGGTATATTATGTGCAGGCATTTTAGTACAAACGAAGGGAATTCTTTGTCTTTGTATCCAGTGATTTAGGCTAAAAATGGATTGGTTTTCGTGTTACTTCATGGAGGAAGTTTTGTGTTAATTCATATCTGGCTCAGACCCCCTCCCCCCTCCCCCCCCCAAAAAAAAATCTTGTCATTATTTTTAAATAGTCTAGCTGTCGTGCAATTTTGCTGTAATTTTTTTCTACTTTAGTAGTTTTTCTTATTTTTGCTCTATATCTTTCAGATGTTTTAAATAGTTTGACTCCAGAAGCAAGTGTTCAAGGGACTCCTGACTCAAGCCTCCATGCTCATGCATCTTCCCCACAGTCTGTTACTACAGTTGTTTCAAGAAGGTAAGGACTCTTTTCTACTGCTTCTTCTTGTCATTTGTGTTTTTCCAGGGGACGGAACAAATACAGTTATTGAAGTTTTTCTTGCCGTCCAATTTTTTGCTGCAAATAGGATTTTTGAAAAATACTTTTTGTCAGTATTTGCAAAAATATTTGGCGTTATTTAATGTTAACTATGGACGAGAAAGATGAAACTTAGAGTGAGAAAAAAAGAATGTTTGGCAAATTTTAATGGTAGAATATTTCTAGCTCATTTATATTAGGTGATGACTCTCTGTCATCACAGATATGTCAAAAGTGACAAGATACTAAGGCCAGAAAAAAAAATATAAACTGCTATCTGTGTTGTCTGTTTAGATGGGACCCTTGTAGATAATCTTTAAGATAAAATCAATAATAGGCATGGCTTCGATGCCTATTAGGTCGTCCATAGATATCATACAATTTTCCTGTTATTTTTTTCTGTTTTAGCAGTTTCTTTCACTTTTAACCTAAATATTTCAGATGGGTTATTCAATAGTCGTTATACATGAGCTATAAACGTTCTACCATTAAAATTCGCCAGGTATTCTTTTTTCCCCCTTCAAGTTTCATCTTTTGTCGTCCAAGGCTGATATTATGTTTTGTTTTCTACATTTATCAATTTAAGTTTTTGTTACCACAATCCTCCTCCAAATAGGCACGCCTAGAAAGGATCTTCTTCTTGATATGTGCCCTAAGCGTCGATTGTTCTTGGGTCTGATAAAGAAATATATTTTTTGAATAGCACTTACTGGTTTTCCTTCTTGCATAAAGGAAGATGGAAGCTGCAAAAATGCAATTAGGTTTCCTCGGCTTCCAAAGTAGTCCCCTTGGTGATCTAAGTGATGAAATCTAAAAACAAATTTGGCTAATCAACAAGAAAATTAGTCCTAGAGATCCACTGGGCTTCTCAATCCAATGGACGGACTTTAATAAGCTGCTTAAGCTGTTAGAGCGGAAGTTGCTTTCATTTTTTTTTCTCTACGTTTCTTAGTCGAGCACCTTAAAATTAGGAAACGAACAAGATTTCAGATCATAAAAAAAGTTAGAATTAAGTTGCAAAAGAGAGGATATAATCCGGCTATCCATTGTATGCGCTTTAACAGCGCTGAAGTATGCCACTTGGCATGCGTGCTGTTTTTTAAGATTATAGTAAAAATACTCTAATTTAATCTATTTGTGTGTGAAGGGAGTTGACAGGAAGATCCCCTGACCCCTGTGTAAGTTTATGTCTGTATAATTCTCATTAATCGCATGTTTTTACCTTGTTCTAAGGACGAAAATAAAAATAAAATAATGAAATAGTATGCATGGGTATACGTTTATGTCTCGAAAAAATGTTTCGAGACCTATAAAAAAAAGTATTCGGGCCTTAGAAACAATGTTTCTTTCCGCATATCTTGGGGAGATTGGACTTCAGAATTCAAATTCTTTTCTAAAATTGTGATAAGTTTAACCCAGAAGTGACTATCCTAATAAGTTTCAGGTGTGTCACAAATATTTAGGTTTAAGCTTGATAAAACTAATATGTCTAAATTAATAGATTTCTGTCGCCGTGCTATCTAAATTTACCTTGTATAAAACTGGATATTGCAATACCCAAGGATGTCTCTAAAACTGGCTCAAATTCTTGATCTCAGGATTTTTACAAAAAAAATAAATATCCCAATAAAATGAATTTCCATGTTAGAATTACTTTTTTTTTTCTATAATACTACTGAGTATATGATCCAAAACGGTATCAACGCAGCAAGTTAGTTGCTTTGACTACTATCCCCCATTTCGTCATCATCATCAAAATTATAAAATATTCATAAATATTCTGAATTATAATTACTTGACAAAATTTATTTCCATTTGAAAAGAAGCTAACGACCATGTTGACTAGTTTTCAGACTACAAAGTGACCATCACACAGCGCATTTTGGCCAATAAACTCGACACCATGCTCAACTATTTCACCGTCATTCGAGGGGTTTCCCAAGATGGAAGTGGTCGGCAGCGCCTGATCCTGAAACCCTCCAAGCGCAAAATGAAAAAGCGTTTTAAGGAAATCGAGCTTTGGGTAGATAAAGAGCATTTGATCCGCAAAATTCGCGTCGTTTCCAAAGATGGTGATGTTCACGAGCTCTCGCTTAACGAAGTGCAGGTGAATTTGGATCTCTCTCAAGTCTCTTTTGATCCAACGATTCCCGAGTCCTACACATTGGGAGACCGTTTGGAAAATCTTTTGGGACCCGGCCTTTCTTTTTAAGTGAAGAACCCATGAAGACTCGGTCTTCGCAGTGTTTGACAGAATGTGAATGCTGGCGATGCATCATGCCGCAACGAGGCTAGGAGCTCATCGATGAAAGAATTGGCGGTCGTCATGGCGAGCGGCGGAATGGATTCTTGTGTTTCCGCTGCCATTGCTGCCCAGGACTTTCGGCTTGCCATGCTGCACATTCAATACGGTCAACGCACCCAAGTCCGGGAGTTACAGTCATTTCAAAAACTTGCCGACCATTACGGCGCCGAGCATCGGCTGGTGACCAGCTTGGAACATCTAAAAGTGATCGGCGGGTCTTCGCTCACCGAAGATGCCATCAAAGTGGAGCAAGCAGATTTGGATGCTACCGAAGTACCGACCTCCTACGTGCCCTTTCGCAATGCACATATTTTGGCGATTGCCACTTCCTGGGGCGAGGTTCTTGGAGCAAAGCGCATTTTTTTTGGGGCGGTCGAGGAAGACTCTTCGGGTTATCCGGATTGTCGGGAATCGTTTGTGGCGGCCTATAACCATGTGATTGCCTTGGGAACTCGACCGGAAACGGCGCTCCAAATAGAAACGCCGCTTATTAAAATGAGTAAAAGTCAGATCGTCCGTCGTGGCCTCGACCTTAACGCGCCCCTGGAAAAAACCTGGTCCTGTTATCAAGCCAATCACAAGGCTTGTGGTGTATGCGATTCCTGTGCTCTGAGATTAAGAGGTTTTCACCGCGCGGGAGCTCGTGATCCGATCGACTACGAGGTTGCTTGTCATGCGAAAAAAAGTTCTACAAAAGATTTAGTAAAAGAAATATAATGGAATTTTAGTAAATCTCTACACCAGTGTTTTGTACGACACAAACCACTGAGTATGATACCCATGTTGTTTCCGATATCCCATGTGTCGAATTGATTCGGACGGATTGATGGCTGCAGATAGATGTCGCATGTCGTCCGATTAAGACATCGGACGGATAGATGGCTGCGCAATTGCAAATCCATTCAGGAATGTCACTGATAGCTCAATACAATGTTGCTATCATCAAAACACTGAAAAGCAATCAAGTTATAAAATCAAGTACCTGAAACCTGCAGCAGAATCTTCCTTTGCAAGTTGTCTGAATTCGTTGTACATTTTCTTATTAAAGTGATCTCTCAAAAAGAATGACCAGAATCGGAAAAGCGTATTCATTTCTGCTGATTTGCCGAGGCCAAGCACCTTCCTCTCTGCAATAAATTGGATTAATGTTCACTTAAGAGTAATAATCAAAGAGAGCAAAGATACGTCAAGAACCTAGAGAGCAAAACAGAATGTTTGGCGAATTCTTCGATAAAAAGAAACAAAGAAGAATTAACACCATTTGGTATATCATTACTATTATAGCCCAAAGCAAAGCAAGACTATAACAGCATTACCCATGAAAAAAGAGAAAAAAAATCAGGCAAAAAATAAGAAAAAAATTTAATGCCTCATTTCTGACAACATAGAATCCTCTGTGATCATCAATACATCATCCCTTCTTCTCAAGTAATTTTTTATATTACTTTCGAAGTTTCTATCTCATTTTCGACGTAATAACTTAAATTAGGTAAATTTTTTTATAAGACTACACTGCCTTTCTATGCCGAACAAATAAACGTTCAATTTGGAATAAGTCTATCTATTAGACAGTGAAACAGATAAAAAGTAATTCTTCTGATGACGATCGCTGTATATGTAGTCGAAATATCCAGACTTTTTATATGTTTTCACTGTCTAATAAATGGATTTATCCCCATTTGAACATTTATTTGTAAGTTCCAATCGGCATCCTTTAGCTGTAAATTCCATAGTGATTGGGACAATCGCTACTTAAAGCTCTTCCAAGGGGAAACACGATATCCTATGACTCGGAAATATTAACGATTCTATTAAAGAAACCCTGATTTCCAGTCGAGAGTTCTCAATAGTTTTTCTTAAATCCTTCCAGTCAAAGTTTTCAATCTTATTCCTTCTGTCAGAGCAAAAGGGATACCTTAAGTTGCGATAATTACACCAGCTTGAACACGCAACATATTTACTGAAATATTCCACTGTTTCAACTTGATGAAAAATCCAAACCTGCAAATCTATCATTGGCGAAAAGCCGCTCTCTGTTCCCGCCTATAAGCATTTTGCCATTGGATATTGCGAACTAAAAGGAACGGCAAAGAATTTGCAAAAAGGCATAAGGGAATGCGCAAGGTTTGTTCATCTTCTCTCCGCCGCCGTTGTGTTTTAAATCTGTGCAAAAATCAAACTAGATTTAGCTTGCCAATATTCCGTCGGCTTTCCATGTTCTTCTAAGTCTTAATTTTTGTGGAAAAGATTTTTTGTGAAACTTAAAATGAATGGAATATGTTTTGCATAAATGATACCGCTTAAAATAGGGTGAGTCATCATATTCTAATTGAATAGGTAAAATGTGTTTGGAATACAGGGTGTTGTAATTCAAAAGAGTTGAATATAAAAAAAAAAAATTTCACATATGGACTCATGAGTTACATACTCAAAAAGCATGATAGAGCCCAATTTTAGTCCGTAGTTTTCTTTTTTGTATTTTTTGTTTTCTCTGTTTGTCATTATTACCTGTAAGCTGAACTAAGTCTTTTTGTTTGTTTAAACGTACCTTTTTCCTGTGGACTGAAAAATAAGCCAAATTGACAAAATTAAAAAAGTGAAATTCTATGCAGAAAATTTTTGGAATAAAAAAAAATGGACAAAGGCTATTAAAACACAAAAATGTTGTCTAAAAAAGAACAGATATGCGACGTCATGGTGACAAGAGTGTAAAAACTGAAGGCCCAGACTGCCTGCCTTAGAAGAGAAGGGAGTGGAGGGAGGTGATGCCAGACCACGGGCCGAAGCCCCGTGATCGGTAATGGGAAGAACCCAAGGCCGTATCGAGGAGGGGGCCCAAAGTTTGAAACCCTCGGAACTTTTGTCTGACTCGTAAAAACGCAACAAAATGCATATAAACCAATTTTTTTTTAAGTTTCCTTATGTAAAAAACGAAAAATACCCCTGTCCCCAAAAATAATTCTGGATATGTCCTTGCGAGGACCGAAAGAGTGACTGAGCAGCGTTTAATTTAATGATATTTTTTATGATTTAGATAAGAGAATTAAAATTATATGTTCCATTTTGGAAACTGATACAACTATTTTAAATTTTTGTCAGACACCTAAAATGATATTTATAAGACCTTGAATTTTTATTTGACAAAACATCCATATTTATAATATATGCTTGAATAATGAGAATTATATAAAGATATAATGGTATTTAATGCCAGAATCAGAAGTCAAATTAAAAGATTTTTCAGATGTGTCACTTCCTCGAAGTCCATCTCGAGGATCATCAGAGATGGAAACTGATAAACAGGGATCAGTTCTTGAAATCTTTGTCAATTGGACGTTCATGCCAAAGATGAAATCATTTAATTTATTGATACTTTTTGTGGTTTTGATAACAAAATTAAAACTTTGTGTTCCATTTTTGAAAGTGATACAACTATTTTAAATTTTGTTAGACATCTAAAGCGATATTGATAAGATAAACATGTATAAACATTTATAGTCAACCATATAAACTTTTATTCGTCAAATTATTTAGGAGGTGCAAGTGCCTGAGGGCATGGAGAGGTTTCTTGTGAATATTCATGGTATCTGGATAGTATCATTAAGCTATTATGATATCAGGAATTTGGAGAAAATTCCTACTGAGATGCAGCACTGACTGACGTTGGTTTCTTTAGAGAATGTTCCTTTTCGGCTTTAGTTAAGATCAAATTCTCATCTACATTTCCTTTCTTCTAAGCATTGGTATAAACCGAATTTATAACGACTGTTTTCGAGTTAAGTTCCTTTTCCAACACTATCCTTTCATCTTGAATCCATCCGACCACCTTGAAGAGCTAACAACCAGTGGGACTAAGGCTACTTGCTTCGATGACAAGCTGCTTGTTTAATCTGCTTTTCAGGCAAGCTCAGGAGCGTAATGCCGGTTTAACATTTTTATGCTGACATTTAACATTTCCTTGTTTCTCAAGTCAATGGATTTTCCTTGTTGTTCAAGCCAAGGGACTGTAAGTTTCCTTTTAAGGGATTTCGGCCAAGGTGGTTCCAATGATGTACTTTATGTTTCGATCTGACATCACTTTTAGGGGGTTTCGGGCTATTTTTTTGTTACTATGGGACGTGCTTGTTAATTATACGAACTCAACTACCGCTGCAACTATGATAAGACCCGAGTTTAAGAAAGGAAGGATGAAAATCCCTTGCAGTTAACAGGAAAAGTGCATGCCACCTAGACCACATTTCTGATGACACAAGACCTCTCTTGGCTCATTGGAAGGGGGGAGGGGGAGGGCAAGGCTTGTTAAAAATTCAAAATTTTATATTTTATATTTTGAATGACCCAGTGCATTTATGTAATCAACAGAGGTAAGCTGCAACCAGTGCACAAACAATGGCTTCCAGTAGTCACAATTCACTTTGCAATCAAGAAATAAAAAATTTGCATGTCTGGAATAATTTTCATTGTGTTCTAAGAAGAAGTGAACTTGGGCAGAATCCCTTTAATTTTTGAACAGCAGACCATAATGATTTCAATCGGGTGATTAGAATAATAGGCCTATCAGCACTCCTGGGATAATTTGAGATTGCATAGAATATACTTCTGACTGGATTGAAAGCTACAGAGCAGGTTGATAGGGGCAGTAAAATCTCAGTGGAAGTTATAAAGTTAGAAAGAATTGGTTTCATCAATTCATGACGTAATTGAATCCAGAATTATTTTTGACTGATCTGCATGAAACTTATGCGGTATGTAAAGAGGAATGGGACCTGAATTAGGACATAACTTTTATGTTTTAAAATTGTCTGTATCAATTTGTGGCACTCCAAAATGAAGACAAATTTGTTTCTCTATGACTCTCATTAGACTTACAGGATACGTAAACGGGGCCGAGGAAAGCACAAGGAAGAAATTAAATAGCCTAAAAGTTTATTTTCACCGTAAAGTTTCAAGCTTGCAAAACAAGTAGACCTCAATGTAGACATACGCATTTTTCAGGCATCATCCCTGACGCCTGAAAATTGGCGCAAATCATGGTCTTCGATCAGCTTGATACTCACAAGGTAGTTAGACTAGGCAAAAGGGTTTCAATTGGAACAGAAAATAAGTAAAATTTGATTGTATCGATTCTTGATTAGCTTTGTTTCTTGACATTTCGTCCAATAGGCTTCAAACATACTGGGCATGTAGACAGGCTCAAGGGAATCCCCCGCGAAGATAAAAAAAGACAGAAAAATTGGGTTTTGTGGATTTATGAAGTCAAGAAACAGGGACACATTTCTTTTTCTCTGGCTGGTATCAGAATTGACGTAGAGTTTAGTTCTACATCAGAATTTTAGTTCTACTGCTGTTTTTAGTGATCGCCGTTGGCTTGTTAAACACATTGTAGGTGACTTCCGCGGCAAGGCTGTCAAAGTTATTACTGCCTAGTTGACGATGAGTTTGATTACCTTTGTCGTCATATTTGAAGTACATGGTTTTGCCACTTTTCAGCGAGACTGACTGTATTTTATTGCTGTACTCTACGTATTGGTATGCACCGTCACTCCCATTTGAATAATCCGACTTATAGTCAAAGTTACCTACAGCGTCGTAACCGTAGTTAATAGTGGACGCATCTTTGTCGCCCACCTTATAGCTGGAACTGATCAGGCGATGCAATTTGTCATATTTAAAGGTGTCGACACTGTTATGGTTTAGCACTTCAAGTATCGTGCCGGAACGATTCTCCTGCTCTAATACGTTGCCGTAGCTGTCATATTTTGTGTAAAACAGTTTATGTTCATTTCCGACAACACTTGAGCTCATTTGTCCGGTGGTAGCGTTGTAGCCGTTTACACCCGATAAAGTACCGCCGTTCACTGTAAACTCAGTTGCATTACCAAACGCATCTTGTGCAGTCACCGTTCGATAAACGAAATCTGATTGCGCATTGCGCTCCTGCACAAGATAACCTGCGTCATTGTATAGGTATTCAATGGTTAAGCCCGCTGCAGCACCGCCATATTTGGGGTACTCCATTGCAATAGGTCGCCCAAAATTAGAGTCATACGTGGTTGTGGTGGTATAAACATTATTTGAATCTGTACCAATGGCAACTGTCGTACTTGTCACTCTGGCAGCACTGTCATAACCATAGGTCACACTATGATTATCAACCCACTGTTTGTGCAGTAGACCTTTTTTTCCCGTATCCCACTCGAAATCGGCTTTTGCCCCATTGTCACCTAAGCGGGACTTAACGCGCCCAAGCTCGTCCATGTCGTAGTAGATACTTTGCTGTTCAGCGTCGGTTTCTTTTTCTAGTTCGCCAAAGTCGTTGTATACGAACTGCGTCGCCCCCATGTTCGGGTCAATGACATACGACTTACGTCCCAACGCATCATACTCAGCAAAAATTGAATTGCCGTTTGCGTCTTTGATAACAATGGGGTTGCCGCTACCGTCGTAGGCATATTGGGTTTTTCCTCCCAGGGCATCCTCGGTTTCCACTAGTTGTTGCAGCGAGTTGTCAATAATTTTGGTACCAATTCCTGAAGACCGGAATCTGGGTTCTACAATTACATCCTCAAGATAGCAGACTCTTTTGGCGGTAAAGTTATAGTGGACCCTGAAATCAAGACACTGGTTTAAGATATGCCGAGGCCGATTTCGAAGGGACCAGAGATGTCGAAACAGAAACGTAACACCCACTCACCGGAGCTGAAGGCCAAGGTCGCCCTGGAGGCTGTCCGTGGCCTGAAGACGGCGAACGAAATCGCTCAGGAATTCGGTGTCCACCCTGTGCAGGTCGGTCAGTGGAAGAAGGCCCTCCTGGCGGACTCCGCCTCCTTGTTCGACAAGAAGCGCGGGCCAAAGCCAAAGCCCGAGTACCAGTCAGACGAGAAGCTCTACGGGGAAATCGGCCGTCTGAAGATGGAGCTCGACTGGCTGAAAAAAAAATCCGGAATCAACCTGCCATGATCCGCCGCGGCTGGATCGACGCGGCCGACCGAGTGCCGCTGCTCCGCCAGTGCGCCCTGGCAGGGGTCGCCAGGTCCACCGTTTACGCTCAACGGCAGCCAACGGAGCCTTCCGAGCAGGATGTCGAACTCTGCCATGCGATCGATGAGATCTACACGCAATGGCCGTTCTACGGTAGCCGCCGGATGGTCGTGGAACTCGGTCGCCATGGCTTTCGCGTCAATCGCAAGCGCGTACAGCGGCTGATGCGCGGCATGGGGTTGGCAGGTATGGCGCCGGGCCCCATGACCAGCCGGCCGCATCTTGGTCATCAACGTGACACCGCTCAGGACCATGACACAGGGCAGCGCTGTGCAGCTGCAGCCAAGGCCGAGACGATAACTTAAATCGGGACGTTTTCTGTCTTGACGATGGGGTCCACTTTAAGTAGACTTGCTTGAAAAGCAAGAAATATACGTCTAATATATTTCATGCAGCCTTAGATTGCCGCGCGCCTTACAAAGCGCGCTTCAACAATGTTTGGAGGACGTCCCATGGAGATACCTAATAGCCCGATGAATGAACGGCAGCGCCGATATCGCGAAGTTTACCGTTCGCGCACGAGCGGTTGGTATAATGGATATGTGCACGCATTCTTGATCTTCGGAACTGGTCTCTACGCAATCTTTTTTTTCTCCATGAACCTAAGTGAGGTTTTGTGGTGGGAGTGGTTGACGATCAGGGAACCAATAATACTTGGCAAACATCAAGTAATATTCCTGAATTTATACCTAGAAATGAAACGGCAAACAAAACCCAAGGTCAAAATAGTAACACGGCAGAGAACTAGGAAAGCCCCCAAAACTTTTGGACAATTAACAGTGGATTAAACGGAATTAAACGGAAAAACCAGCCAATAAGGGTCGCCAGAGCTGCTCCTTTTCAAAGACGCCTATATAGTTTAGAATGTTAAATAGTGATTTACCAATTTTACGTTGTTTTAAAATTGAGTTTTTTTTTCAAAATTTACCATGTTTACTTGATGTGCGCCGAAACCCTTAATTAGAGAGGGAGTTTTTAAGAGCTATCCTCCTAGTGTACAAAATCGTGTTAGCAGATGTCAGAATACCCTGACCACTGTAAAAGGCCAAGCACGGGGAACAATGAAATAATGGTAACAGTCAGCTCCCAATCCCTTGTATTCTAGGAGTGGACGCTATTAGAAAATATGGAATCGTGTGGGCGCCACCCACCAATAATGTTACCATAACAAAGCCAAACAAAACTGATAGACAAGTTTGAGTAACAGCGGATAATAATGTGACAACACGGAATATAACTTAAATTAAACTGAAAAATAACAATGGAAGGAGCAATGACGTCTCAGGTTTTAGCGCCGTCAGATGCAAAGGAGGGTAATAACAAAACAATTGACGCCGTAATAGAGGATACACCCTAGAGCAGTATCCCTCAATTTTCGTGGCAATCAAATCGTTAAAATTGAGACAGGTATCACATATTTGGAATTATCAAATCTAAACAGTAATAAGGTAAAGCTAAATAAAGCAATATTAGGAACGGCAGAAAATATTTCAAATAAAGATATGAAATCATTCAGCAGTCCAGAATTAAGCATAAATTTTGCAATTCAAGAACATATTTTACTGAAACCACAACCACAAGAAAACTACGGAATGACCAAAACTAATTTTTTAAAACAATTTATATCAGAAAACCTACCAGGAAATATTCAAACCCAGGTGGGAAATATTTTATGGGACTATAAATGGATTTTTACAAGACGCGAAACTGATTAAGGCTTAACCTACCTGATAACACATAAAATACTAACGAAAGGACCTCCAATGAAAAACTCCCCAAATAAGATCCCTTGCCATTTAAAATCATAATTATTTAAGAATGACTTCTGAAACACAAGTGCCTTTTATATGAACATTAGGCTTCTTTAAAAGTAAAAAAAAACTTCAGCATAAAGAGCGTAAAAAAGTTGTTTTACTTGAAAAATAAGCTTTTTCAAAGTTCTAAAAAAATTCAGCGTAAAGAGTGAGGTATTCACATAGCGAGGTATTGAGCGAGGAAAAGGAGTGAGGTATTGTGAATATTTATGTTTACTGGCGGGACATAAGCAGGAATTTTTCAGGGAAGAAGGGAACAATAATATTTTTTTTCAGCAGTCTGAATAAGCTATACCAAGAAATTCAGAAAAAAACAATTTTCGGTGGGCCTAGGCCTCCGTCCAACCCTCTTGCATACCTCCCTATTGATCAAGACTTGTAGAAACATATAATTCGATGTCTAATTCAACAATAAAAATTTTTGGACAACCATTGAATTTTTACATACTTCTGGTTGTTAAAAAAATGAGAAAAGCAATTAAAAAATGAAAGTGAATAAGTAACAGGTAAGGGTCGGTTTCTGAACTTGGGTCAATCCAGTTTTAATTGACAATAAGACAAACAGTGAAAGATATTGGTCCCTGTTGGCATAGTATGGTAATTCACCGATACGAGGGTTAGCTGGGCAAATAAATAAGTAAAACTTGGCAACAAAATACCAATCTCTGATCACTAAAAACTCCTACCGCAGGTACTACTTTTTAATAGCTATACCTTTTAATATACTTTTTAATAACTATAATATAATACTGTTTAATAGCTACACCGAACCGTCATGAGGCTTACTTGCTATCCAAACGAGGATAGCTCTAAGTTATAATAAAACATCCAACTCTGAATTCTAAAACTGTGATCACAGATGTGATCACATCTTTGATCACTAAAAGCCACCACCGCAGACACCAATGTTTAATAGAATAGCTATACCGGATCGTCTGCAGGCTTACCTGCTACCTAAATGAGGATATCTCTAGGCTATAATAAAAGGCCAGTTTTTGTATTCTCATTTCGGATTTGAAACTGCAGCTTGACATTGAAACTTCCAGGAAAAATTTAAGCATTGTGATTCCTTCCAGCAAGTAATCCAACGTTTTGGTATAACTTGCAAATTACCTTTGACCGCCATGCTAGCTTGGTGAGTGGGTCAAAGAACTACTTATGGGGCGTGGGCCGCGAGAAAGGTGGTCCGCACCGGGACCGGAAAGTCGTCGGCCAGCCGTCGCGCGACCCGTAGCTGCTTCAATTCGTTGCTGAGCTCAAGGCCGTATCCCGACTTTACCTCGACCGTAGTGACACCTTCAGCCAGCAGGGCCTTCAGGCGTCCTCGGCTGCCATGCAGCAGGGCGGCTTCGTCGGCGGCGCGCGTGGCGGCGACGGTGGAGCGAATACCGCCACCGGCCCGTGCCAGCTCCTCGTAGCTGGCGCCCTCGAGGCGTAGCTCGAACTCCTGGGCGCGGTCTCCGCCGAACACCAGGTGGGTGTGGCAATCGATCAGGCCCGGCGTGACCCAGCGACCTTCAAGGTTGTGCACGCTCCGCGCCAAGCCGTCGGGCGTGCCGGGCAGGTCCGACTCGGCCCCCACCCAAGCTATCTTGCCGTCCTTGGCGGCGATCGCGCCGCCTTCGATGGCGCCATAGGGACCGGGCCGCGACAGGGTCGCGAGTCGGCCGTTGTGCCAAAGACTATCCCAGTTCATGCGTTCCTCGGTCCTTGTTGCAGATTGGTTGTGCCGCAGATTGGTTGTATAGACAACTTTGCCGTCTTAATCTCCGCGTCTTGTTCTGGCAACAAAAGCGACCGATCGATGACCAGCGCACAGCTATTTGCCGATATGGCCCTGCTGCCGGACGGCTGGGCCGGCAACGTCCTGTTCGAAATCTCGGCCGACGGCACTCTGTCCACGGTCCGAAGCGGGGCAGAGGTTCCGGCGCAGGCGGCGCGGGCGACCGGGCCGGTCATTCCCGGGATGCCCAACCTGCACAGCCATGCCTTTCAGCGCGCGATGGCGGGCTTGGCGGAGCGGGCCGGTCCCAGCGACGACAGCTTCTGGACCTGGCGCGAGATCATGTACGGGTTCGTCGGGCGCTTGCGCCCCGAGCATCTCGAGGCCATCGCGGCGCAGCTCTACCTCGAGATGCTGAAGGCCGGCTATACCGCGGTGGGCGAGTTTCACTACCTTCACCATGACCCGCGGGGTCAGGCCTATGAGGATCCGGCCGAGCTCTCCCATCGGGTGATCTCGGCGGCGGAACTGGTCGGGATCGGCATCACGCATCTGCCGGTACTCTACGGCTATGGCGGGTTCGGCGGTCAGCCGGCGGGCCCGGGCCTAAAAGTTACCACGCACATTCAGATTATCATAATTAACTGTCTGCAATATTTAATGGCTATTGGTATCAAGCTGAAGCTTTCTGAGAATGTTGAAGTTGAACTAATTCAAAAGCCATTACGTGGATCCAAGTCCCGAAATGGCGTATCTGCAATGGCATTAAGTTGAAACTTTCTGAGAACATTGAACTAAATTAAAAGACAAAATAAGCATCAACGTTGACAAAATGACGTATTTGCAGTTTTTCAGGAATAGCTAGCGGTATTAAGTGGCAACTTTAAGGGACGTCAAAGGGGGTCTTGAACTAAATCGAAAGACGCTATTTACATCCAGGATGTCAAAATGGCATATCTACAATATCTCAGAAACACACACTGGCATTTAGTTGAAACTTCCTCCGAATATTAAACTGAATCAAAAGACAAAATATGCATCAACATTGACAAAACGACGTAATTGCAGTTTTTCATGAATAGCTAGGGGTATTAAATAGCAACTTTAAGGGAAGTTTGAGAGGGATTTTGAACTAAATCAAAAGACGCTATCTACATCCAGGTTGTCAAAATTGCATATCTGCAATATCTCAAGAATGGCTAAATATATTACTTCCAGGAAATGTTGAACTAAATCAAAAGACACTATATGCATCCAGGTTGTCAAAGTTGTGTTATCTGTAGTACCTCATGAACAGATATGAGCATTAAGCTGAAGCTGTCCGGGATCAGTCAAGGAGATTTTTAAAAAATTAAAGACATTGCTTGCATCCAAGTTCTCGAAAAGTAGTGTCTGCAATATCTCAGGAATTACTAAGTTTCAAACTTTCAGGGAATGCTGAGTGATATGTTAATCTAAATCTTGTTTGATGGTTTATGGAAGAAATAAAAATTGTTATTCATTGAACAGATACAAGTATTGTTAGTCAGAGAGTCTTCACTGAGTCTTAAAGGCCACATAGCATATGTCAGTAGTAAACTAGCTGCAAATGTTGATACTATTTGATACCTTAAGCATATATTTCCTCATAGTATACTAAGAATTTCGTATTTCTCTAGGGTGCATCAATTTCTGAAAAAAAATATTTTTATTTGTCTTGGTCAAGAATTTTTGCAAGTAACTATTAACCATGTTCCTTTTCAGGATAGTCAGAGCATGGTTATAAGAGATTTGACTCCGCTGTCGTCAACAGAAGACCTTGAAACCGATCCTCCACGGCCCGCCGCCGTTTGCCGTGGCGGACCGCGCCGGCAATGGCATCGAGGGCTTCGTGGATACCTTGCATGGGCGCGACGCCCTGCCGAACCAGCAAGCCACGCGTATCGCGATCAATGTTTTCCGGCAGTGTGCTGCAGACCGCCGCCGGCACCTGGGCGCCCCGGGTGGCGGCGACGAAGGACTCCGCATCGTTCAAGTAGGACGGCTTGCTCTCATCCAGTCCCGGCAGGGGATAGTCCTGCACCAGAACAGCGGCGGCGTAGTCGTCCCGCAGCATCGCCCCCATGACCGGTGGCAAAGCATCCCGGTCGCCCCAGATCGGCGTGGTGTAGTCCAGAGGGTTGGAGACCGTGGCGATTTCCGGCAGAACTCGCCGTAGCCGGGCCGCGGCGGCTTCCGTGGGCTGTGGGAAGGTCAGGCCGAGCGTGGCACCATGGTCCGCCAGCAAGGTGGCGCCGCCACCGGAGCAGGTAAAGGCGGCGACCCGGGGTCCTTGGGGGACACCCGCGACACAGATGAACTTCAAGGTTTCCAGCAGCTGTGCCGGGCTCCGCACTCGGATGATGCCTAGACGATCGAACAGGGCCTGGTAGAGCGCGTCCGAACCGGAAAGTGAGCCCGTATGGCTGGCCGTCATGCGCGCACCGATGGTCGAGCTGCCGGTCTTCAGCGCCACGATGGGCACGCCGGCCTCTAGCGCCTTGATCGCGGCTTCGGCGAAACGGGGCACATCGCGCAGACCCTCGATGTGCAAGCCGATCGCCCGCACCGAGGGTTGGATCGCCAGCGCCGCGACGAAATCCTCGAGCGCGAGCACCGCCTGATTGCCCGCCGAGATCATGTAAGCCAAGGGCAGCGAGCGCTGACTCATGGTCAGGTCCGAAGACAGCATGCCGCTCTGGGTGACGATCGCAGCGCCGTAGCCCGGGCTCTCGCCCCCCTGGGCAAAGGGCCAGAGTGCGACCCGGCCCAGGTAGTTGATGAGGCCGTAGCAGTTGGGCCCGATGAGGGCGAGGTCGCCGGCGGCGGCGATCAGCGCCCGTTCCGCCGCCACGCCTTCGCCGCCCAGCTCGCCGAAGCCGGCGCTGTAGCAGACGGCGCCGCCCGCCCCCATCGTGCTCAATTTGGGTTTCCCTCCAATCATTTTCGACTCTTGAAGGGCACTAGGGCTGTCCATTCCCAACCGACTGAGTCCATTTCTAAGTTTTACGACCACCCCTTGTATTTGAACGAATAGATAATACATAGGAGTAGTTTTTTCTATACTCAGTTTCCCCTTTTGGGGGTACTTGATTTTATACGGATATTTGTTTCCTTCTTGTGATCCTTAGCAATATCTTAAATATGGCTAAACATGGCATGAATTATGAACGTATCCTAAATTTTCGATTGCATTAATACTCGAAAGTTGAATATGGTTCAACCCGAAAAATTACGAAAAGGACACACAATTGGAGCTATGCTCATTCGCAATTTTGATTTTATCCGGAGATGTGACTATAATATGATCTGAGCATTACCCAGAGTCAAGGACGTATCAAGAGGGGAGGGGATTTGGGCTCGATCCCTTGATTGAACCCAAATTTTCGAGCTTTAAATTCGTTGAAAAAGGATACGGTGCCGACGCCTTCCATTTGACATTTTTCTGTCCGAAAAGAGCACGTTGTAGAGCCTTGCAATTTTTTTCCTGATTTGAAAATACCTCTTTCTTATTATATGCGCACAAACTCATCAGATATGTAAAAAATGATCTGATGCCTATCTTAGCTCGTTCTATTCAGCAAATTAATTAGATAATATCAACGTCAACAAGCCTGTAAGTGGCATATTATAAAATCAGTTTTTCGATGGTCCTACTCTCATCAGTATTTTTATTCAAATCCTTTATAATATACCTTTGGCAAATATCAATGAAAATTTTACTTTCTATGTTAGTATTCCATTCTTCATCATCAAACTGGATAGAAGATTGCGTTTCTGATCATTAAAAGGAATTCAAACAGGTCTAACGATCTTTAGGGTACTTGCTATTGCTTTACATTAGCTTAAATTGTAATCTACCATATCGTGCCCTGCTCTGCGTCGGCCAGGGTTATAGTTTTATCGTAATTAAGTTTATTAATAAATTGTTCACAAGATAGTATCATTCGTGTTTACCTTCTGTTAATGCAATGTGAATACTTAAAAAGTTAAAATTTAACACTCTTGAAAAGACAATAACCCAAAACAAAATGAGTAGGGCTGACGCCCCCCATGCCTTCTGAAGGCCAGAACATAATTTGCACTTTGCTGAAAATCCCCCCTCCTACCCTTTCCTCCCTCCTGCCCTTTCCTCCCTCCTTCCCTTTCCCCCGCTTGCCCTTTCCCCGACCTGCCCTTTCCCACGGCCTCTCGCCGCCCTACAATGCAAACAGTCGCTGAATCCGCCACTGTTTCTTGATTACAGTACAAGATGATTCAATTCTAACTTTGTCAACACTATTCTTAAGATGTCCTAATACCATACAGCGCCAATTGTTGAGTTTCTCCGTAGCTTTTTACAGCAGCCATTTACTGTGCGGATATGTGCGGGTACGCAAAAAGAGAGGCATTGCTTAAAACTTTAAACTATTTAACACGCATTCAGATTTACCTTTAGTCATCTGAAAGTTACAATTTCTTGCCTGCCCCTACTATCGTTCAGTTGTAAATGTTAAAAGAAACCCGCTGGTCCTTCAGTAAAAGTTTTAGTAAGCTGTGTAGCGTAAGCCTCTCCTACGATACGAAGTCTTTAAGATAACGAGAGGTGGTCAGCGCACAAGGAATCATACACGAATATCATCAGCGAAGCAGTATACTGACCCCGTCAGAGTATAGTCTCAAAGGCAATCGTTAGCTGTATTTTAAGAGGATTAACGTATCAAGGAGATGACCATCTGTATACGAAAGTTATTCGTAAAATTTATACTATTTAAACGCTTGAAACGTGAAGCAAATATTTAAGTATAATTATGGTCACTATTTGTGCTGAATATCTGAATGGTGCATCAAATGGTACCTCGATTAACCATTCGTGTTGTGCAAATAGAGGAAATTGAGGAAGTATGCTACAGTTTGTACCTCGTTGAGCTGGCATTAGTTGTAATGACATTAGTTTTACAATCTTCCAAGATCGTACAATTTCATGACCTCTTTTCTATGTAACTCGGTACGTGCTGAGAAGATGCGTCCAACTTATGTACAAATAGACTTACTATTCTTTTATCAGTGTCATAATAACGTTTACACTGACTGCGAGCTATAACTCGTTCAACTAAATCATTTTTTTACGTAAGACAAAGCTACATGAAGCTACGTAATAGTTCGAATATTCACTTTGATTAGCTGCTATTCGATCGGGTACTATTCGACTAGGTATTCTTCGATTAGCTGCTCTTAAGAAGTAGATTACGTAATGTGAAGTTCGAATTCCCAGGTATTAATTTCACCTAGCATTTACATATGTGAATATTGGTATTTGCTTTTAAGCCTATCCTATTCGAGGATTTTTCATCTACAGATATCAAATAATTTTGATAGAAAAATAAATAATAAGTATAATTTATAAGGCGATATCAAATATAAATCTTTCAAAAATAAACTTTTTAAGGAAAGTAGCAAATTAACTGATTCCTGAAGATATATATCCTCACCTTAAAATTTTCGTTTGGCTTTAAATACAAAGCGTATTTCTTTTCCAGTTTTTTCCTATACCACCAGATGAACAGAAGGCATATAACAATAGTAGCAATAATTGCACACACGGTACCAGCAATGATTCTGCCTTTAAATTCATCCACAGAGATGAGTTCTTCTATTGTATCAAGGGAGAGCATTATGAGAGGCCATTAATTCCGAGCATGTTAAATCAGAAGAAAATATATTGTTTGAAGTATCTCACGAAGAAACATTGACAATTGACAATAATGTTTTAAAGATACCACTTATTGTACTAATAGTATGAAATGTCAAAACTACCTTAATCGTTGCAAAATAGAGTGACTTTCCAATGATAGCAAAATTCAGTGACTAAATTTGTAGATGACTTCATCTTGGTTTATTAACCTCGTGTCCTCAAAGATATATTAAATGGTCTCAAATATTCAGTGTTTTAAAGAAGTGAGACAATGCTGTTTTAGGACCGCGGTTAAGGATTTTCATCATTGCGTCAAAAAGCGTATTAATACTTCAATTTTCAATTTGAATAGAGTGACCTCGTTTGATTTCTAAAGCAACTGGTCAATGTATGGCATTATAGTGGTTACTTCTTTATTAAGAAGAGAAGGTTGCAAAAAGATAAACTAAGTATGTACTGGCGTTTTAGCCATCTGGAAAACCCCCATAGATTGAAGATTTTTCAAAACTGCAAGGATAGACTCTGGAGCTAGATTTCCATCAATTCAGTAGAGTTTATTATAGATTGTTGGAAACATTAAATTAACAAGAACCATTATTGCAGTTTAAAACTGAAAAGTTGTCGGTTTTATTCCTACCTTCTACGAGCACAGAAACACCTGGAAGCTGAAGACAGTCGTTCAAAAGTAGAATATGTATATCTTATATATATGTAAATTTATATATTTATATATTTATATATATATATATATATATATATAGATTTTGAAAGATACCTTTTTTAGTATTGTCTTTGAAAAAAACTGCCCCCTCCCGGATTTGGGAAAAATATATATTACCCCCTCCTCCCCAGGATTTTCATGATTTGGCACCACCAGGACCGGATTTAAAGCTTTGAAGCTTTTATGGCTATATTTTTACTGCTCTGTATTCATACCATTGGAGGAAGGGTCAATCTTCCTTAAGAACATGACACTTTATGATTAACATGACATGCTTCTTTATGATGACACTTTCTTTTTTATCGCAAAATATGATAATACTTAGATGCCCATGCCTGGCGCAATGTTTCAACGGACCCCTTTAAGGGGTAGTTAGGATTTAAAGGTAAAGGTTTAATTGAGACAAGGCGTACCAGGTGCGTACACTTATAGCTAGGAGTGCAAAAGCTTATAATATGTTCCCTTGTTTTTCTTATTCAAAAATGCAAAAAGTTGCACGTATTTACACCTAGTAAGCAAGTTGGAACAATAAGTCTTAGTTGATTTTTTATTTAATGGCGCACTCGTTAATATTGATAAAAATGAAAAATTGCCAAATTCCTTTTAACTCAGGGGGTTCTTACAGATTTTGACTTTTCAAGGGGTTAACATACTATCCGAGGTTAAGAAACCCTAAGCAAGAGGGAGCCCCATACACCTTTAGATATGATTAAATAAGGACCCAACATTTGACTTCAGTGTGATGACTAGAATGCAGACTTAGGAAACTTAGGAAATATGAGATCTTTGCAGTTAATAAATATTTATAAGGTATCAAGTTAAAACTTTCAGTCTGCCATCCTTTATTACGATCATAATGAAAATATTGATAATGCTCAATGATTAAGATAATGGAATTGATAATAATGATGAAAATAGTTATAATAATAGGGATACAGATAATAGTAATGATGTTAATAGTAATAATGGTAATAACTATTATTATATGATAGGAAACCTATTTTTTCTTTTGAGTATTTGTTACTTTGGTTCAGGATAACTAATGAAGTAAGAGTACAAGTATAAAGTGACTTGTTTGTAAATGCCCTGTCTTTAAAATGTATCCAGGTATCAACACTGTTGTCAAATTTTTTTATCAATTTCGTCGCCCAAATCATGTAAAAAGTCGCCAAGAAGTCGCCCAAACTGGATTTACTAAATGATAACTGAATTATGTGACAGCAGGTTATCTTAGAACTCACGTTCACTACTTGTTGGGTATGCTTGTCGGAATTCTTAGATGACCCTACAGGTCCGTGTCGCCTTTAAAAAAAGCAATTCTGTTGGCTTGCTGGTTAGCATGGTTTATTGGCACGAAAAGAATGTCTCTAGAGTAAAAACAAATACTTCTTCTATGGTGACAGTTAATCTGTTAAATTATTGAAATTTAGGCAATTCATATCATGCACATTCATGGATAGCGAAATTAAATAAGCTCTTACGATTTAAAACATTCAAGATGCCAATTCATATAAGTATTAATGTGTGAGTAGAAATCTAAAGCTCTCAAACATGTTATACGTCCTTGTAAGAGACACGTGATGGTCATAGCCGAGAACCATAGTTCTGACTGCAAAAAATGCTTCTCCACAATGTTTTGCGGAATGGTAAAGTTTAATTACGAGTCGTGAGTATTTCGGGTTAAGAAATAATTGCGCGACACCACACTTAGCAATACAACAATTGCGAGCGATTTTTTCCCCTATCTATCAGTAAAAAGTTAATTTCAACTAAAAAGAAAGTTTAGTGTAGCGTCTTCCTAGCATCAGGAAAATTTTGTTGATACCATATTGCACTTGTGCATGCCATTGAAGTCACTGTGTTGCAGTATAAAAGCCCTAATCTGATGTCATTATCATAGATTGGCCTCAAGGAAGGAATTTACTCCTCAATTTATACCATTGCGGTGTGTTTTATTATTTCGAGTTTTCTTTAAATTAGGCAGGAAAGTTTTTGCATCAAGTATCTCTTTCAATTTATTGGCACCATTTACATGGAACTTGAACAATATGTCTGGTTTACTTTTGCGTGATTCTTATTTTCATAACAATTTTTGATCTCATTAAGACACTTACTACTCAAATTGAGCACACAAACACGCAAACACACAGACGCACACTCCCGCACACACACGCAAACACACACACGCACATACATACCCCCCACCCCCTACACACACACACACACACACACGCACATGAACACACACGCACACACGTACACACACGCACTCACTCACACCTCCACACAAACACACACACACACATATTCAGGGGCTAAATTGAGAGTAATATATGTGATGTTTTGTTTCTGGAAATATTAATGAACTCTTACTAAAACCAATGCATTATTGAGAGAAATGTGATTAACTTTCATCCCTGATGAACAGAAATGCCCAGCTCATGAAAATGTCTATCCAAAAATACTAAAAAAGTAATTAACTTTCATGCCAAATGTAATTTCGATCCGGCTTTTTTCTGAAATTTAATATCTTGTCGAACCGGCTAAAGGACAATTTGAGCCGGCTTTAGCCGGAGCCGGAGGGTTATTTCGACCCCTGTAAGGTAGAAATTGATGCCCTTAATCAAAGTTTAGTGCCCAAATTTTGAAATTGGCGTAGATAGTTCTCTTCTCTAATATAGGGTACGCCATTCTATATCTGATATAAGAGTATGTACCTGGCTACTTTTGTACTAAATTTCCCCTTGTACGCATTAGCTATAAAAGTAGGTCCCTGCTTTAAATCTGTGTCCTTGCCTTTTCTATGCAATAGTAAATGGTGCCTTTTTCTATTGTAGGGTACCCTCTCTAAAAAGGATGTAAATATTTAGATTCATAGGTTACGTGTATTTGTGCTGTAACCTATATAAACGACTTGTGAAAGCAACGATAGCGATAGGCTGTGATTTTTCGTGTAGCAAAACTAGCTAAGGCAAAAATCACTACCAACAGCTTGTTGTGTTAGTCGCAGTGAAAATTGTATATTCAGAAATTTACAGATCGAGTATTACGGAAACCCCGATCCTATGCAAATGACGTCAATGTTGCCAGTTTTGCGTAGGATGGTTAGTTGACATGTCACGTGTCCATCGCAGTGACTACTGTAAATCATAACAAATTGAAATCCTCAAACTAAAATGAAGTTCTTTGTTTCTGAAACAGGTATTCGTGCCCTTCTTTAATTCTAAGTGCCTGTGTTCTCAGACGAATAAATATGTACTGTGTATGCACTTTAAACAGATAGTGAATATTTTCAAGTAGGTATGTACGATATAAAGCACCTTGTGCCGAAACTGAATGTAGGTAAAAATCCCTAAAGAAAAAATCCCTACGGAAATAATCCCTAAGGAAAAAATCCCTAATGGAAGATATCCCCCGTGGAAAGAATCCCTAAGGAAATATTCCCTCCTAGCAAAAATCCCTAAGGAATATATCCCTAAAGAAAAAATCCCTACAGTAAAATTGCACGCCCTGGTTACTAGGTACTAATCCACTGTAGGTAAAAATGGGGGATATTGTCCGGGGGGTTAATATCCGGGGGGATATTTTCTTGGGGGTTAATGCCCGGGTGGTTATTGTCCGGGAGGTTAATGTCCGCCCACCGACTGAATGAGCAAACAGCCGACTGTTCGATTGACGGAATAAAAACCCCCCTGACGGTGTAATTAGAGACAGTGACCTTATACTACAAATGCTTACGTTCTTACAGAGTCCTGTTCTACGTAACAGAACCTTCACCATGGCTCGGGTCTGAATTCACTTCAGTCAAGTCTTACCTGAAATTTCTAGTCCTTTTCCCTTCGCTGCTGGTAACCAAACCTGTTAACGAAGACAAAAAAAACCACACTTTACAATGCGTCATAGTCACAGGTCCTTAGTTAGACAGATGCAGCGCAACAGAAATAAAATCTTAAAATTCGAAAACATACTGCTCGGTCCTCGCACCCAACCCCAACTCCCCACCCCATCCCAAATTATACCTAGAGCACGCAAGAGCAAGGAACACACCTGAGTGAAAAAAATAAGCATGAAAACCTTGCACTTCCAATAACTCGGAAAATGCATCGAACATCCCTTTCATCTTCAATGTGACCCGGAACTGCATTAATATGTGCAGATCGTAATACAGTAGTTGACAACCACTCTTCCTACCTTTTAAATACAAAGTACGCTATCTACGAACAGTCACTTAATGAGCATAAGACAGTTTCTGCCGCATTCTTATGTCCTACCTTAATGAACAAAATTAACGAGTGCACGAATTAACGCGGCTTTTATTAACGTCGATCTAATTAACGTTTTTTAGACGAAAAATGCATTTTGATGTGCACTAATTAACGTTTTATCAGGAATTTAATGTTTGAACGACATTACTTCAAGTTTTCAAACGACCCAACGTTAATTAGTGCCATCGTTAATTAATGCGTGTGTTAATAAATGACAAAAATCAAGTACCATATATAATATTTTTAAAGCACCGCGGTTTTATCAGGCGCCCGTCTTCACTGTAGGCTACTTTCTCCCCTCATATTTGTCATTGAATTTAATTGAATTGTAATTGAGTACAACAGTATCCCTAGTTTTCATTTCCCTCCAAATTTCATATACCTCCAATCCTGTCAATAGCGAGTCACACAGTGCTGTGATATCGTGGTATACTTGTAAAACAAAGAGGCTACCATCCGGCGATCCAAATCAGTGTAAGTAAATCGGTGCCCTTATTTCCATTATTAATCCGCACAAGGTTGTAAAGGGTCTGAACGTCCCATCAGTTTTAAGTGACTGTAACCTGTCTTTGATTGCCACGGTCTTCTAACCAGTATAGGCAACAGTGATTTCCCATAGTCCAATTCCCCACTATTTGATTACCACTTTCTGACGACAGAAAACGGTACAAATTTTCCAAAACGCTGAAATAAAGTCCCGTATATGTTTATAAGGTGCAATAGTTGGTCTTTGCGGCAGTTTTTTTTAATCCTAAGTTTACGTGAAAATTGTGTAAGGACCCAGTGAATACACGATCAATTCTATGTTATTCCAACAGTCCTCCCGATACTATATTTCAGGTCAACTTAGCCTTTCGTGTTGTGTACAATAAATCTGAATGAAACGGCAAATTTGGCTAAAAGCACAGTTCGAGGATTCACACCTTTAAGGCATTTGCATTTCCGTCTTGATTTCAAATTCGCTTGCAACTCTAAACATCGATTGACAAATGTCTAAATTTATGAAAACAAGCTTTGAAATTTTGAAATTTCTTCCACAAATTGCCAGAGATATCCATTTATGTGAAACGTATTGCTCAGACCATAAAAACCTTAACCTGATCGGTTTCTCACTGCTATCTCGACTTCACCTTTGCTTTTAAATATTCTGAACTGTGAGGAAATCTCTGAATTTATGAGCTATCTAAGGCAATTTACGAAGTCATAAATGTAAGAAATGTCGATATTTTAATGGGAAAAGTGTAAATAAGCCTAATTTGGTACTATATTGCCCAAGCGCGTGCGGACACGTTCCTGGTCTTTAGTGTGGACGAACGTTTTGTAGTATTTATCTTCTGGGAACCTTCAACGCACTATCGAGCTGTAGCTCACACCTTGTGATATCATTGCCCTCTGTAGTATTTTTCGTACCGATTCCTTACCTTGGAAAGTACATAAACAGTAATGTTTCATAGCTTTATGCGTTGAATACTTTCTGTTTAAGCTTCTGCACCGATGATGGAATTAACGGACCTCGGAAAAGTTTTTCTCGAAAGTGAGGTAAGATAACTGCCAATACCATTTTGGTGGTGCCAATACCATTTTGGAGGTAAGATAACTGCCAATGACCACTTTGTAATGGTTCAACTTAACTGTCAAATATCATACTCTTAGCTCGCTACTGAGCTAGCCCTGCCAGATGGGGCCATAATCTGCTCCCCCCTTACAAATGTACAGAGGGACCAGTTTAAATAGGTATGTTTAAGCTAAACCAGATGTTACGAAATTTGAATAGTTTCCGAGCCGCCGATAGCACACGTTTCACTGCAAGACAACAGCATATGACATTATCCAACATCAACGTAGAGAAAGGTGAAAGGAATGCATCATGCGCAGCTTCAATCAATATTTTTGATAGATGGTGCTGCTTTTCAGAAACAATGCTGCAATATTCAGTCAAAATGACCACGGGTTTAAGACTAGACTAATCCATTAAAACTGCCTATGTACTGACAAGATATGTCATTAGAAATATAAATTTACGTCACTAAAATTAGTGAGAAAATAGCTCTGAATGGCCGACCATTTATGCACCAGTGAGCGTCATTTCGACTGCTCCTAACTTTAAAGGTATTGCTAAACCAAGAATCATATTTTTCACTACTAAATAACATGCTAATTACTCGCCATTCTCCTTCAAATATTACTGAAACATATATGTCACATTATTATGTGTGGGAAACAATACGTTAAATTTCAAAATGTTTACCGGAAGCAAAAGGAGATATCGCCGGCTAAAGTTTGGCCACCTGTAATGTCATCCATTCCAGAATGCCTTCCGGTAAAAAATGTTTACCAAAATTCCATTTATCTCAAGCCCTCCGAATTTAAGCACGGTATGGTGACGGTTTTAAAGATGTCGTTGTTGATATTGATGATGATGATGATGATGATGATGATGATGATGATGATGACGATGATGATGATGATGATGACGATGATGATGATAATGATGATGATGATGATGACGACAATGATGACGCTGATAACAAAGAAGAATAGTACGCGCAGGAAGAGCGATCATCATGTTGGTGTTGTCGTTGCTGATGTTGACGATGAAAATGGATCCCATGATTCGATAATGATAAAATTATAATGATGATGATGGTCATGATGAGTTGCCACTAAGATAATGTTCATGCATATAGGAATAGGCACATAAATTTAAAAACAACAACTAAATATAACAAGTACTCACCCAAAAATGAATTTGTTGTAAATGAAGAATTTGGCAAACAATCAGCGCCACAACCTGCTATTTTCTTTCTGGAGCAAAGGTTTATATCGAGACGAAACAGCTTCTTTTACGTGCCTTTTATTCGTATTTCCCTTTCTAGTTCCATTCACATAGAGGTTTAGAGTCTTTTCTATATAAAAGAAAAAATTAGACTTGATTAGTAAATGCTTGATTATTCTGAGGACACCTGACTATTTTATAGCTTGAAATTAGGTGTCATTCCTTTGCTTGAGTCATTGTTATAAGATAGAATGCTGAGGCTGCGGAATAGTAAAATTTCCTAAATTTCCTATACTATTAAATATAGTTACTAAATCTTACGTGATAACTTCAATCGTGTAAATATGCTTGCAATGGCTTTTAGAAAATAATGCATTAAGCCTGTTTCATTTACGTAACCTAAGCCGTTCGGGCCTTTTTGGGTCGCAAAGTCACAAAGTTGGTCCGGTTGCAGTGCACCACAGTAGAGACCCGAAGCTGAGCGAGGAAAGGGGGCTACTAAAACATTTCACAAGGAGAGAGGATACTATAAAATATTTCGGCCTATTCCTCCTTATTACTTCTGGTCCTGTCAGTAACTTGGGCGTTGTCTTTATAAGACAGGTAAAAAGAAACAGTGTGTCCTGTTTTTATAGGTTGCGTGTTGCAGCATTTTTTTTCCGTTGGCGCAAAAAGAACATTTTTGCTCAACGATTTCTTGGTTGACGTGAAGAGAATTGTCGCTGCGACCGAGAGCTGATCATATACTGCGCATGCCTAGACGTTAATAAATTGGACTGTCAGTAACAAATTCGTCTAGTGGAAATTGATATTTAAGACAAATCTACACTAGGCGGAAAATGTCGAATCTCTCGACATTTTCTGCTTTTCTACATGCTCACACATAGACGTTATATCTGGCCGTGTCTCGGCGTACGTTTGCGAGAAGACAATAGTAGAATCAGTTCGCCGCTCGCAAAATTCCAGTTAAACCAGCAACCAATAGAAATGCAAGATTTCTGCAGTGCAAGATGGCGATTCAAGGACCACAGCTTCTTTAGTACTGCATGCCAGACATATATCTGAAGGTTACAAACAATGGTTTGGTTTAAAAAATGTTAATACAAGTGATTCTCGAGCACGTAGACGGCACTTTTAGCCCCTGTTTGCGATGAATAGTTTTACATGGAAGCTTCCATTGGTTATCATTTCAAATGCCCTAACTCCGGAAACGAGTATTTCGGTACATTCTTTGATATTTTGTATCAAGCAACAATCTGCTGTTGAGACGTAATGTGAACTCATAGCAGTATTTCTTGTTTGGGGTGGTCTTGATGCCACAGAAACTGAAACACCAATGAAATGCCTTGGCAAAGGGCACCGCCCTCTGGAGAGGAAGCCTAAAAGTGAAATAATACACCGCAGAAAATTCATGTATTGTACATATTGTATATATTGAAACATGATATATTTTTGCTAACTTTCAATTTAACTGCAGGCGACGATTTATTCTAAAAGTGACATTTAGCATTTAGGTGATGTGCTATATAGTAGACAGTAACGGGCAGTCAAAGAATTTCAAGACCATTTTTGAACTTGTTGCCGACGATATAACCAAACTTCGTTTCCCTTGATGGCGAACAATTGTGTAAAACTACAGCAGAATAATACCAATGTAGTGCACGCCGATAAGGTCTTTTGTGTTGCGTATCAGTTTCCTGTTTGTAGTCAACAACCAAGATATTGATATAAAATATATCTTATTCAAATCTGCAACACTCTGTTCTGAAGTTGTAATGGGAAGATATTTATTTAGACTCAGTCGCCCTATACAGTTCATTTTGGACAGCAAGAGCATCTCAGTCTAGTTGCTAATTAGTACTGGTTGTTGGTAGGGAAATAGTAATAAGATATTAATGATAGAGAAATGGAAAGGAAGGATAATAATAATATATCTATATTCTTATAACCACCTCCGGAGGTTCTTTAACAGACGACGCTTTTTCAAAGGTATCTTTCTGAGATATCTTTCTAAGGTATCATTTGGCTGGCGTCAAAGACGAACAGCCCCCTTACATCCTTAGACATCGAAACTTTAATTTTAAAAATTTGTAGCCCTTGTACTCAGCTGTCGAAGTTACATCGTTGGAACCCAGGCTAAAAGTGCAAAGCTGCCGTAGAAAATCGCGAAAAGGCGAAGCGTTTAACACAAATTTGTGGCCTGTAGTTTAGTAGCTTCTCTTAGGTAGATACAATTTTGGAGCGTAACGTTCAAAAATTGGTGTTCTTTTTTTCCTTAGGTTCGCACCACAATTTTTTGGAAGGTTATATGGGCTTGGCATCTTTTTGGCAGGAATATTTGGTTTAGCTCTCCTCGTAATATATTGAAGGAGAGGCCTTAGAAATTTGTCATTACAGGCACCTCTGTCCTTGCGACCAGCTTCCTTTAAAGGGCAGCTTTGAAATGCGGGCGCAAAATCAAAGTCCAAGCAAAAATTTGTAATAAACTCTGCATTTAAACTCTGCATTTAACATGTTCACAGACACAACATTTTTTTGGCGATTAAATGATGTTCGCTTTCCCCCCCCCCCCCAAATTTTTCGATGTCCCCAGCTTGGGAACGCGACCCCAAGGTTTAAAACCCCTTACGTCGTAAGGGGACATGGAGCAAATTGGAAAGTATCCAACTGTTTTGTATTAACATTTAGGGCCCCAGTAGGCTCATGGCTCTCCACATAACGGAAGGATGGGATCACCGTAACTATAGCGCTAAATCAATACGATATCAACTGGAGGAGGGCTTGGCAGCTATTTCGGGTACCACGAAGGTGTAGAGGGTTGCATATAAATTACGATTTAATTCGTAGAGCGACAAGCCACTGCAAGGTGAATTTCGCTAATGGTCACTAATACCACTTTTTAATAATCATAGTAAAAGATCAATTGAAATGTGGTTTCTCAGCAGGATGCTCCGCATCAAGGTCCCTTTATAAAAGTTTTATAAAGTTTTATATAGGGACCTTGCTCTGCATATCCTACAAGGATCATGTGACCAACCAAGAAGTACCGAGAAGGGCAGTAACATCGTGATCCCCTATGAAATCCATTAGAAAGCGCCAAGCAACATTCTTTGGGAACCTCGTGCGAAAGCTTGGAATGGAGCACCTAGTCACCACCGGTAAGATCTGTGGGAGAAGAGACAGAACGAGACAACGAGAAAAGATACTAGAGGGAATGACATCGTGGCCAATACCAAGCCCAAGAATACCAAGCCCTACTAACACAATCGAAAGTGTCTGGAGACGAGAAAACCATGGTCGCCGAAGCCGCAAGGTATGGCACCTAAAAAAGAAGTAAAAGATCTGCAGTAAATGAAAAGCCACTGATTTTTCTTTAAAAAATTGCAGATTTCCTTACTCATTTTCCGAAACTTTGAAATAAATAACTACAATTAAGATTTTAGCATCTTGTCATTAATGTTCCTGTTAAAACCTCAAAACACACAATTAGATATCTTTGTTATTTAAAAAACAACAAAGTTGCTTGAAATTTAACTTCTACTTTCATCAAACTTCATTAAAAGGTTGCAGCCGAAAAATTGCATTTCAAGAAGGTTCAAATGTTGATGTGGGTTAGATTTAAAAGAGGGGCGTTTATTTAGCTTTTAGTCAAAGTAAGAGAGCTATTTATTGTCCTGATTGTTTAAGTGCAGGAGGCCTTAATTCTAAGAATCTGGGCCTTTGGCAAGGAAATGGTGTATTAGATGTTCTCATTGATGACAGCTTTGTCCATGATCCGTGAGAGGTGGCCCCACTGGGCGGTCGGGCCTTCCTCGAGGCTGGCTTCTCTGCGTAGCCGACGTCGAGGGACGTTGCCCTTGGAGGCCCCACCCGCCCTTTATCTATTATTTAGGCTGTTTGGTGGTTGTACTGTTTATTTTTGGCAAGTTTTAAAATTGGGGCTACTGCTCATCAGGGGTCTTCGATTGAGAGATTGTGTTACTTCTAAGCAGTTATATCATAACATGGGCGGATGTTAATGAAATCTCCCTCATTGTTCATGAAGTAGTAATACTTAAGTTTTAAAAACACACTAGAGAAATAGAAAATATGTCACCACCGGGAATCAACCCCATGACCCACGCTTTCGTGGTGTGTGCTCTACAAACTGAGCTAGGTGACCTCCGATGTTAATATACTCTATTTCTCTAGTTCTCCGGTGGTGGCATACCGTAAAATCCTGGGCTTATAGAGGTTCGTAAGCATTTTTGATGGGCTTATATTCGGGGGAGCTTATATACAGGGGGGGGCTTATATTCGGAGGGTCTTTTGAGTTAACAGGTGAGTTGTGTATTCCCAAAAATTGACTATTCAGTGTCCAATCCGAGAGACTAATAGCAATATTTAATGCGTAAAATCTCACAAACGAATAAAAGTAAATACAGAGGTTCCATATATACTCTGTCCATGTTCATTCAGTATCACTGCTTTCTGTAATACCAATTTCGAATCCAACATACAGAATCCCAAATGTAAGGCCTGGGCTTGTATTCCGGGGGGCTTATATTCGGAAGGATATTTTGGTTAGCGTACAGGGGAGCTTTTATCCGGGATTTCACGGTATTTCTATTACTTTGGTATCCTTTCAAAACTGACATTTCAAGTCTTCTCATGTGGATGATAGTAATACTTCCTCGTTAAAATCACAAGCGGGAATATAGTTTCAGAGGCTGGTAAAGCCTGATATACACCACTTTATTTGGTCACAATCGATATTAACTACAGTAATTCTAAAGTATTTTGAAGATTCCGTCTACAAGTATCCGGATATATGTGCAAAAAGTGGAGCCTTTTTCTTTTCGTTTGAAACACCTCTGGTCTACACTTACCACTTTCAAATCCACACGACACGAATTGTCGTCATCGGACGCGTCATGCCGAAAGAGGGCCTGCACAAACCCACGATGTGCGGTTTCGTGCGCTGTCCCAAAAATATTGTGTGGATTGATTGTGCCCGTATCAAGATACTCTATCGCGTTATTTAGAAATGGTTTTCTCTGGCCACCTCTGGCTCTCTTTCATATCATCCTCCCAACTTTGATAAAGAGCTTCCAGTGCTCCTTTCCGAATACAGTGGCCTGTGAATTGGTATTACTGTTCCAGCATTAATTGAAGCACCTGTTTGTCCTTGTGTGGGGGTCGTAGGAGATCTATGGTTGTCACCCTGTCCACGCATAAAATGCGCATCACCTACCTGTAGATCCACATTTTCCGGATTTTCTTACGGTTCTAATAAATAGCTACTTAATTGATCACGGTATTTGTTTGTGGGTCATGCGGAATACCTTCATGATTCATACTTTCAAAAGTTCCATGTATAAGGTATTGACGTGGAATCCTCTGTTTGAAAAGGAGGATGCGGAAGTTAATTGTAGGATGTGTTCTCTTTTACGTAAATTGTATTGTTTTAAAGTAGGAATGTACTTTAATTTGATTGGACGGTATTTTAGTAAAGTTGCTCTTACAGGACTTAAAAAGGTAGATATTTCTTATTGCAAACCAGATTAAGATTGAGATTGGGATGGATTTGAGAGACGAGGAGGAGAATTGATTAAACAGAAAAACTCGTCAGCTTTTTGAAGATTGCGTCTTTGATTTTATGCGATCCGAAGAGTCAGCGCTTGCTTTTAATTAATACTCAACACACATTGCAGCTGCCTCAATGTTACCGTTTGCTACCCTTTGCTTCTTGAGTTAAGTTGATTGACCAACAATCTTTCGTTTACGACAGTTCCTCAAACATGTTTCTATCGATATACCCAGATCTTCTTGGGATTTTATCACACTCTCATACACAGTCTTATGGTGGTATCCCACTTTTCTCACTTCACTCCATACGATTGCTGTGATCAGTGTATGGCGAAAACGTTTAGCAGAATGAATCCGTTACTCAACTCAAAATTGCAGATATAGAAATCCTTGGTGACCGCAGAGTGAAAGAGAAGAAACTGGAGCGTATGGATAAACGGCGCGTGTAAACAACCGAAGTTAGAAAATTACTGAGCATGTGAAGCGCAAGCATTACACGGGGTTGTAATTAATTCGTTTCAAGTGTTCTCAAAACCGATTTGAGAAATATTTGGAGAATCTGGGAGTGTACCTGGGTTTATAGTTGTACACAAAACAATATTGTTGGGTACGGCAAGCATTCTGGTAAGGTTTTGTCTTATGATTACAACAGGAAATAGCTTTGTTTGTGTTCATTAGTCACTTGTTGTAGCCCTAATCCTACGTGCTCCAGAGCGCAGATAGGGGAGTGGCCTTTAGATATCAAGCTTAGCTGTGATGCAGTTCTTGGCTAGATTATTGGTTGTCTTTTGGCATGACATCGCAATTGCAGCCACACTTTGCAAAGTAACAGATGGTGAAACACTGGAGCTGTTTCCCTCCTCCTTTATCTGTTCTTTGTCTGGAGCCAGTGCGGGTGTGTGTGAGAGAGAGAAAAGAGAAAGAGTTCCTTAGCAGTCTTTTATCTATATCTTCCATGTATCTTATCTCTTTCATACTCTATTCTAGTATATATTATCTCGATGCCTACTCTACTCTGGTACCCTCTGCTCCCCTCTGGGCTTTGTGGCCCTGTTCCTATTTGCTTTTTCTTCCGTAGTCAGTAGAACCATGTTAACCTTGATATGCATCCTTCCTCGTGATGATGTTCGTGCGAAAACACTGATAATTTACACATTACCTCCTTTTTGAAGAGTAAAGAAGAATCAATCAAATATTTCAAACAACAGCCTGGATGGCACCCGGAATTTAAGTGACGGTGCCTTGCCAGCAGGGAAAATAGCCAAGTTTCTCAAGTCGTGGTCCCGCAAAATCCTCCCAGTGTGTCGAGAACAGATTTGATAAAATAGACGAATAAGATTTTGATGAGGTGCTACTTTCAAACGCAATCCTGGCTTGAGAAGTTGCAGGAAAAGAATGCAAGAGATCTAGAAGAAAGAGTGCCTGTTTGATCCGTCTGAACAAACACGAGAAGGAAAGCATTGGAATAGCAACATCTGCTTTGGTGAAATTGACTACAATATGGAAAAACAAAGGTATCACTTTCAAGACGAAGTCAAGGTTTATGAGAGCAATTGTTACGTCCACTATGACCTATGGTAGTGAGTCGTGGACAATCAATGCAGAAGCAGAAAACAGAATAAATTCGTTTGAAATGAAGTGTTTTAAAAAACTTCTGCAAATACCGTACACAGCCCATAGAACAAATGAAAGCATTAAAGATGATGTTGCGCAAAAATCCAGAAACCACGAAACTCTTCTATCAACAATCGAAAGAAGAAAGCTCCAATGGTTTGGACACGTCACAAGACATAATGCACAATTAACCTTAACAAACACTATCATGCACGGACGAGTTCCTGGGAAAAGAGGAAGAGGAAGACCAGAGTATGTTGGTTGTCAAAGATTGGAACATGGACAAATATCTCAGTTCAAAACAGTACAAGAAATGCTGCTGACCGACAAAGATGGAAGAATCTGATAGATCCAGTCAAAGTGCACCTACGGCCGCTTGGCTACGGAACATGAATGAATGAAAAGTATGTACAGCTAGCTTAGTAACAGATGCCAATAAAACATCAATACATATCTCCAGTTTCAAAAGAACTGTCGATTAAATAACATGTTTACAAGATTTTACTGATAACATTTAAAGCTGTTTCACCAAACTGTATCACTAGTATGATCTTTAGATACACGCCTTCGAGAGTGCTACAATCTGATTCCACAGATCTACTTGAGGTGTCCAAATTTGAAACATGAGCTACCGTGATAGAACTTTTAGTATTTCTGAAGCTAGATTATAAAATTCACTGCTAATGAAGGCTAAAGTTACATCAAATATAGAATAATGAAAACCACTCCTTAAAACACATCTCTTTCGTCTGTCTTTTTATGAAGATGAAGCATACACTCAGCGATGACCTTTTTCTTTTAAGTTATATGTAATAGATAATTGAAGTAACAATTCTGTCAAGCGCGTGGAGACAATAGCAGTAGGCGCTATAGCAGTGCATGGAACCTATAACTATTATTATTATTATTATTATTATTATTATTATTATTATTATCATCTAAATTATCATTAAATTGAGTAAAAGATTATCTTTTTATTTTTGAACTAGTATTGACTTTAGTTATCTCCGCCAGATCAAGTTTAAACAGGCATGGCTATCCAGTAAGTCAAGAAATACACCAAAGCACATATTTACTGGGGACGGGGCAACAAGGGGGCAGAGGGGGCATGGTACCCCAAAGATTTGACAAATCTCAATTTTTATCGTGACGACTTTTCAGCTTTTTCAAATTGAAATTGATTGCGACAGACATTGTGTCACATGTAGTGACGTCAATCCAAACAAATGACATCCCAAAATTCCATACCTCAATGGTATGGGACCATGGTGTAATGGTAGCACATCACTTTGCAATGCTGAAGGACGGGGTGCGATTCCTCGTGGTGCTATGTTTGTACCATTGAGCTTTTCATCCTGTGTCATCAGTCACCCACGTCACACATTCACAGCAAGTTATGCATATCGATAAGCACCCTTTTCAAGACAATGACCAAAGGCACTTTAGTGAATTGTGAAAAAATAATTTGAACTCAGCCTACTTGCCCACTCCCCCCAATCTGCCTTACCTTTCCCCGTCACTACTTATTTTTAACTTTGCTGTCCTTGTTAAATCAAAGTCACTCCAGAGGTTTGCTTGCTAAACAGAGTTTTACTTATTTGATGCTGGTAAACAGGGGCGCTGGTGTCAATGTGGGACATTGCCCTTAGACGCCCTAGCTGTCCTTTATTAATTAGTTAGCACAGGATATTTGCAAAGTCCATCGACAGACTTTGGTTAGCATATTTGATGGTTTTACTGTGTATTTAGGGTAGTTTCAAAATCGAGCCCACCGCTCATCAGGGGTGAGCTTGCAGGCGTCAATGAGGAGCTTTCCCTCCCGCCCTCTTGGTACGTGCACACTGTGTTCTCTATGAGAAAAAAACAACAACTTGTTATTTGAAAATACCCTGGCTCACTATTCAGATTTCAGCACTTTTTAGTATCTAGTATAGGTCTAGGGCGCTGGGTGCCCTTGATACAACCCTGCCTAGAGACCACTATGGAATTTCTGTGTAATGATAAATCGCGCCATCGAATAAAGGAGATGGGCAAACTTTTAAATATTATTTATTGCTATTCAGAATATTCAGGAGTGCTTTGCACAAACTTTATGTACTATGTGACGTGTGTTGATGATATTACAGGATGAAAAGCTCAATGGTGAAAACTTAGGACCACGAGGAATCGAACCCCGTCCTTCTATAGGTTTACTTGTATATGACAGAAACTATGCAACATTTTCCCTAAACAGGTTTCTGCTTTTCCAAGTATGAGTGAGTGGACACCAAGATGTTTATCGAGCTTGCCTGAAGTTTTCCCGACAAGTCCTCCCTTCTTTCCCAACTCACCTTTTAGTCCGTTAAGTTGATATTTCACAAAAGAAATTGGTGGCCTCAAGTACCTCTAGCTTACCCTGCCCTCGACGCTTAAACACCTATAAATACAGATGAAATTAAGATAAGCTGAAACGATGTGAATCGCTCAAAATATTTTATAACAGGTATACTTCAACGGTTTTAATATTCCAATTGTGGCTTAGAATATGTAACTGATGTGTCACAATGCAGAGTAATGATATCACGAGATGAAGAATTTATATATTCAAATTTACATCAATATAACAAATAGCGCATTTCGTATAATACTGTAATGGTATACTTTTTGATATTTATTGAGTGTTCTCTACAATTCGCCAAGGCAAATAGCAGGCAAGGTAGTAGCAACGACAGGTGCTTTTGTTAGCATCAAATGTTACTAAGATCACAGAAAAGTATTCCATATATCATGATGATCTTAAAATTATAAAATTGGAATACAGAGTGCAAATTCAGAATCACAATATGTACAACTATTGCACTGTAACAAATGATGCCCTGCAAGTGAAACTTATACCATTACAAATCTATCAGTTATAAGCAGAGATAGGTTACTCTATGTTCAATTTCTGGGTGATGTAAATGCTAAACTACTTTTGTCTGCTTTATATGATATTGTAAGGCAATACTAGACGTTAAAATATATTCTTGGTGTTCATTTTATTAATTTTAATCAATATTTTGAAACTTTTACTGAAATATATTTGTGGAGCAGCGACTAACTAAATTACTGCTGTTAAAGTTACGTTATCATTAGTAACGACACCCTGTTAGAACATCATTACGAGATAAAAGCTGTTTCATGCGTACATCGGCATCTGTTACATCATTTACATAATGTAGGGCAATATTAGAGGTTAAGATATATTTTTGGTGTTCTTTTTATTAATTTTTATCAGTTTCTTGAAGAACTTTACTAAAATCTATTTGTGGAAAAGTGAATTAGTAAATTAATGCTGTTATTGTTGGGCTACGTTATCTTTAGTGTGCACACGATCTCAATCTGACGTCTGCTGATTTGACATTGCAAAACCATTTTCGTAGTTGAATTGATTGGCTCCCTATGACTAACCAGTAAAGCCGAGTCCTTCTTGTAACTTTCCCCAATCTCATGTACAAGGCATTGCGATAATGACACCACAGCTAGCCTTTACATTTGCTCGTGAAGCAGACCCATGAAGTCATTTCCAAGCCTCAGAACATCCAAAAGGTGATAGTTAATTTAATGCTGACTGGACGAAAGCCAACAGTTTGTGTTCTGTGCAACCACGGTAGAAATTGTATTCACATGTTTTACCTTTAGAACAGATCTCTGCTAAAGGTAATTTCCAGTTGCATTTAAAGAGATTAAAAATGCTGTGTTCCTTGGTTCTTTACATTATGCGTTCCTCTTTACCACTTCCGACTGTCGATACATCTCAGTGATATGATAGCATACATTTTTACAGTGTAGCAAGCTAGTAACTTTTGCTTGTCTGAAACCTTGATCATACCGCAGCTATTCTTACGTTATTCAGCGGCAGAATAGATTATTAAAGGAGTACAAAATTAGATTCTACTTACGCAGTTATAATTTCAATTTCTTAAATAACGTGAATTAGTTTCTTTGAGGTTAATTCTGATACCTAAAAGACCAGAACAAGATTGATATTGATTCACAAGTAATTGAGTTATTGCGTGATGCGGTCACCACATTAACTGCCATTTTTCTTTAATAATTTGGGCAATTAGTAATAAAACCCTATAAGCTTGCTCACTTATATTCACTGATTCACTTTAACTGCCGGAAATTCAAGTACTGAGTTACCACCAGTTTTAAAATGCACAAGATAGATGGACTAACAAGATTTAAACAAGCGTAAACATGAGTAAAAATAGAAACATGTTCTGTAGTCAGTTCATCTTTTGGTAAATGATGATTAGTTGGAAATAGGAAAAAATATATTGTTAAATTTTCATGGATTTATCACCGATTCTTGAAATGAATATTTCAGCGAGATAGTTCACTGAGGTGTAAGGTTTGTTTTATGTAATCTTACAAAGGAACTCTTATCTTATGTGTCCTACGTTACTCTATATCATTAAGAGCCATAATAAATCTATTTAGATCAATAAAATCACCATTTGAGGTTAGTACTACATTTAGTCAAACCAAGTAAGAGCACATGTGCATCTTAGGAAGATTTTTGTAATGTGACTCATTAGGCTTACTGTTCAATGACATTTACATTCAACTGTTACATGTCACAAACAATGACCCAGCATTTGCGCTGGAATATTTCCGGTATAATAAATGGTGTTAGCGATTTCCGTCACTTTTGCTATACAAAATTTGCCCAATGTCTCTAGCAGTTCTATTGCAATGTCAATTCCAACTGCTATCCCTTTTTTCATCTTTTGTGTTTCTCTGTTTATGTCTGCTTCTTTCATACACAAGGCTTTGTTTGTTGATCCAGAAGAAAATCTAATCATCATTCACTCTTCTCCACTCGTACGTCCTCAGGTTCTCCACTATCTGAGTTCTTACGTAAGACAAATCTTAACCTACTTAGATTCCGAATATTTTTATATATTCAATAGTCTATTTCGTGTGATACTTTAGTCGATTTGTACAGCAACTCGTGAATTGTACAGTATGCCATCTCTCATAGTTTTGTCAGTTCAGTCTGCAATTTGCCAGTAGAGTTGTATCGACCTATTCTACAATGAGTCTATCCTTCAATTATTGATTAGTCGGGCCATTAATCCATATCTTATCAGCCGACGAGTCTTACTCTTTGCCTGTGCATCTAACCTTAAAGCCACGTAGCTTGCAATCTATCGATCTATTGATTTAGTAGTTTTTTCATAAATCAGTGTATTATTGCTATAGTAGATATGAGCTCAAAATCCATTCAGTCACTCATTCCCGACCTTTCCCAACCTTTGCTGATGCTTGCTATTCAATAATGTCATAGGTACAATAATTCATCAGTCCATCTGTCTTTTGGTCATGCTTACACTCAAATGTAGCTCAGATATATACAGTCGCAAAGGCCGTCTACCAGCCGTGCGGATAAATATACTACAAACCTCAAGAAGTACACATTATCGTTTCGAGGTTATCTTCTTTAGATTAAAATTGAATTTCATCTAGCAAAGATAAGATAGAAAAGTTAAGATAATGTGTATTCCGTGCGTTTATGCATATTGTATATAATTTCAAAGAGTTGAGCATTGCCGTAATAGCTTGCAATTTTAGAGAGCCGAGGGGACTCAATCCCACGACGCCATGGTTTGTATACCAACACCTAAGCCACTCGACCATCTGGTCCAACAAGGTAAAGCTTTTTAGCAAACACAAGCAAAATCAACACAAGCAAGTGAAGAAGACTGTGATGAGGTACTGTCCTTGTAGTCCCGTGGTTCTTAATTGAGGGTAGATGTACGCCTAGGGGGTACGACGCATAAAAGAAGGGATACGCGATAGGGTGTCACTTTCAATGCTTTATAGGGCTAGTACTTACGTTCTAATAGGTTAGTTTAGACATAGGGTATGAAGAAATCATAAGAAAGCTCAAGGGGTACGAGCATAAAACAGATTACAAAACACTACTATAGTCCGCTGCTCCTTTGAAGCAGGAGTAAATTAAAAACCAACACGTTTAAGCAACTTGCAATGAAAATTTGACCTTTTATACTCTACCAGTTTTTTGTTGTGCGCCTGTTCACCCTTTTGTTTTTGAGCATAATATTTGTTAATACCTCTATAAAGGGACCATTAAGGAATCATTTTAAATCTATCCCTGCCAACTTTATCTATAGGGGCTCTTTGAGTTTAAGTATTTTTATCTATCCTCTTAAGTACCTTTAGATCTTTTATAGTTTAGGTTGCACATTTTGCAGTACTTTGTATTTCGCATATTGTAATTTTGACTTTTGTTGTTGTTGTTGTTGCTGTTGTTTGTGTTTGGGATTTTTTGTCAAATGGCGAAATAAATACATACATAGATACACATACATACAACTCGTAACTAGAAGATCAAGAGAGACTGCACTACAATAGTAAAAGAAGTAACACTTCCACTAGGTTATCTGGCTGCTTGCAATAATAGCCGTTGCTACTATCAGCGCAAACAAACGTACTATAACCAACGCATATGGAAAGGAATAGAGTACGAATACCACTGACTCGTGAAATTGATATTAGAAAAAGTAGTACAAATTGCCATGGGCTACTAAAAAGCTTATGATGTGCTTTAACTAACGGAAAAATGCGTTCATGATACCTCAATCAAGAAATACAGCCGCTGCCATCAAACTAGGCTGATGTGAGTGATCAAAGACACCAACTGGACTCTTATTTGATGTCAGGAAATGACTATTTCAGGTAAAATATCTTGATAACTTGGAATAAACCTACCTCTCCATTTAACCAACTGGCGTAATCACTGAGAATATAGGATGCCAAATTAGCAATTTCGCGAATTTCGCCAAGCCTCTTGGTTGGATTTATCTCTCTCTGCGTAAGTTTCACAAGGGGAGGAAATGTCAACTACAGGTGAGTATTGGTGATGTTGTCTTGATCCACGAGGGCAACATTAAACAAGGAAACTTGAAGATGGGAAAGATTGAAGGTCTCATCCTTGGTAAGGACAATGTGGTAAGAGGAGCAAAGGTTCTTGTTTTCAATAAGGCTAGAAGAAAAGTTTTATCCAAACCACTTCAGAAATTATTTCCGTTAGAAGTTAGTAGCAATACTTCTAGAAGTGTAGAAAGTGAAATAAGTGATTGTGTGGATACAGAAGCGGAAGTGATGAAACGGAACCAGCATCACGCACGCGGCGCGCGGCGGCATTAGATTCTGAGTGGAAAACTCGATTAATGGTTGACCCGGCTATAGCACAACCAGTGAAGGGGGAAGTGTGTTGTAATTTTCCCTCTAATTAGCGCGTTGTAAGAGCATGCAAATTAGTTAATACCTATGTCATGGGAAGGAACACAGGAGTTTGTGTAACATTGCCAAAGTCCACATCAGAACGAGGCTGAGGCAAGGTCCAGCCCCAGAATGTTGCAATCCACAATATTCCTTGGTGTTTTCTACTGGTTAGCTATTTTAATTTGTATGGTTATATAATTCGATATAATTTGTAATTAGACAGTTGAAATCACGATTGTAGTAAAGTGACGTTGATTGTTCGGAACTGTGTTAGTGGAAGAAAAAGGGAGCTGCCACACGTAATGGCAGACAGAAATGAGACGCGCCTTCTCTGATTTTAACTCATAAGTAACTGCGCCAATTTATTAACTAGCGCATTATATATTTAACAGATGACGCTAGTGATGGAAAATGATTTCCAGAGCAAATTCAGAGGCGAAAGCGACTACAGTATTTCAAATTCGTCGAAACTTTGAATGGAGCGGTGAAGATAGTAGTCAGATTTCGGCTAACTGACAGACTGTTGATTTCCCCCTTGCCGCAGTAGGACACCTCTTGATGCGAACCCAGCAGATAATAGTTGCACTTCGATATCTGGCGAGAGGAACTGGATTAACAGCGCTTGTACTCCAGAATCCACTGCCTATCACTTGCACCGCCAAACCTAACCAAACAATTTCTTGTGCTCAAGTGTGTCTAGGAGCCAGGAAAGCACTTATTGTATGAGAGGTCGCACTAGTCTAGGCAGGGGGCCCCTACAATCAATTGCTGGATACACTACTGTGCAAGCATGCAAGGACATATTTGATCAACGGCACTATAAAATAAAGACTTTCATTCCAAACGATCACAGAGCTTCTTCTGGTTTTGGGTATGACATTTTCGGAGCACCTCGCATACTTTTAATATTTGCACATTCAGAAGCCCTAGAAACATGGAGAGCTTGCCAGTCAATGGAACAAATTGTTATACATGCAATTATTCATACATATGTAACCCCCTCTTTAAAAAGAAAATCTTCGATTGTCCAACCTCCGATTAATCGAACCTCGATTAACCAGCTGGGCTCTTACGTTTTAGTCTCCGAAGATATAAATTAATCAGTAAATAAATGAAAAAGTAACAAGTGTGACATTATACTGTCCCTTTCACTCAGTTAACCACACATAATCTTGCAAATGTTCACCTATTATTTTTAAAGGATGTTTCTCTCTATCATTGCCCCCAATAAACATCGCGTTGAATCCCCGTTGCAATTAAGCAGTAATAACCAGTGATGGCCTATATCGACTTATTTTACCCACGCAATCGCTACTTGTTGTAACCTTGGCAAGAACTTCTTCTTCTTCTATCAATTAAGTGACCGAATCCTACAATTCCCGTAGTTGTTACTAACAACGACATTTGCGGACAAAAATCTTGCAAATTTTCGTCTATTACTTTGAAAGGATACTTCTCTCTGTTATTACCACTCATAAACACAGCGTTGAACCTTCGTTGCAACTGAACAGTTATAACCAATGGTGACTTTTTTTAGGCTTAGCTTCACCCACGCATTCGCACGGTGTTGCAACCTATGCAAAGACCTTTTCCCCCGTCTATCAATTAATTGACCAAATCCCAAAACTCGCCGTAGTTGCTACTGAAAACCATATTTGCGGACAAAAATCTTGCAAATTTTCGTCTATTACTTTGAAAGGATACTTCTCTCTGTTATTACCACTCATAAA
>JAAAKM020073195.1:114034279-114151802 GCA_010016025.2 Alatinidae sp. Z8VKAUB7J3 | reverse complement strand
CACAGCGTTGAACCTTCGTTGCAACTGAGCAGTTATAGCCAATGATGACCTTTTGTGACTTAGCTTCACCCACGCATTCGCACGATGTTGCCAAACAAAAGTAAGCTTGAGTAATTAACGTCAAGTTTTAGCAACATAAAATATAAAGAGGAGGAAAGCGCAAAGTAATCTACTTAATATTGGATACTGGAAAACCCTATTTGCATTATATATGATCAGTATTGACATGGCTTGTAGGGTTATTTCAGATCCTCTGCATGTTTTATAAATATTCTCAAAATTCGTCAGGTATTATAATATATTTGATAAATATATCCTAATAGGTGCTGTGTGTTCAACAAGTACCGTTTTGATTCTAATGACAGCTGTTGTTTGTGTACCTTTAGCAATGAATAATTAGATTTCTATCTGGTTATAACCACAAAGTGGCCATTACTTTAGCCTGATGTCTGTATGCCTTACAATTCTAAAGCTTTCTACACCCCCACCCCCGCTCAGGTGACACGATCACAAACTCCCTGATGTTAAAATAAGATGATCGACGCTTGAGCTTTGTTCTTGTGGATGCCAATAAAAGAAAGTAGAAAATGTAATGCTATAATTAGGAGTATATAGCTCACGATCAAATTGGAAATATTACTGTCAGATATTTACTCTTTGTCTGAAATCTAATTCCTGTTACCCCAATATCTAACCGCACCTCATTAAGTGCTTTCAATGCCCGCAGGGGGTGGGACACCAGGGTGCGGCACCGCTTTGTTTACACCTCCTGCTATCCCTATATTCTTGTATAAGAAAAGAAACCTGTAACATATAACCCGGGGGGGGGGGGGGCCATCGGGTATCTTGCGACGTCATCGGTTGATAGATAGTTTTGCCTTCTTAGCATGCTTTACTTTATGCTAAAGAGATCTCGACACTGTTTGCAACCTTGTAGGTCATATATTTACAAAATTACAACTTCTGTTTTTTGTAACTCAAATACCTAATATATGTCAGCACTCTAGGGGCAAAAGATGTTATTTTCTACCTTTCAAAAACTAATCAATCCCTAACAAATCGACTAATATGACTAACTCATTGCATTTGCAGAGCTAATGATGTTTGGAGGTAACATGAAAAAAGTTTCAGTTCAATTGTATAAAGAATTTGGTCTTAAAATTATTAACTGTACTCCACTATTAATTTAGGCTGGATTACCTTATCACGAAATGTGTACTTGAAAGTATTTACTAATGAGTGACTATGTATCTTTGGTTTGGTGGTTTTTCTGTTTATTTAGGGTAGTTTCAATGTCGGGCCCACTGCTCATCAGAGGTCTTTGATTGAGAGATTGCTAATATCAGACTAATATCGCCCTTGGACAATGTCAGCTACCCTTTATTTATTAGTTAGCCTGTTTGGTGGTTTTTCTGTCTATCTTGGGTAGTTTCAATGTCGGGCAAACCGGGTCTTTGATTGAAAGGCTGCTAATGTCAGACAAGAATAGATAATTTGGAGTATTTTGTCATACTTTATGCACTTTGGGTTCACTTCCTCAGTTACAAAGTCGACTAGACTTTATTTTGCATATGTAGGCCTATCAGTAGCTGACTTTGTTTGAGCAGAGGAGATCATTCTGGAGCAGACATCCTGGCCTTGACAGAGGCTAACCATCCATTAACTTCTGAACCCCACTTTTACTGCAGAGTTTTTTCTTTAATTAAGGGTACAAACTCTGAAGCCGATTTTGTAAAAAATTATTGGCAAATGCTAAATTTGAAAAGAATTTTTAATGAAATATTTTATATAAATTATATTTCAATTGAGGAATGGTGCAAGGGCGCTTTGGCAAGGAATGAGTGTAGTATGTGTTGTCCTACTGGGCGGTTGAGACTGCCTCATGGTTTGTTTCTCAACGCTTTAACCTAAATTAAGAGCGTTGCCCTTGAAAGCCCTTGCTTCCATTTATTAATATTTAGCCTGTCTGGTGGCCCTACTGTTTATTTGAGGTATTTTCAAAATCGGGCCCGCTCTCGATCAAGGCTGCTTGATTTTGACAATGCTAAATGGCATTAGAAAGTCTTTCAGACCGATTGAGCTGCAGTCTAAAAATTAATACAATCAGTTTCCCCATCACACCCTAAAAAGGAAGTCGATACTCCTGTGTTAGATATATCCTCTACGTTTCGTCCCGTTTGACTTCGAAGGATGTGCAAACATGGGGTCACATAAACTGATATTGAAATTTACGTTGATGATACTATAACCTTTGCTTAAATCTTGAAGTAAGCGATAAAACAGCAGCCTATAAAAGTTTGACTGCGCTTCAATTCAAATCACTGTTTTCGTGCAGGCTTTTCAAAGGATGGACGCATGGAAAAGTGTGTTGTCAGGAAAACGAATATCTGTTGGAGGATTGCCTAAATTGAAGAGACTAGATGTCTTTCAAAAATATACCTTTACATGTCCCTTAACTTCTACTATTTAAGGGTTGTGTTCTTGCCAGGTGTTTTCTTCTTCTACTTTTTTTATTTCCTTCTTCTTTTCTTCTTCTGCCCTTCCTCTTCTCTTCTTCTGCCCTTCTTCTTTCCTTCTTCTTTCCTTCTTCTTTTCTTCTTCCTTTCTTCTTCTTTTCTTCCTCTTTTCCTCTTCTTTCCTTCTTCTTTTTTTCTTCTTTTCTTCCTCTTTTTTTTCTTTTGTTCTTCTTTTTTTCTTCTTCTTCTTTTCTTCTTCTTTTCTCTTCTTTTCTTATTCTCTTCTTTTTCTTCTCTTCTTCTTTTCTTCTTCTTTTCTTTTCCTTTTTTCTTTTCTTCTTCTTTTTTCTTCTTCTTTTTTTTTTATTCTCTTCTTCTTTTCTTCTTCTTCTTCTTTTTCTTCTATTCATCTTTTCTTCTTCTTTTCCTCTTATCTTTTTCTTCGTTTCTTCTTCTTCCCTTCTTCTTTTCTTCTTCTCTTCTTCTTCTTTTCTTCTCCTTTTCTTTTGCTTTCCTTCTTCTTTTCTTCTTCTTCTTTTCTTCTTCTTTTCATTTTCTTTTTTCTTCTTTTCCTCTTCTCTTTTTCTTCTTTTCTTCTTCTTCCCTTCTTCTTTTCTTCTTCTTCTTTTCTTCTTTTCTTCTTTTCTTCTTCTCTTTTTCTTCTTTCCTTCTTCTTTTCTTTTTCTTCTTTTTTTCTTCTTTTCTTTTTCTTCCCTTCTTCTTTTCTTCTTCTTTTTTCTTCTTTTCTTCTTCTTTCCTTCTTCTTTTCTTCTTCTTTTTTCTTTCTTCTTTTCTTCTTCTTCTTTTCTTCTTCTTTTCTTTTTCTTCTCTTCTTCTTCTTCTTCTTCTTCTTCTTCTTTTTCTTCTTCTTCAAGCTTTTTCTAATCAATATGGGGTCGCGGTGGCAGAAACTTTTGTCTTTCAGATCTCTCAGTCTTCTGTATCTTCTCTTCATCAACGCATCGCATGTCTGTCCTGAAGGCGTCCATCCATTGTTACTTCGGGCGTCCCCATTCTCTATTCCCAGGTGGATCCATCCTCAGCATTCTCTGTCCCATATGGTTTTTATGTAAACATTATGTTGACTTACAATAAGTGAAAAGCAAGAGATATAGTAAACACAAATTTTCCAACTGCAAGCACCCCCCCCCCCCCCCCCCTGGCTACGGTACTGCAAGTGTTTCCTCTGCAGCTAATGGCGAAGATTTTTTTACCAAACGCACCTATTTTCAAACAGTTCAGTTTTAGTTTAGTTTTAAATGTTTTGTCTGTTTTTAGATGAAATGTTTATTGAGGTCATATATGTGATAAGCAGGTAACAAGTAGATTATTCATATATTCTGTATGATAGATTGAATTATGCGACAGATTAGAATGCATTTTGAACACTAGAATTTGGAAACCGCATTTATCTCGTGAAGTTACGTTCAGTATTGTTAATAAGTCTTCCAGAGAGTTAATGGTTCAGTTAGGCATTGGTTTTTTCGGGCTTCGCTTTCACCATTATCTACTTATCACGTTGAAAACGTAATAAGGTGTCTCGTAATATTGTTATTCGTTTTTTATTACTTCGACATTATGAGAACTGCTGTTCGTCAGGGAATGTATCTGCTGGCTTTGTGTAAACATATTAACGCTCTCTGCTAAATGGTCGTAAAAAACGAATTTGCAATTGCCAAATTTTGTTAGAAAAATCTAGAAAATCTAGCCCTCTCTTTCATGGATTCCTGGGGCAAAGTTAGCCTCATACCTCTCTCATTAGGATTCAAAAAAATCCGTTTAAAGTATAAGTGGTTATTCCTAAGATTGTTTTAAGCTATATATTGCTTTTCTCTAGCATGAATGTGCAAAACCTTGATGTTGGTGGGGAAGTGAGGCATATATGATAAACATTTTGGTCCCAGAAAAGTGTATTTCTTAAACAAAGAGCATGAACAGCTGTGTTTGAGCTTTACTAATACTCCGTCCCTAAATAACTTACGTCTACTGCCTCTGAGCAACTAGGACATCTTTTGAAGCAAAAACATCAATTTTCTATTGCCTAGCATAGTTACTAACAACCATTTGACCAACTGGCCAATTTTAGGGTTAGTGTAACACACACAAAACCCGTTCGTCATGCTCCTGACCTTTATTTATAAGAATGCCCTCCTGAGGTGGTGATTCTTCTCCAAGCAAGAGATTTTTCTCTCTCTCGATTCTCACACCTACAATTAGGCTATTATTGTTATATTTTAATATATTTAGAATTACGTCATTACTATTTAAGCAAGTGCTGTTAATGAATGAACAGAATTGTATAAAGACATATACACACTGAAGTGGCATAAGCAACGTTACATGCGACGTGGCGTGTCACTTGGCTACGAACCTATACAGAAGTATCAAGCCTTTTACACCAAAGTGGAATTCCACGTAGCAAATGCGATGTGTCAATTCTGTGCCATTCGCGAAACGCATCAGACCATGTTTTCAAAATCTTGCCTCGTCGTACAGTTCCTTCTCAGCCAATCAGGATAGTATTTGCTCACATCACATGATCAGCTTGACATGCGAGGACTAGAGTAAAGGCTCGCTTATCTGTTCTTGTTTGTTTGGGAAGGCACTCAACTGTCAGCACTTTCATGGAACCATGAAAGATCCGATACACTTAAGGGGGTTCTCTATCATTAACGTTGAGTCCATGCTTCGCAAGAAGGCTTGGTACGCCTAGTATTTCTGAGTAATATTTTAAAAGTTTAAGAACTTTAGGGCTAAACCGTCTATGTAGTTGCTAATATAAATATGTGTACACTAGTATTACCAGGAATGCAGTTAGGTTGCATGCACTTAAATTGTGCTTCAAGAAAGTGTGCAATCCTGGACAACTAGGACGCCAAGATCCATGTAAGCTTTCTATGTATGTCTTTGTGTTCAACACATTTAGACGAGTCATGTGATTTTAACTGGGGATTGAGTAAGCAATACACGATTCACCAACGATACAATCTGTCAGTATTTTTTGCGATCAAGGGAGGATTTTTAACATGGGAATATTATAAGGGTACTCATAATGTGTGAACCTTTAGAAGATAAGAAAGAGCTCATGTCTTTGGTATCATTTGTGGACTGCCTGCTTCACAGAATGTGACATGAATCCTCAATATGAAAAATCCGTTCAGAATTTAGAGTAGGAGATTGTTTAACAGGGATACGAATCTGACAATTTTACCTACAGCGCATCACCAATACTTGAAAAGCATGCAACTATTTACACAGCCAGGTCTATTTACAGTACACTGTTTTTTTATAAGCAACTCCATTTTCAGGGTCAGGCCTGGAGTTGCTTAGCAATTTTCTAAAATCAGGCCTGGAGTTGCGTAAGTAGTTGCTTAGGTATCACTACAGGTTATCGTCGATTTTTGTTGTGTTGTAAATGATGAAATTCCAAATGATGGTTGGTTGAATCTTTGATCTCTTTGCTTGACACATTATCAACAGTGACGTTAGTACTCTGAGGAGTGTCAGACGAAAAAAGCTTTTAAGTACACAATGTTTTCGCTGTTTCGTGCAATATTGTTTTAAAAAGAGTAAAACCGCCCTGAAAATGGCTCAAAATAGGGGTTTCGGGGCCATGAAAGTCAAAATTGCAAAATTTTCCGGACCTAGATAGAAGGCCTTACAATGCCCCTAGACACCCCAGCTGTATAATCACTCGCTATGCTAGTGGAGGTCATCGATTTGCAGTAATTTGCGCGGGGGACCCTCATAGTTAAAGTTTACTAGGGGCCCCAACTACCGTTGTTACGCGCCTGTTCAAAGTGTTTAACTTCACAAGGACTTATAATCAAGTCCGCAAGGAAACATTATTTCAAGGATCACTTCTCTCGTTGGCAAAAGGTTTTCAACCATCTTTCCAAAATATCAACAATGTTATGGGTAGGAATTTCATTAACATCCAACTGCATCTCTTGAAAACATTGAAAGAAACATATCCTTATAGGCCTACCTAATACGTAAAGCATTAATCATTTAAACTAAAATTGAATGAAATGATACAGCGTTCATTGTGCTGAGAGCATCAGGACTTTTTCAAGACCTGGCAATGTATGTTAGAAACAATAACTGACGACGTTCCGTGATATTTTTGTGAAAACTCTGATTAATGAAGTTGAAACCAGTAAATAGATTAATGCAGGATATATGCAATATTATGTACTGAAGACATTGCAATTATCTCTTGCCGGGCACGTATTTCAGACTCCTTCGGATAGTTTGCCTTGAATAACCCTCTCAGTTGCACAGGCCTGTTGCTAAGGTGGGGCGGGGGGGGTTAATCCTCTTTAACACAAATATACCCAGCTACAGAAAATCATTATCCAACAAATTCGGCCAATATAGAACTATTTTTCTTCATCGGTCCCCCCAATAATCTTAAAGTGTTGCAGAAGAGAAACAGTTTGTGAATTACAGGAGCTCTTTGGAGCTATTGTTCTGAAGGTGTTTTCGGTTTGACAGGGGCATTGCAACAACACAAAGATGCCTTTGTCTATGAACCACTCTCGAACAACCGTTTGGAATAGGATAAACTCCGCGACAAGGGAGAGAACGCTCGACTCGAAGCAGCGAGGTAAGGCTGGAACAACAGAGGTTTTCTTCCAGCGTGTTTTGACACTTCTAGTCCGGCGAGAATGTCATTGTTTGCCCGTATCACACAGTGTTTTCATGGGCCACGGACTACCGATCATTGCCCGTAATTCGCAATTCAAACCTGCCCGTTAAATGCAGAGTTTAAATGCAGAGTTTACTACAAATTTTGCTGGGACTTTGATTTTGCGCCCGCATTTCAAAGCTGCCCTTAAAAGGAAGCTGGCGGCAAGGACAAACTTGCCTGAATTGTTTAAATTTTTTTTTTTTGAAATAAATCCCTTGGAATTTTTACTGTTCAGAAAGAAATTTGGTCCTATTTTCATCCGTTCAGCAGAGCAAGATATTGAGACAAGATGGATAAGATTATGTCTGAATCCCAGTGGTAGCATTCGCCATTTCCTCCAGTAATATATTTTCTCCAGTAAACTTCTCAAGTGTATTTATATATTGGTTGCAAAGTTGTGTTTTGATGATTGGTGGCTTCAACAACTCGGCAAAAGAACAACTAGTCAGCTATTATGTAGTTTACCTTTTGATCAGCAAAGTGCCAATTTGAGAAACGTTAACGGAAAAAAATGAAAATCGTATTAACATTAAAATGGGTTGTTAATATTTGAACAGCAGTGTTTTAATTATTAACCCTATCTTACAGGGGAAGGGGGGGAGGGCTAGTAGGCCCGCGGCTACACATTTCAGCTCATAACTTTTTTAAGCTTGGCCCGATTGACACCAAATTTGGTGAATTGTCCTAAAATTTACTGGGAAGTCTTATGATGAATAATTTTTTTTAACCTTTTCTTGAAATTTTGCGATATTGGCGTTTTGTTGACCTATATTGGAGTTTTTTTGCCTTTCTGTTTTGTTACTTTTCGTTGAAAAACATGATTATTATATCTTTAAACTTAAATTTTCTTTCCTGAATTTGTACTAACAATTATTATCAAATTTTGAAGTGAAAAATGCAAAATCTTTTTGAAATTCCGTGAAGAAATGAAAAACTATGTTGTGCAATAAGCTGAAGTTCCCTAGAGAACCTTATATAACAATATATGCTAAAAGATAATCAGAAAATCACATCTTTCGATGAATTTTGTACCAGCGGTGAATTAAGAGTTAAAGTTTTTATGTTTGGAGGATATTTTTTAGTCATAGTGCTCAAAATATTTAAAAACCGGTTGATTATAAGTGACCTAACGGCTTAGTGATAGATCAAACTCAGAAAAAGATGTATTGGGCAGATGCACGTCTAGATAAGATTGAAGTTACAAACCTTCTGGTAAGAATGAGTTTACCTAACATTTGCGACTAAATGTTAAAATATGAGCTTTTATTACGGTATTAGTTAAACGAATTTAGTAATAAGACTGGCAACGCCTGCAGACAAGCGTAGTGCTAAGACGAACTACTTGAAACTAATACTCGAATGTTATTTTTCATTAGCAACGAATTTTGCAGTTTAGCTTAGAGTAGCTTGGAGCCACCGTGGTCCAGTGGATAGTTCACTTACCTTCCATGCCAAATGGTACGGGTTCAATTACCACAAGGGCCACTTGTGAAGTTAGGAAAAGCACCCGGTTTTCAGACACACAGTGAACATCCTGTTGACTAACAGAATGCTTTTAAATGTGGAAAATGTTGTAGGTGGCGTAGTATTTTAGTATTATCTGAGAATGTTTGCTTACTGCTTAATTATTGTTATTTTGAAAATGATTTTTATACGTCAGGCAGTTTCAGTGTAGGTTATTTAACATCAGGTGCAAAAAAGATGCATTGTAAGAAAAGCGGTCAGAGATGGCTTTGTCTAATGTTTGGAATAATAACCACTGGTATCTTACTGGGCCGTGACGACTGCGTCATCTTGGAGACGCAGCTGTTTCCCAAACAGTTTCGTGATTCTTTGTAGCGATATCCGCAAGAATCCATCCACTAATAAGCGTTGCATCACGTATAAATCGCTTCAACCTATGTTATAACCCGGAGTAACTTCTGAGTTTAAATTGCAATTATCAATGAATAAATAAATGAATTAATACATGAGAATATAAATAAATAAATAAAATGGTAAATAAATAAATAAGCAACCAAATTTACCCAAGAGTAAAACTTACAAAGCAACTAAAGAAGAAACACTGATTTATTTTATCGTCGGCGTGCTCTGAGATTCAAGTCAGGTCGAAGCCCAGATTGAATTTTCCAAGTGTATTGTATAATTACAATTGCAATTTAAAGACTGTCCCTATTATTATTAAACTGATAAAATTCTATCTGTTGCGATTGATGCTCCGGGTGTAAAGCGTATTCGAATAAGGAATATATAAAACCAGGAAATGACACATAATTAGAGAGACATATCAGCATGGCAAGCTCGCAGTGCGCCTGCAAACCGCTGGCCAATTCTTCAAACCTTATTGGTCACGAATGGCCAGTTACGTTCTACCTCTGGCCAAGTCTGCAAACCCAAGGGTAGTGGTTACGGAAAACATTTTATGGACCTTCGTGGCAAAGGCTTTACCTCAGTAGTCGTGGGAAAAGTTTTATCTGGTAGTGCAAGATACTCGTCATTTTACTTATAAACTCAGCCGCTGGCTTTAACTCCTGTATTGTATTTTGTAAAGTGTATACAGTTTTCTGGGCAATTTCATTTCTGTCGGTATTTCCTAATTACGTATTTTTGCCGGTCTGTTTATTTCGGCAGTAAACTTATGGCTAAACGATCTAAAATTATCCCAAATTTCCACTTTCTAACTGACGTGCGTGTGTGTGAACTTCACGGAAGGATATGGCTTGAATTGGTCTCATCGCAGCAACCTCGAAAATTTTCTGCGACGGGGGTGAGCGGTAGATTTTGGTGGATCAATTTAATTGCCTTTAGAGAACCAATTTTTATTGCCGTTAGTGTCCTTGCTTGTTCGAACAATAATCAAGATAAAGAACTTCTCGAAGGCTGTATTGATAGTTTTTAAGTAGAAATTGATCTTAGCATTGGCTGGTCATTGTATCTACACAGAAGAAATAATCTGAACGCTCGCATGCGATCACAAACAAAGCATCTTGTTTTGAACAAACAGCAGAATGATTTTTTCCAATAAAGTATTTTGCGTTATCCTGATAAATTTTATGTATTATATAAATAGTACCTGCAATGGCAAGGAAACAGTGACGTAGTTTGCATTGAAATAAACTGACTTCACAATTCACTTTGATTAATGTCACTCCATTGTTTGCAACAAGCACACATCGTTGCTGAGAACGACAAGCGGGAGTTTTAGCATGCAAATGCTTTTACGGCGTAATTATCTCCATTATGGTTATGCTTCAGTGTTTACCATTAACACTATAAAATGAACACTGATATCACTAAATCAAAAGTTGTTTGCCGTAAGTGGAGAAATGTGAAACACATGAAGACCTGAAGTAGAACCGGATGGTACACAAGAGTGGTGCTATGACTTTTCGCTTCTCGGCCTTTTGGCAAGGAATGGATGTAGTATCTGTTCTCATTGATGACAGATGCTTTCCATAATCCGGTTTGTAGAGGTGTGTAACAGACAATGCCACTTGATGCACTGTCCACCTTCGTTGATCCTCTTCTGGAACTTGAGACTTATGGGCCTTCATACATCAGCCCTCTTAAGAAATGTTTACACAAGATTATGTCCATCATCTAAGATTACCCAGTTATATGGCCAGCTATATCAATATACGGTTTTTGAGTTTTAATCAGGTCTTGATCTTGGAAGTGGGGAGTAGGGCAAGGTTACAGTTTTTCTTTGCTAGCAATAGTTTAGTTTTTAGTATCATGCCAAGAAAAAACTGAATTGATTGCTTTTTTAACATTCTGGTGCAATAGAACAGAATCTACTTCAGTGTTGATTTTGTTATTTATTCAAGACAAATTATCTCAACTTGTCATGAGATATCTTATGCTAATATCTATTACAAGTACACTTAAATCAAGATCACTGTAAACTTTAAGACTTTATTGATATTAACACTAAGAAGTATTTAATATTGTTTATGTAGTTTAGCCCCTAATTTCTGGGTCAGTAGGGAAAAAAGTAAATGGTTGATGGTTTTGGTAACTTTTTTGTCTCAATGAAATATTTTACATTTCTGTTGGTAACCTGTTTACACCCTGTAGATAACACCACAACATCTAGATGCTGTGCCATTCATGTCACCTTAAATGTACTCAAACAAATATCTTTTACAGAAAATAAGTGATTTTGATTAGCAAGATTACAGATATATAGTAAGAGATGATGACCCTTAGTATTATAAGTAGAGTAGGGGCTTAGCCCCCTAATTGTACCATCAGCCCCCTCCCATATTCCTGTATCATATTTCAAGCAGCTATAAGCTTTTTTATGCAGTTCCAATTTTGTGAATCTCTCGTATAATTTGAAACAGCAGTTTGTAAACTCATTTTTTACTTGAATAATATTTTATCACTTTTAAAAACATTTTCCAGACCATAAAATTAAAACTTTATCTTCCACCAGATAAGTATAAAAATTTTTGTAATATAATAATAAAATTTAACAATAGTCTTCGTTACTTATACAGGTGCGTTTGCTGAGTAAATGGGGCAATTTTTATCAATCAAGGGCCAGTTTACTAATAGAAATCAATAGCAAAAAACCAAACCTTATCGAACAAAGTGAACAGTTGACACAAATAATAGCAAATAAAACAGAGATATTATATTATAGTATAGTATATTAGCTTAGTATACTAGACTAAATTAAGCTTGGCTTGAATAGGCTTGAATTGGCTTGACTTAGCTTGACTTGGCTTGAATTGGCTTGAATTGGCTTGACTTGGCTTGACCTGGCTTGACTTGGCTTGAATTGGCTTGAATTGGCTTGACTTGGCTTGACCTGGTTTTATCTGGCTTGATGAGGCTTGATGATGCATGAGATGATGTCATGTAGTTTTAACTGACTTGACTAAGCTTGCCTTGTATTGACTTAGCTTGACATGGTTTGACTTTATTTGGCTGGACTATGCATGACTTGCCTTGGCCTGGCTTTACTTGGCTAGACTATGCTTTACTTGCCTTGACTTGGCTTGGAGTGGCTTGACTTGTCTTGACATGGCTTGAATTCACTTCACTAGATGTGACTTGGCTTAACCTGGTTTGACTTGATGTCATATAGCTTTAGTTGGCATTGCTTGGCTTAAGCTGTTTTCACATACCTTTAATTAGCTTGACATGGTTTGACTTGTGTTGATTTGGCTTGACTTAAGTAGACTAGGCTTCACTTAATTTGACTTGTTTGACTTCAAATGATATGGATTGACTTGCCTTGACTTGGCCTGATGTTGCTTGACTTGGCTTGACTTGACTCGCCTTGGCTTGACTTGGCTTGACTTCCTTTGATTTGGCTTGACTTGGCTTTTATTGCCATTACTTTGCTTAATTTGACTTATCTTGACTTGACTTGGCTTGACTTGACTTGGCTTCACTTGACTTGACTTGGTTTTAGATGGCTTGACTTGGTTTGACTGGGAGTGGCTTCTATGAATTTGGTTTGACTTAGCTTGACTTGGCTAAACATGGCTTGACTTGGCTTGACTTGGCATGACTTTGCTTCACTTGACTTGACTTATTCTAAATTGGCTTGACTTGCATAGACTTGCCTTTCATGGCTTGACTTGGCTAGACTAAGCTTCAATGGGCTTGATTTGGACTGGCTTGTCTTGTGTTGTGTTTGCTTTACATAGTTTGACTTTGCTAGACTAAGCTTCACTAGGCTCATGCTTGCTTGCACTAAACTTTACATTCCTTCACTTTGTTTGACTTGGCTTGACCTTGCTAGACTTGGCTTGACTTTGCTTGACTAAGCTTGGCTAAGTTTGACTTATACCAATTGATACCTTGCTTTCATTTTTGTGTTGTTGTGATTCCTGCTGCCACTTATATTTTAACTACATGTTTTTATGTTCCTCAATTTGGTTTTTGAGTTCTTCTAATTGTCTATTTCACTAATATTTTAATTACATACCTCTTTCATCTTTATTTTTGCTCAACATTGCTTCAGAAATTTTTCAGTGACCTTTGCCTTAGTTGCTTGGATCACAAAGTTGAAATAAAACTGCAAACAAAACTCTTGTTCTAAGCAAAATATAATAATTACTTTACTCAGAAATTCAATTTTATCTCTTACAAACCTTTTTCTCTTATTCTAAACACTGCTTTAGCATCACTTTGTTTAAGCCATTTTACCCATAAGTTGAATCAGCTTTGATGAAATCAAGAAGCAGAAAACACATAGGAAATATATGATTTGGGGGAGGGGGCACATGAGGGGGAAGGGACAAAATTATGGTGGAGCTGCAGTGGAAATATGTTAACTACAACCAGGGCTGTCACGTGCAGGAGAGGGAGGGGGAGATATCTCCATGTTTTTGGTCATTCAGTAAAAAAAAGTCTGTAAAATTGTGGCACTAAGTGCCACAGTTTTTCTGATGCTGCTAAAATTCTTTGCTTGGTTCAATAAAGACCATGAAAACACTGACATGCAATCTACAGAAATTTTGAACTTGGTCAGTATATGCAGCAGTTTTGCCAACTCTTGTTGTGATTCTACAGATGGTGCCACAATTTTCCATTTCATTAAATTAACAGCTTTAAAATAGTAACATGATACATACCAAAATCTGAATCTTGGTTGGTAAATGCAGAGGTTTTACCAACTTGTGCAGTGATTTTATGCACTGTATTCAAAACAGACATTATGTTAATGTTTGACAAAAAACAGTTGGTAAAATTTCTTGCCCCCCTCCCCCCTTAGAAACTTTGACTAGAAATAACCGTGACTATAACTAATCTGTATATCAATCAATCAATCAATCAATTTATTTATAACCCATCTACAAAAAAGAGGGCGGAACGCCCTTAAGATGGAGTAATAAGAGAAAAAAAAGCTACAAATAAATACAAATCAACACAAACAAACAATTAAATAAGTAATGCTGACCATGGGTGAGACACTATCGACATAGAAGAACGAAAATCATGAAGCCTTTTATCCGTTAAGAGCTTGGCAAGTCAGGATTTGAGGACTTCACTTTTACTGGAGAATGTAAATTTGCCGATGTAACGCAGACAAAGCTGCCGAAAACATGTGTTACGAAACAGCTTACGGTCAAAGGGGAACTAAGGGAGTGATTTGGAATTTGAAGTCACTACTGTAGTTAACTCTACCCAAGAATAAGACCGTGCTTTCTTTGCTTATTAGAAGTTGAAACTCCGATGCAGGCACGTAGCCAAGGGGGCGCGGGGGGCTATGCCGCCCAATAGGTAAAACTTTCCCACGTTTGCCCCCCCCCCCCAATCCATATGGGCATTTAAAAGTCGGGTCACTTGCGTATCTCAATTCACTTATGCAACGAGATAGGAAAGACGATAAGTCCAAAAATGCAATTTTGAGCCTTCTAGGAACTGTAAAAATTCAAAATTTCCACAGCCAATAAAGCCATGGTTGGCTGGCTTGGTAGGAAAGAGGGGAGGGAAGAGGTTTTGTTTTGAATCTGCCCCCCGATCAAAATTTTACTGGCTACGTGGCGACTCCAATGAAATAATAACAAGTCCTCAAGCTTTTAATACATGCGATAAGATAGAGATTGTCTCTATCTTGTACTCCGTATTACAAACTTTTAATATAAGCAGTTTTCCTTCCTTAATTGAGTTTCAACCTCCCAGACTCCCCGCTTTAGGGACAAAATCTTTTCATAAACACCTGCAAGCAAGTTCTTTCTAAACTGAGTTTGTAGATAAGTGGCTAGCTTCTGCAGGTCTACCTGTCACGGATTAATTGGTGACTACAACTGCCACAACAATATCTGTTACCTCAATCAGTGCCGATTTTGGCCAGAGGGGGCCCTGTGCCATAAAGTGATTTGGGGAACCTTCAGTGTCATTGAGTGTACTGAGTGAGTTGTGTGGGACCCCCAATTTCCATCTTAGGTGCGGGGCCCTGTGCCGCGGGACAGTCGGCACCCCACTAAAACCGGTACTGACCTCGACCCTGGCACAGTTGCATGATAAGTATTTTGAGGTAGTGGAGGTCCAACAGGTTTCGCCCCCGTTTGATACCAGGCAAGGCAATGACTGGTAACGATGATGATGATAATGATAATGATAATGATGATTGTAGTGATGATGATGATGATAATGATTATAATGATAATGATGATACCATGCGGTCGTAATATAGAAGAACAGGCCATGGTTCATCGCAGTGGCCCAACTCCCAATGGTTATGTAATGGTATCACAAATTTCAAGTTAAAAATCAACCTCAAAAAACCTTTAAAACTGTCATTTCAGGTTCGATACTAACTTCAAGGGCACTGCCTTATGAATGGAACCGCTACTGAAAGTTTGAAGCAGCTAACTGGCATGAGGATGGCGTAACAGTTTCTCAAGACTAGACGATTCCTGCAAGAAACTACGTGGCAATGGTTCTAAATCATTTAAAACACAATTACATAACAGTAATAAAAATAAACATAATAACTCAATCCCCTTACTGGTATTCTTAACAGTACAATAACATTTTCCGCTGTTTCCCCTGGCATCGTACATGGGGCGGTGGGATTTGATACATAGGTTGCTTAATCAATATCAAAACAATAAAAAGAAAAGCAACACAAAAAAACAAACAACCATATAAATAAGAACAACAACAAACAACAAAAAAAGAAACAAAAAACACATAAAAAATCAAGGAAAGGGGAAAAGGATATATTCAATTACATGGACAGTGATAGCTCCGGGGAAGTCCAGTCTTTTTTACGCCTGTTAAAGATATAATAAGAGGTCCTGATGGATCATTCCGAGAACATCACCATCAGCCTATTTGCTCCAATATTTAAGGTGTTTACGAAGTCCGTAAAATAGAGTGACTTTTTTGCAGTAAACCCTAAAGCTGAAATTTCCAGTATTATTTTTTTCATGATATTACTGATCATGACCGATATTTAAGAGTGATGGACGTCACTCTTATCTACCATAACGTGATTTCATGGTTAACAATTTTCACCAATTTTTTCTTGCCTGTCCAAGACAGAATTTAATGTGGTACGTAAAATGAATTTCATTTCAAACATAATAAAGGTTTAAGACATTGTTTGAGAGATCCTATGCGAACCAATAGTGCGCGCTCAAATTATCTTCCCTGAGAAATAAACCACGGCATTTATGAGAAAATGCCTCTGTAATCTCTCGGTTCATGGGATACATCAGTCACCGCTGATATGTTGTAAATTTCTGAAATTTCCAGTATTATTTTTTTTCATGATATTACTGATCATGACCGATATTTAAGAGTGATGGACGTCACTCTTATCTACCATAACGTGATTTACAAGGTATTCTATGAATACTTTCCAAATTCCTCTCAATCACAAAACCAATTGGAAGCATGTGCTTTTGATGAACCTTACAACTCGTACGAGGAACTCCATATCCAGAAGGAATGAATTGAGGTGTAGTAACTTAGTAAGGTCAAGAATTAGCAGAATCAGGAAACCTTTTTGGGGAAAAATGAAACTATTGTATAAGTATAAAAGAATTCTTTTTGGCGTACCTTTCTTCATCTACAATGTCTCCTTAACTAGTCTAAGTGTGCAGCAAACGTTATACAGCTTTTGCTTCCTGGCTGTCAAGATTCGGGTTACAAGATTTCCAAATACGGAAACACCAGGACCTGGCTATCTCGAAAGTGTACTCCATAGGTATGATAGTGCTTGTTTTTTATTATTTTTGCTATTTGAAGATGTTACCCGCGTATTTAGGCTGTTCAAAATTATCTAAAGCATAATTAAAATTTTTCTAACCACCTTGCATAAAAAATGATTTAGATCAGTTTCAGGCACCCAGAGCAAAATGCTTCCTTGTATTACATGGCATAGAGATCAATTCATGTCATACAGTAAAAAGACGTCTTACCTATTTAGGGAAGTATACAAATCCTGTAGCTGGGTAGCTTTAAAAAACTCTGTGTCTCTGAATATCTACAGAAAACAGAAAGGCATCACGAGACTAAAAGATGCATTTGCAAATAATGGCCGTCAGGACATAGTAATTACCCCAAACACACCTCTACCACTGGTACATTATCAAAGAAGGACTATTGCTGGAAGTCTCTCAATCAAAGACCCCTGATGAGCAGTGAGCCCAACATTGAAACTAACTAATATATAAAGGGCAGCTGGGGCGTCCAAGGACAACGCCTCTCAATTTAGGCTACCGGGCAGAGAAGCAAGCCATGAAGCAGACTCAACCGCACAGTAGGACCGCCTCTCATGGACCATGGAAAGAATCTGCCATCAATGTGTCATCAATGAGAACAGATACAACACATAATCCTAGCCAAATGACCGAGGACCTTTGCTGGCACGAAATCTGCATTATGAGAAAGAGACTGCAAGGTCATCATGTCCAGGTGACTGTAGAAGTAGTAACAAAACAGTTGATAAATGAAGGTAAGCACTTGCCATCATGCATATTGTAATTTGTCGTGATTTTGCCATGGGAGGAGCTTCGAAGTTTTCAAGCAATAATTTGTGTTTTGTGACTCAGCCTTGTTGTTATAATGGTCTGAGAAATGGTTTTCCCTGGTTTAAAATTGGGGAATAGGCCTCATTATAGCCATAAAGAAAATATGGGGTAATCTTGTACCAAATGCAGTGCAAGTCTTACAACTCTATGAGCAACCAGCATACTTTTACAACATACAGGAAGGTGCTGGAAAGAGATGTGTGCTGATTAGCGTATCATGGTTTATCACAGTTTACTCAGATAAAGAGGTGGTTAGTCCAGATAGAGCTGACAAATTTTTTTTCATCGCGTTTGAACTTTGGTATTTCATCAAATTCATTTCATTTATGCATTTCATACATTCAGTGATACCCTTATACAAATCACAAATATGAATGAGAAAGGCCAGATTTTAAATGACTATTGTTGGTCTGCGATTAAAAGAGAACTGCATGATTTATATCATCTTTTCTAGCTATTAAAACGATTAGCTTTCACATTTACAGGTACAAGAGAAAAAGAAAGAAAAAAGAAAGAAAAAAATAAACAACACAAATCTGATACACGACGGAGACCGGTGTCTCTTGATGATGCTCAAATGGTAAGCCGTTTAAAATTTCCCTGATGTAGCCTAGCATTACGGAAAATAATGCGCGGAAAAGCTAATCCTTTCCACGTATTTCTATTTTGACTTAAAGAATGATAAATGATATCTTTAAACTAAGCCTATATTTTGCTTGTCCAAAATATTAAAAAGCCAAAATTTATTACTTTTCTCTTATCTACCCCACCTCCATTTAATTATGCTTCTGCCGCACCTGAAATGCAGCAAAATGATACAACAGAAAGTAAAGTTTTCGGTACAGAGCCATGTCTCAGTGTATCCCACGATGACCGTGGCTGAAGATTTAGAAAAGTGCAAGCCCTTGTTTTCTGTTCAGTGTTGCTAATCCACGAAGTAGGACAGCTAATCAAACAGGTTAGTTGTAATGCGCCAAATTCGACAAGACGTAAGTGAACAATGCTTCGATATATAATAAGTAATCTAAGACCGTCCTTTACTTTCGCATTAATTGCAAAGAAGGTTTCATCCGACACGAATGAGGAAAGTGATCAGAGGTTTAATCCCTTATAATGAAGTCTCTTCACTTAGGCAAAATGCGTAACGATAATCATGTGAGTATGATCTCATATATTGTTTATATTATGTTCTTGCCATGTGAGACTTGTTTCTCAACAAGTTGTGATTCCTCATCCTTTCTCAAATTACTGAAAAAGCTTTTCGAAAAAGGAGAAATTGAGGTAAATAAATTTCTGAGGTGAAAGCAAAGGGCCTTTCTTGAGCACAGGGCCCCTCTTGAGCGAGGGGTCCTGGGCTACCGCCCTGTCCGCCATATCCTAAAACCGCCCATGACTCTTACCTTTGTTCTTCTTGGAATATCTGCCTCAACGGATACGAGTCTCAGCAGTCTGTCTGCCCAAAAAATCTTGGGCCATGTTGGAACTGATGGACACGAAGTTACACCCGTAGCTGCCCTCTAATGCCAGAGGGAGGAGGGCACCGGTGCATGGTAAATTTGGTGTGTCACATTTATTTGCATATCAGTTCAGGAAGAGGGCACTTGCGGGTCTAGTAAATGGTAATTAGCTTTTGTCTAAGTCCGGTACTAATACGTAACTAACTCCCAGCAGGCCAGAACGAGGGTAGGAATGGTGATGCAAAGTTCACTAATGAATCTCAAAGCGAGGGCCGCCTCCCCGAGTTATGGGCCTGCGAAGTTACCTCACGGTTATCAAGTTTAGTCGTAATTGCCCTTTACATTTTAAAATATCTACAAATTACTATGAAGATGAACTCTATGTTTAGTACTTATCAGGAGATTTCCTATTTTTGCTCTAAATTCATAGTGTACATCCTGATGACGTTGAATTTTAGAAAGCATGGTAGCCGCGTAGATGGGTATTCCAATATGAGTAGGAATAATCAAGCGCAGCGACGGGGGAAGGTAAGGCGGATTGGAGGGGGGGGGGCAAGTAGCCTGGATTCAAATTTCTTTTTCACATTACACTAAAGTACCTTTGGTCATTGTTGTGTTGGAAGGGGTTTTTCGTGTCGATATGCATATGTTGCTGTGAATGGGACGCAATATCTGTCGCAATCAATTGTAATTTTGATAAAGCTGAAAAGTGGTCGCGGATGAAAATTGAAATTTGGCAAATTTTGGAGGGGCCATGGCCCCCTCTGTCCCCTCTACCCCCGTCCCTGAAGCGTACATTATTATTTTGGGGAGAGACGGAAACTAAAAGATCAACTTTTTTGAATTTAAGCTGTTATCGGAAACCAAAAATAATGTGAAAGTACTTTTACACTTTCCTTTTAAATATGGTCATAAGAATTGATGATAGGAGCAAAGGAATGCGTGCAAATTCCTAGATTCTTGAATTACGTCTAGTGGTAATCTATTCATTCAAGTGCCGTATCTTGCGACGTTGGCAATCATGGTCTTTTATTTCATCTTCTCTTGTACTGATCTTAATATTTCAGTCCTAGTCTTTGTTTCCATCCAATCAATCCCTCCCCCTGCTTCAGTCTCTGTTGGCCTCTTGAACGCTTTCCTTCTATTATTCCAGTTGATACAACGTATTCCAATCCAACAGCAAGGTAAACATGACCAAAGAACCCTTGCTGTGCTTTTTATCTGTAGCAACGATTCCAAGCTTTTGTCCAATCTGCCTTAAAACTTCCTCATTTAATATTATCAAGTCCAAATTATTACTGTTCACTCGTCAATAACATTACATTTCAAAGCTGTTAATTCTCCTTTCCAGTTCTTTTTCAACAGTCAAAGCTTCACATCCATACTTCACTAATGACCATAGATATGTTCTTAACAGCCTAATCTTGGTTGCTCTTGTAGTTTTATATTGCTCAATACTAATCTGAGAGACAGGAAACTTATCTTTTGCTTCTACTATTTCTTTGGTGACTTCTGTTTTGCTTCTTCCATTTGAGCTTAAAGTGCTGCCAAGGTAAGAGAATTCTTCCACTTTGTAACAGAAATCTCGATTAGCAGTAAATTTATTTAACAGAACTAATTATTGAAATCGTTAAAATTGTATAAGCATTTTATTAAATTCTCCGTCTTCCATCTCACCTCCTTTCTTTTGACAAACAATGAGTCGATAATTTATCAGGTAAGAGAGCGCAGGGCTTTTACAGGAATGGTGCGCTTCTTTTATCTCTGACCGTAAGACTACAAAATATTCTCAAGGAAAAGACTCACTAATCAAAACAACTGATAATGTTCATTTGATTATCAGTGGCGTACTGAGAGTCTTCTGGAATTAATTGTGTTAGTATTGATTGCTGACAATAATGGTAAGACTCAAACAAAATGTCTAATGCATTGTCTACCTGAGGCAACCTTTGAAAGTAACATGTGCAAATCAGCCGATCATTCAGTGTTATGTTGATACCTTTTTGGCCAAGGACCGCAACTTTATCAGGGTTTTGCCTTGTGTCATAACGACATTTTCTGGATAGCGATTAACGTGGAGGTGAAATATCTGAAAACACTAATTAATGGTTGCCGCCAGCATTCAGTTATCTGATTGTAACGGGGCTCAAAGAGGGTAAAAAGAACTTAACCATTTGCAATATTTTGTTTACACGCTGAAGAGCTTATCATATTTGAGGATCATTAGATCAGAGGCTAACGTAACGGGGTTCTAGAAGAGGGAGTGCAACACATACTACATTAAGATCTTTATGAAATAAATATAGCGTTTTCCCCCTTCCTCTCCCCTGCCAATATAAGTTAGGGAGCTAAAACTTACAGTTCATGGGCAGCGCAAATTCAAAGCTAAATGCAACCTGGAGTGATAAACATGCAGTTCATATTTCACAACGATAATTTTGGCTTATTCATGGTTTGGGCCAGATTTCGTGATTTTAACATTACTTTTACGGGTTCCAAGTTAATCTATCGCCATTGTGTTCGGCAATTTTTCAGTAGCTTTTTGCGTTTCACGCAGCTTTTTCCGATTCAGCATTCTTTAGTACGTTCTGATGTTTAATTTTGGAGATTTTATAGTCTGGCGATTTTTCTGCTGAAGGCGTAATAAGTACAAAAAGGTAAACAATATCGGGGAAAACTACCTATGGATTACCACTTTGACAATCACAAAGACACCCTCCCGCACTGGTCTTCTTAAGAAACCTCTGTTCCTCAGGATTACCTTGACGCCTCTTTCGGGCTTTTAAATAATAACACAAAGATGGTATATTATCTTAATTTTAAAAATAGTTTTAACTCTCACAATGTAATCGTTAGAGCTAGTTCCCTTCGCGTCCCCTTCCACAAGACGTCAAATGGTCCACGTGTATTGTTTTGTTAGACTTATGTGTCCCCTCACAATGTTTGCGAGCAAAATTATAAGCTAATTTTTAATATTTTTCGTGACTAACGTTAGCAATGATTATAAAAGTCACAAAAGGCTATCAATAAACCGTTGACATAAAAATATCCAAAAATGTCGAAGTAGCTTTAGAAACTTTAATAGCCCCTTTTCGATTTTAGGCACCCTTTTTTCTTCTTGTTGGCATTCCAGTGAGCAATGTTTGAGCACCAACGACCACAATCGGGGCGGGTCTGTTGCCAAATAAAGGAGTGCCAGGTAATTATGCGAAAGAAATTACAATTTGCTGATAATTCGGATATACGACATGTTTATGCATCGACTAAACTTAAATATATTTAATACGATCATTTCAAAAATAATAAGGCAGTGATAAAAGATCTTCGTATTATGAAGGAGGATCGTATCATTTCCTCGTTGACTTCCCAGGGATTTATTATTAAAGCTTTATTGAGAGAGGTTTCAATGATCATGTCAAGACGTGGCAAAAACCGTTGATTTGTTGCCAAAACTTATCTGTAATTTTACAACTCGTTATTTAAATAATACGCTACCCACACTTAAAAATCTTCATTTGTGGAAAAAGCCTCAGAACACATCTTGTTTTGCATGTCTAATTACCCAAGCCCTTCAACATGTTGTCTGGTTGTCCGGTTCATCTCAAAGAGGGAAAATCCAACTGGCGACATGATTCTGTCCTACGAATAATAGCTGACTTTCTTCAAGCATCTGCGGATGATATCTCATTCTATTGTGACACCGTGAATTATTTGTCACCATCAATTATATCTGGACAGGAACAACGACCAGATATGATCATAAAGGAGGACTCGATAATGTATGTGCTTGAACTTACTGTGGGTTTCAAAACAAATTTTGCAACAAATTATAAAAGAAAATCAAAGAAGTATTCAGACTTGTGTGATAATTTGAGAAGAACTTATAATGTGCAGTACATTAACTTATCTATGAGTGCCATTTAAGGAATTGCGTCAGAGAGCAAGTCGTTTATGAAAATGATGAACAGTCTAAAGGTGGAAACAATGACTAATTGTTGAGAAAGATAATCGGTTGCATCATACGTTGCACTTACTACATATTCTGTAGACGTGACAAAAATTGGCCGGAGCCCGAGTTACTTGTATGGTAGACGTTGTACACTAGTATGTAGGCGTTTTTACTTGTATGGTAGGGGACATCAATCTGTGCCTTTGCTGTTTTGTTGTTATTATAATTACTATCATTATTTTGATAGCGTTATTGTGCTGTTTACTATTTGTGAATTAGTCGTTTTGTATTCTAATTAGTCATACATGCCTAATAGTTGTGAGTGTTTGACCGTATCTCGTCATGTATGTTGAAAAAGAAATTTGAATATTGCGGCGAGTAACGGATTTATTTTGCTAAACGTTTTCGCCGATGTTAGAATACCGTGGAAACAATGATAATATTTAGTGTTGTGGTCCTTATGTCAATGTAAGAAGGGCACAATGTAATCCGAAGTTTTTGTTATCCTCCTTTTACTCTGGGCTTTAGTAATTTCCATTGGTGGGTAAACGGGGCTAAATGATTTTTATCTCAACCTACTCCAAACTCTTAACAGTATAATGTTACATGAAGAGACACTGACTTAGTGGCTAGATGTATCTGGCCTCTTTTATTTCCCTGGGCCCAGCTTCAATCCCACCGTTTCCCCACGTGATGTTTACTGGTCTTTTTTACTTTTCCTCATTTTTTTTTAAAAAAAAATTCTGGCCCTACTTCCATTCAAAGATATTTTGTAAGTAAAGCACGACTGTTGTAGTTGCGCAAGTACTCTCATGATTCTTTGACATTTATAAACGGATATCTAAGATTAAGACTTAATCAACTCATCCTCTCGTCTTATATTCACATCAACATTCACTTTTCCTTTTCACATTTCGTCTATCCAACTTTTTTCAGTTTAAGACAGAACTCCCAAGTTATCGCGCTCAATCGTAGTCTACCGTTTTGTCTCGAGTCTGCACTGAAACATAGGCCCTATGTGCGGCCGACGATAGGTCAATTCAACCGACGGTAGTCGCAGCACTTCTGAGTTTCATCTTGGACTGGACAAACGCTTTCTAACCCCAGTTTTCTATCATTCTTCTGCATGCTTAACTGCTCTGATTTCTTCTCTGCCTTTGATTTTACATTTCTCAGCTTTTTAGGAATTGGAGCCGCTACTCAAAGAACGTCATCTGTTGTCTAGACAGACCTATTCCTTGCATGCTAACAAAATGTCTACTCCTCTCTCTGTCTTTAAGTAAATCTCTTGTTAGTTATTAATATATCTTATTTTTTAGGTTTAGGTCTTAATTTATTATGTTTTATATAATGTAGTATATTATGTATCAAGGGATGGTGGTGGCATACATCGAAAGCTCACAAATCTTTTCGTTTCTGTATGTTCCATCTACGCTTGTTTGCTGGGCATTCAATTTCATATTGAGAATCCATTCCCCTCCTGGCTTACCCAATGAAGATAAATATTGTCATTTCTTTCTTACTTTTTGTCTAGATGGCAATGGAGGTTGGTCATCTCGTGGATGTAGTGACATTACTCTCCTGTGGTCTATTCCATCCTCGTACATCGTGAGTTGTTTGTCCTCTGGTATGAAACCCTCAACAGTCAACAACCAAATGTTGCAACAGAGATGCCCATCCATCTTGTTTTCGAAATGAAAAAATAGTGACTTGAAATATAAAAAGTTCTTTCTACGCACCCGGTCAAGCTATCATATTCATGGTGACTATATACCTTCTAGGGGCCCAGCCTACAGAATTTACCTAGCAATCTAACTGAGTTTTTTGTTTAAAATATATCTAGCAGAGTTTAAACAATCGTCATATAATTACCTGTAGGTACGAACGATTTTCAAATTTGGAGCGAAAATTTTCTACTTCCTGAGTCAAACAGCCGTGGCCTCACAGGCTGACTCACAGCTTTGATCGTCCAGGAGAATATGATGATCACTTAGGGCTAATTATCAACTTACTCAGAGGTTCAATAAATCTTAGGCCACCAAGCCTATGATTATGGTCAGAAATACGTTGCCGGCACGTATAGCATACCAGTGCCGGTACAGTGGTGTTGGCCAAATCCTGGGCAAGGCGGCCGGCCTAGGCTAAGTACAATTATAACGACAAGCCTAAACTAAAAGAACATTTTTAATATAAGTGCCCTAAAACCCTTTGTAGCCTTTGTTTTCAGTTTATGTGGAGGGGCCTTCAGTTCTTGGTTTATGCTTTAAGACTAGTCTAGCTGTACCACCACTGGCATTACCGAACCTGGTCCCAAACTTCCAAAGCTACACAAGACCACCGGGAATTTCGACGTCCATAAAACGACCAATTTACTGTTTAGGCCTACCTCTTCTTGAGATTCATGATGTGGAACTGTGAAACAGTTTTTTACTTCTACTACTCCTTTATCGTAAGTCCCAAGTAAAGTGCCGATGACTCTCTTGGCGTCTTCATTTCTCCTTTCATAGGTATCTATGACACCAAATAAAGCGACTGGATGGATGAGTACCTTGTGCACGGAGGCCATTTTGAAAAGAACTTCTAGATAATGTTTAGCCTCGTATATCATACCCATTTTTATGGCAGCCTCACTTTCACACTAACGTCATAGAAAAATTCAAAGCACTTGTTCAGAGCAAGGTCTATAAAACACAGGTCATGACACTTCCTGCCTTATGACGTCACACAAGGACAATGGGAACCATTTTGGAGATCATCACATTCGTGTAGTAAAAATTCTACCATAAATAAATTTGTTTATTTATACTTTTTACCGCTTTATAATCCTATTTCCTGTCTAGCATGAGTGGCAGGAGGCCTGCCGTGGCCACAGATGGCTTATTTTTTATCTTTCTAATATCTTTTCAAAACTGATATTTCAAACCATTTCTTTTTGATAATGCGTGGTAACTTTTAATAGGCTTTGAACAGCATGACGGGGCACTGGCCATCCGTCCTTGATCAAGTAAAGTGGCACAGAGAGACGTATCTCAAGTTGCGTTAAGCTAGATGCCATATCCACCAGCGGATACTTGCGAGATTGTTTACCTCGGGGATCAACAAGCTCATTTGTTAGAGAACATGCTGCGAAAGCCTGGGCCATGGGCTTTAGTTCCGGTTTTGACATATTTTTTTTTGTTTCTCTAGTGTCTTTTCAAAATTTATTGAATATAAGTTGCTGCAAATTAACACTCTGATGTGTTTTTTGCTCAAAAAAAATCAGATCGACCTTATTAAAGCAGTACCATGTTTATGGTAGCGGGAATCTTACACTCTTTACGTATTAGACGCCCCTAATTTCCTCCCAACATTATTGATGCATATGCATTCTTAAGATAGTTTAATTGTTAATCGATGTGTTATTGTCTGCCATATTTTTAGGTGTACTTAGTGCTCCTGCTTGGCTCTTCATATGCTTTCAAGCTAGCCATGCCCTGCTGCAATAATACCCACACTGTTTGAATTGGAAACAAACTGAGGGATCAATGTGTTATATGAAGATCATCATGCATCTGCACTGCAACTTATACACGGCATTTCTGCACTTAGAAACTGCGGAAAGGGGCTTCAGAAATGTGTGTTCTAGTAAAATTGTTCTGTACAGACGAAATCACACAATTAGGTCCGTCATGATCTAAAGATGTCAGTGCTTGATACTGTACAATCTGTGTACCAGGGAGGAACGTGCTTCGTCACGCCATTAATCGCAAAGGACGTTAGAACTTATATTACCCAGATAGATGTGGAACATAGATGGCGCAAAATGCGTAGTTAACGTGACAACCCAATTACGTCATTACACATATTTACCGCGAAAGAAAGTGGATTTTACGTTTGAGTGAAAACAATTAATTAAAATAGGATATGTTTTGAAAGTCACTGTGTCATTTGCTTGTTATCGTAGTAGTAGCAAAAGAAGTCAGCTGCCGCTTAACTTCCCATCCCCTTGTAGATTTGTAAACTTACAAAAGAATTTTGGAACAAACTTCGGAATACTTAACATGCACTTCCTTCCTAGCGTTCAAAACAAGAAATCTTGAAATACCTCTCATAAAATTTTGCCAAGTTGTTTTAACTTTCTACCACTTATTCTATCCTCACTCTGAGTGCTTTTCATATTTTTTTCTCACATTTATAATTTTTTTACTTTTCTAGCCAACCTCTTGATACAAATTTTTGTCGTGTGGGGTATCATTGCAAACAGATTTGGCGGAAACGGCCAGCCATAAGATGCTACCTTCTGCTACATCTTCAGGTTATTATCCTGCCCTCTCTCTCCCCAAATGTATTTATGGTGACTTTTATCGAAACAGCCAAGGTATCTACAATCCATAATTTTTCAGAAAAGCCAAAACTTACGTTCTGAGATCAGTTTTTAAAATTACGAGCATTTAAGTTTTAAATGACCTTAGTCTGTTCGGAATGATACTAACCTTAGAAACAACAACCTTAAAAACAGCCATATGCATACCGTATTTGCTCGAAAATAGGCCAACTTTCCAAAGTAAGCCGATTCGAAAATAGACCGGGATATCTTAGTGGACACCACATAAATAGGCAGACCTCGAAGATAAGCCGAAAAGCAGTGATGCCATTGCAACGCACATGTTGCCAAGTACAGGATGTCGATGTTAACGAAATTACTTGCTTGAAAGAAGGAAGTTCTTTGTATGACAGTAAATCATCACTTCGAGAATTGGTAAATGTAAGCCCAGATGAACTAGACATAGAATAAGGCAGCGTCTGCCTTGACATTGAAGATGATGTATGGAAGGAAAACCACAACGAAATTGTAAATGACGACTTGTTAGATATTTCAGAGGACAGTGGCATTGTACCACAAAACCGACTATTTCTTGTTTGTGGAATATTTTACAAACATTTAAAAAACTTACTGTTATTATTCTTATCGTATTTTTTCAAAATGTCTTTTCCGAAATCACCTCGAAAATAAGCCGCTTCAAAAATATGCTGAAAATGTTCATTTCAGAAAAAAAAATAAGCTGCGGCTTATTTTCGATGAAATACGATAGTTGCGTCGAAAGACCTGTAGAAATGTCTGTGACTATGATATCTCCTGTCAACGGAGACTGTGAGAAATTATTGAAATGGGGAAACCAAAATACTTAGCAAAAGTCTGTTGTTCTTACATCTAGTATGCGAGAGAGCAATACACGGAAGAATATCAGATAGTATTGGGCAGTCAGTTACTCAATGACACTAGCAACGAAAGACCAAAGTCATGCCGAATTTAAGGCACTTGCATTGAACCTTAAATTCAACAAGCAAACTTTGATCGATCCTCTTGCAGACACTTTCCGAGAAACTTATACATTGAGTGAAAAACTGGTGACTTGAAAGCTATTTATGTTATCCCATGAATTTCAAGATGTACCGGGGTGTAACAGATCTATGGCATTGCAAAGAGCAAGATCCTAAACATGTCAAAAACGTATCATCATGCCATTAACCCCTGACATGTATCATAATTCTGCGGCTACAAAGGAACAAGTTGAATACAGACCAGGAAAGAGATTTTGCTTGGAATCAAAGAACAAAAGGACATCCCGTGTATCAATATTCTACTACGAAAGTGCTTATAGCGAAAGTTGCTGGAACCTCAGTTCTCAAGCCTGAAAGTGTTCCATCAACAAAGGATTTAGCTTAATGACATAGCTATCGTATCTTTCAACAAATTCAATCATAGCTACGGAACATTTCTGAAGCTACGAAATGGCGTGAAGGAAAGCCGAGTGGAGCTTCCTATTAAGATGACTCAACCTGCAGCGTCAGACAGTCTGTTATTTTATATATTTGATACGCTTGCAAAAAGATGAACATCAACGTACAAGTTGCTCCTGCAAGTAGAATGGCATATTCTGTTTGTCGTCATTTACCAAATGCACTACGGTGGGCTGCCACAATCCGCAAAACACAAAATTTGATCCGATTCCGTTGGCCTTTTAATGGCAGAAGACAAGTTTATATCTTTTCCCTTCGAAAAATTAATTTATAATAATTGTCAAGTTCTTTCATAAAAAGGTACTTTTATGCTTGTGTGAACCTTTAATTTTTCGACCCTTCCCAGGGATGAGATTGACAAGAAACTCGTTATTTAATAGAAAAATATGTTTGACCTGCTTTTTGCGAATAGCAAATATACGATGTCAGTTAATTTTTGACTCGCTTAACAATATGTATAGACATTGCCGGCATTTTTTTGTAAGGTGCTCTAGATCATTTTTATTTGTAAAACAGTTAGATAGTTGTTTCCATTGTCATTTTGTTTTCCATATGCACGAGGGCCCAAGACGTGTTCAAATCCTGATCTGTCTCCTCCTATTTGGGCGTTGAGATCTCTCATGACAATACTGATATCGTGACTTGGGATCTTGCTAACTACGTCTTGGAGCTAGCTATAAAACTCTTCTCTTTTGGAATCGTCATGGTTATTCGTGGGAGTATAGCACTGTACAGTAGTAACTTTTGAGTGATGGGGAACAAATGTGGCTGTCAGAAGGCGGTCATTGATTGGTGTCGGTGAAAGACCTTAGAAACATTTCTGTCCATGATGATGGCCTCACCATTGCAGTGTATGTCATCTTATCTTCCCGAGAACAGAATCGTCTTGTCCTTCGACATAAATTTCCCTGAGTTGTTTCACCTTACTTCACTTAAACCCAAAATGTTTAGTCTATACTATTCCATTTCCTTGAGTAATTGATTCAGTTTTAAACTCTCATTGACGGTCCGAACATTCCAGTAACCAATACGGGTCACATATTTTGCAGTGAGAACTCTGGTTTTCAAGCTATCAGCTTCCTCGAAGAGACTTTCACTGGTGTCCGTCATGAAGTCTCCAGTAGGAGACGACTTTTGCTCTTTCTGCGATAATATTGACTTACTCTGATCTGTTTTCGTAGCAATAGTCTTTTTATAGGAACGGGGTGCTAACCCAAAGCCTAACCTTCTTGCAGTTTAAGAGTCTGTAGAAAGTAATCGTTTCTCTGACCAACGACCGTTTTCCACACACTAAGAAGTGGCACGCCCTTGGTCTGATAACGTGGCCGTTGTGTTTTATCTGGAAAACACCTTCGCCCGAGCTGGTTCCGGCTCCTCCTGAGCCGGTTCTTCCCGCCTTGAAGTGCTGTAACAACACTACCCCCTCGCGTGTTTTAGCCCGCCTATTGAGACGGTTACCAGGGTGTGGCAGGCGGAGCCAACACTTAAGAGATTGGAAGTTCGGACCATTTCGAAAAACGTCCTAAAAGCCGATTTATAATTATTTACACGATAGCAAAATGCTGTTTTTGTGCTGCGGACATACTGTATCCCACAAGTTTTACATTCTAATAAATACACTACTAACTTGGAGTTACAGTGTAGTTTTCCATGTAACCACTGCGAAGAAACGGGTCGCCGCAGATGAATCACCAGAATGAGCTAGTAATAACTAATGATGAACTCTTATCCAACGTTTTCGGACAAACAAGATGAGCTGAGCACTGTTGGACACCTAAAAGTGAACGATGGCCTTTCCAGGAAACAAACTAAGGCTCGACCAACGAAGGCAACACCGGAACCCCTGTCTTCTTATATGCAGCATTATCATAGGGTTTGGGAACCAGTGCAGGGAAGTTACTTCAAATTCTCTCGTCTTAAACAGAAGAAAACTAATTGGTGTGCATTCTAACCTGCATCACTTTCGGAAGCACTGTCTTGTCAAAATGATCTTCCAGTGTTGCACTTGAAAAGTCTCTCTTGTAGATGGTGTCATCTTCGTCCTGTTAATGGATGTAACGGAATAAATGCGATTAATTGGTGTAACAGTTTGCATTGTGGAAATAAAACAATGTCTTCCTGTATTCTACAAACAGAGCACCCCGGATGCTTAGTTGATCGGCTTTGACACGAAAGCAAAAGGCATTCATAAAATGCACTTTCAAGATATGTACTGTAAACCTTCAAACTTATATACTTACATTAATTTGATTTTATTTTAACATGGATGTATTTCAATCGTATCTCAAAGTCAGAGAGCTCGATACACGGTGTGCAGCGTAGTAACTAAAGGAAAACCTACTTTTAGAATTACACAAATCTGAGTTTTATCTTGTCGCAATCATCATGTGGTTGCATGCCTTTGCAACGAATGACAGAGCCATGATGAGAGGGGCACATGGGGGAAAACCAGAATAGATAGTTTCCATCCTATCCCAACACCAGCGCCTCAAGGTCACTCCCCTCGACAGCATCTTGAGGCACAACTGGAAATATATGGAGTGATTTAATCACCTCTCCCTAGAGTTGGCAGTGGACTGAGAAGAGCGGCGAGGGCGTATACCTTTTGCCAACCGACATGCCCACCCCACTCTGCAAGGGGAGAAAGAGAAAAAAAATGCATACATGCTGCTGCTGCTGCTGCTGCTGTTGATGATGATAGTGATTACGGCGATGATGACGATGGTGACGATGTCGCGATGATGATGATGATGATGATGATAATGATGATGATGATGATGATGATGATGATGATGATGATGATGATGATGATGTCCCGTAAATACCTTGGTTCCCCTCCAAACCTTGGTTCCCGTAAATACCTTGGTTCCCCTCCAAACCTTGGTTCCCGCAAATACCTTGGTTCCCGTAAATACCTTGGTTCCCCTCCAAACCTTGGTTCCCGTAAATACCTTGGTGCCCGTAAATACCTTGGTTCCCCTCCAAACCTTGGTTCCCATAAATACCTTGGTTCCCCTCCAGACCTTCGCCCCCTCCAAACCTTCGCCCCCTCCAATAATAAGTTTGAATTTCCAACTATCGTCACCAGTCACTTCCCAAAGTAGAGCTTGAATATACACAATTTCAGTAACTGAACCCAGGACCGTTTGAAATACTGGGGGGACAAACACCCTTTACTTTCTTTTTAAACATTTTAGAGTGTGGAAGTGGCTTGCTGTTTAAACACTGAACGTTCTAATACGCCCTTATGCAGTAAGAAATGAGCATTCGTATCGTGATAATCAGTTGCTAGTCCAGCTATGATTGCCCGAAAAGCAGACTGTAAGGTCCGTTCAACGTCTCCCAGGATACATCAAGTTGAGTATCAGAACCGTCAGCTACTAGACGGTCGTTGAATGCCCGTAACTCGTGCCATAAATGCCGCACGCAATGGAAAACGTTTTGCCCCGTTTTCTTAAAAACTTTTGTGCAGAGGCCGGTAGTGCTGTCATAGCATCCAGACAGAAAGGTTTAAAAACCAATCTATCCAATTCATTGTGTACACCGGTAACCTGGACAGTATCTCCCCATCTAATTCTAGAAGGGTAAACATAGTTCGCACACCCCCAGACAGATGGGGGGGTCAAGCATTTTCAAAAAAAATCGTCTAGGTGGGTGTTGGCTCAAATCCCATTTACAGGTGGTGGTTCCCTCTAAGGTGGGGTTGATATTTGCAGGTGGGGGTTGTAAACCAGTCTTAACTAAATTTTATACATGGTGGTATCAAACTTCAAATTAAAAGTTGTATCAACGATTCGGGTTCACCTAACTTAAGAAAAGTTTTTCCCTCAAGAAGTTGGGCGTTTGGATGTTTTTCTTGAAGGAAGTGGCATTTCGAAACCTTTCAATGATGAAATGTTTCAATGGAAGAACTCTGAATCAGTGTTCCGTTTCTATTTACATTATTGATGGGAAGCGGCGATTTGAACTTTTGGAAAGTTAATAATTCTCAATTTTTTTCTTCTCCTTATGTCCTATTTGCAAACGGAAAATTACTCATCTGCCATTTGGCCGACCGAAGTGATAAACTAATTGGAAATATAAAGCAAGGACGAATCATTACAACATTGCCAAAATCAATATTTCTGAAGAAAATTGCCCCCTTGCACCCCCCCCCCATAGCTCATGCTATTTACAAGTGATACAAAAAAATCTTTTTACGCGCTTCCACCAATTTTTCGATAAGCTTCACCGCAGCAATGAGCAGAGGGGATAACTTTCCCTGTCCACACTCCCCTGGTTCTACAACTGGTTGCAATAAGGATACAGTATCTAGCTATGATTTCAAATTTGCAATCAATGGAGACGTTTGATTGTTGTAAAAAGCATCGTATCCTCGGACTGGCCTCGGTATCGAAATGTAGGCTGGGAAATAGAGCTTTCTTCGCCGAACAAAAGCGTTCATCTCTTGGATAAGCAGTATCAAGATAGGTATTTTTAGCCACACGGAATGTTACTAATTTTAGAGCCCGATATGCCAAATGAATGACTATAGACGAGAAATCCGACGAGGAGGTGCCTCAACATGCCCAAGAAACAAAGCATCCTCATCCAGATAATATTTTATCAAAAATACCAGAAATACTTTGACACTTTCACAAACATTACCAAGCATGCAATTCCATTAGATCGAGCATTTTGAAATAAATTACGTGCTCTTGAGAAATTGTGAAATGTGATACAGGTACGCCTATCGGTCATTCTTCAATGGCTCTTGGCGCACGGCGCTAAGTATGCCCTTTTGTTATAAGTAAAACGTGTTAGCTAGACTTTAAACTAAACGTCATTATACCTCCCTCAGTTTAGGAGTGAAGGCCTTATCTATGTACAACATTTGCATACTCGAGCAACCTACACGTTGTTTTTTTATAAGCAACTCAGTTGCTTAGGTGTGAGGCCTCGATTTGGTCCAGGATCAAAGCAACAAGCTAAGCAACTCGAGGCCTCAAATTCAGGAGGGACAATTTTTATAACGCCTGAAAAACAAATAAAGAAACGTTTTTCATTAAGAATTGATTACAATCTGTTGATATATAACAAATATCATACTATTGATAATGTGTCAAGCAAAGGACAATCATGGACATCATATACTAAAATATGTAACTTACTTCATCATCATCATCATCATCAACATCATCATCATCGTCATCACCATCATCACTTACATCATCAGCAGCACACGTGGCATCAAAAACTTATTTTTAATTTGTCACGTAAGTTCGGTCTCCATATAATAGACATCTTTCTAAAGCGGTCCATACCTTGGTTATTCCTATTTTGACTACCCGTTCAGTACTTGACTTGTTCCTTCCAAAATAAGTTAATTCATCAACATATCTGACTCATTTTCCAGTACACCTACTTTTTTATAAGTAATTCAGAATTCTCGAAGGCTCAAAATGCTTTTAGATATTTGAAACAGTCTTGAAAAGTTCTTAAAATGTTCTTAATTCTTAGACCCCCAATATATTAGTCTGTTCTGAATTTCAGGACCCCAAAATGTACACGATCACCCCCGTTATGAAAGTCAAGAGTTCTCCCCCTGGGGAAACGGCGGATGTCTTTGAAGCAATTATTCGATCATCCGGATAAATCGATTTTCCTGATGATTTTCAAACTGTTAGGATTTGTCCGTCCATACAAAGATTAAAAAAACGGAGTTATCGTTTACTGTGCGATATATATATACCCCAATACCAGCCAGTAGGCCTACGCTATTTGGGAGAAGTCAGAAAACAGTCAGAAAGTCATGAAAAAAAGTCAAAAAGTCAGGAAAAAAGTCAAACATTCAGGAAAAAAGTCAGGGAAAAAATCAGGGAAAAAGTCAAAAAGTCAGGAAAAAAGTCAAAAAGTCAGGAAAAAAGTCAAAATGTCAGGAAAAAAGTCAAAAAGTCAGGAAAAAAGTAAAAAAGCCAGGGAAAAAGTCAAAAAGGCAGGAAGTCAGAAAAAGGTCAAAAAGTGACAAAAAAAGTCAAAAAGTCAGGAAAAAAAGTCCAAAAGTAAAAAAAAGTCAATAAAGTCAGAAAAGTAGTCAAAAAGTCAGGGAAAAAGTCAAACATTCAGGAAAAAAGTCAGGGAAAAAGTCAGGGAAAAAGTCAAAAAGTCAGGAAAAAAGTCAAAAAGTCAGGAAAAAAGTCAAAAAGTCAGGAAAAAAGTCAAAAAGCCAGGGAAAAAGTCAAAAAGGCAGGAAGTCAGAAAAAGGTCAAAAAGTGACAAAAAAAGTCAAAAAGTCAGGAAAAAAAGTCCAAAAGTAAAAAAAAGTCAATAAAGTCAGAAAATTATTTGGCACTCAAGAGTAGAATTTCGTCAAACTTAATTGTTAGAAATTAACAAGGTACAAAGAAATATTCAAAACAAATACATAGAGGCAGATGGCAATCTCTCAATCAAAGACCTCTGATAAGCAGTGGGCCCGACATTGAAACTACCCTAAATAAACAGAAAAACCACCAAATAGGCTACTTAATAAATAAAGGGCAGCTGGGGCGTCCAAGGGCGAAACCCCTCAATTTGTGCTACCAGGCAGAGAAGCAAGCTCTGAGGTAGGCTCAACTGCCCAGTAGAACCACCTATCGCGGATTATGGAAAGCATCTGTCATCAATGAGAACAGATACTACATCTATTCCTTGCCAAAAAGGCCGAGAAGAGACAGATGGCACCTTGGTGTTTAACGTAGGACTGAGGTCATCAATTACTAACGTCTCATGGATCAGCACTTCACTGCTGAGGTTCGCGGAAGACAATATTTGAGCGTCGTCAGGTAAACCTTGATGTCCTTTTGCCTTTAAATATTCCAATATGCTGGACACATACTGACTTGCTAAGTTACTTCCAGCAAGAGCAGGGATTCGTATGTGTTCAGAGGCACCAATGAGCAAGTGGCGCCGTGTCTGGTCTACGTACAGAGCATTGCAGCTCTTACACTGAAATTAATGTACGACATACGACCTCATCAACCGAAAACGCTGTCTTTGAAAGGAAAAACCTTAAGATGCGATGGATGGGTTTAATAATGGAGAGAACACTAACGTGGAGGTAACAGTTATTGAGAATGCAATTACTCTGGTCACCTATGCGAGGGTACTGAAACATATAAATTTAACTTGGGTACCGTACTATAAACTGTTTTGTAGGAACGGAACTTAATAAAAATTAACGAATACAATTATCATGGTCCCGTGGTAGGTGTATTTTGTGCATCTTCAAGTTCAGACATGCAGAAATTATTAATCATTTTTATTTTACTTCTTCGCTCTGTATACTGAAAATCCCGGTTTGGAAGAACTAGGAATTAGTAGTCATATCATTACCAGTTACACGTGTACGTTTCCCTTTTTGCATGCTCTCCTACAGAAGTCTAAACCTAGCGATTATAAGTAAAACGCCAAATGTGGAAACTTCATCGACAACGTTTCGTCTAACAGACTTCTTCAGGTCACTACTGAATGGTCCAAAATCCCAAGTTGTTATCAAGTTGGCCAACTAAGTTGTCCGGAAAAGTTGTTCGTGTGTGCCTAACTTTACAGGTAGCGTCGGATGTGTTTTGGTGTCAGTTTTTCTTGCGGAGAATAATGGTACTGGATAGGCTACAGATGTGTATTAGATATCATGGATACCTTGTAACTGAAAGGTTTATCAGAGATTTTAAGTTATAGATGGGTGCAATTTGGATTTTCAGTAACAACCACAACATCTCATGCTGAAAGAGAGGTTCTGGAACTGGAAATGTACGGACAAATTTGACTGAAGCAAACCGTTCCAAAATTGTATCAGATACGATTTGAAGCGATTCTGTGATTTTAATTAAGACCTTTTAACCATTTCGCCTTGACTAATTTGAATTCTTATGACTACCGTAAAATATTATCGTGATAATAAATAAAAAAGGGGTTAAATGAAAATTCTTTACGTACAGCGTGTACAGCATACCATTAAAACTTGAGAAATTACCATCAGATTAGATAAACTGCGACCGCCAGTGACACTTGTCCAGTCTGCGTATCTAACTAGTTCTCCGGTAAAATGGAAGATCGGGGTCTTAAATTATTTCTTGGGTTCCATGTTATTATCCCCGCTTCCTACCTCCGCTTATCGTAGAGACATCTATGGCCCTTGAAAAGCCTGGGACGGATTTATTCAAAAACAGCGACTGACTGATATATTTTTTAGATTCACGGAACTTTTTTTGTCTGTATCGCAACTGTTTTGAAAGGCAAAGATGCTTACTCATGTGAGGCCTGGAGCAGAATGCCTCCATGATTAGAACTTTACTGATACTTGTGAGTTGTGACCAATGACGCGATATCTTATATTCTTGAAATCGCAAGGGCTCCCTTTTTTATAAGTATATGTAACTAGGCTCGAGTTTATCCATCACTACTAGTATCAGCTGTTCAGTATAATTTAATTACTCTTGGCATTTTTCACCTAATGCACCAACCTTTCTCTATTTTAGGAAATTGTGTTTACATGTGCTGCTTTAGCGACACAGAATTCACTATTATTACTTGTGGGAGAATTTTAATCGAGTTATTACTTAGCTCCAATCTCTTCCGCTTAGATTTTGAATTTGAGAACGGTTGCAGGGCGCCGCCTTGGCGCCAGGTCCATGGAGATAATGATAATGATAATGATAATGATAATGATAATGATAATGATAATGATAATGATAATGATAATGATAATGATAATGGTAATGATAATGATAATGATAATGATAGTGATAATGATGATGATGATGATGATGATGATAATGATAATGATAATGATAATGATAATGATCATTATCATGCAGCAACAGCAGCAGCATCATCATCATCATCATCAGCAGCAACTGCAGTTTTTGGTATTGTTATTGTAGTCGTTATAGTTACCATTCTGTTGAAATTTCTCGCGATATTTTCTGCGCAAAGCGATGCCGCTATGCGGCGATGGCCCTAGCCTACGGCTATGATCGTTTCTATATGCAGCGTTAACAACAAAGGCAATAAGCTGATGATGACATAGCAATAGTCTGATCGTTATGATTGTTTATAATTAACTATATTTACACAATTCTATTAAATAGTACCCGCGCTTTACGGAAAAGCGTGCTAAGAGGCAAAAAGCTGCTACCCCACGCCCAAGCATTGTCATTCGTGAACTGAGGGAATCAGGATAACGAAGAAGGGACAACACTCATGCAGCTATCACAACCTTTACATCATCTTTCCAACCTCACGTCTGGATTAGCCTTTCTCGTGATTATTTTAAGTACTGTGGACATGTATTCTTCTGAGGTTTCTAAGTTTGTAGCCTGTTTTATCAGTCACGAGCACGTGAGATCGCAAGATTAAATAGTTTCTCGAAGCAGCTTTTGGCCACTCAGGAGGGTCTCACATTTGCACAAGAGTGCCACCTGTGCAGGACGGTCCTAGCAAAGAGGCCTTATGCAGCCAAAATGTTCCAGGTAACACTGGAATGTCAACAGACGCAAGAAACCTTCGTGGTAGATCTAGCAAAAGCAAAAACAATAAGCAAGCAAACAACGCTCCCCAAAATCAAGGACAGCAAATAGGACAGAAGATTTAAGAGTGATATCAATTAAAGAGGCACGCACCTGCACATAGAGTGAAAAAGATCAGCATATGAGGTCTTTTAGCCATCTCTAACAATAAGGAGTGTCTTTGCAAGACCGGCTCACCTTCTTGCGTAGCAAGCCTTCTGGCAGCAATACTTTCGATTCACTATTTTAAAAAGGATATTGATTTTCTGCTGTCAGAAATGAGTAACGCTGATGATCACTGGCACGTCGCAAAAGTCACGTTGCCAATGCCACGCAAAACTGTGCTTTCAGACCGAAGTGGCAAATGCCACGTCGCACGTTTGAAAAATACCTGTTTAGTTGGAAGATGTATTCCTCTGACGAATACAATGTTATTGCTCTTTTGGGTCTGATAGTTCCTAGGAGAAAACGTAAAAGGAGATAATAAGTACATGTCATATCAGACAAGGAATGTCGACTTCCGCAGCGCTTTTTTAGGGCGTTAAACTATACCCAAACGATGTCCTTCGTGATTTAGTGGCCATTGTAAAGCCTTAATTACAGAGGTAGGATACTAATACCGCAGATTCATGAAGGCTAAAGAATGACCAGTGCTCTTTCTAAGCTAATACGTCGTTGTACTACGTTGATTCTCTAAGAAGAAAAGATGTATTGTAACCGACGTCTGCTCGCAGGTCGCTATGTTATTGCATTATTTTGCAGTTGTTTATAGTATAGAGTGGACGAGACCACTTGAACGGCGAGTGATAGTTCGAGAGCATGCCTAAATTAAATTCAAAGCATATATCAACTGAGCAAATTATATAATATCATCTATTTAAATAGAAACTCCAATTCATAAAAAATGTTCATCTAGGATTGAGACAAAATTGTTCTGGATTCGTTTGTCTAACTAGAGAAATTCAGTCTGAGTCGATAACCTACGGTCTAACCAAACACACTCCACTTGCATATGGTTCTAGGAAAGTGTTGACAGTTAAGTACCTTTCAAACAAACAGAAACATCTAAGCGAGCCTTTACTCTAGTCCTCACATGCCAAGCTGATCATGTGATGTGAACAAAGACTACCCTGATTGGCTGAGAAGCAACTGCGCCACGTTGCATGATTTTGAAAAATGGTCTGGTCCGTTTCTCAAGTGGCACGTGGTGTGCCACTTCGGTTTGAAAGGTTTAATACTTTTGTATAGGTGCATTCCCAAGTGACATGCCACGTCGCATATGCCACTTCGGTGTGTAAGCTGCCTAACGGTGACATGTGAATTCAATTATCTCAACTTACTTTTGAACTGCTTAAATCAAATGAAGAGATGCAAAGGTCTTGACTTGATCTTTTTGAAAATTGGAAAGTCTATTGAAGAGTATTTAACACCAATCGAGACAAAATTTGACTCCTTTAAGCAACATGCCTATTTGCTGTGGGACTCTTGTTGTGTTTTCAGCCGCCGGGCCATATCTTCATTCTTGTAGACCAACAAGCAGTCGTCTACGTATCAACGATACATTGGACGATAGCCTTTTGTTTCCTTAAGAACTTTGCTCTCTAATGTCCTACGTAAAACTTTACAAAGTTGTCCAAAATGGACTTCCTATACTAACACCGTCGGTTTGCAAAAACATCTTGGAACTATACTGGAACGGAGTTTCTGTCGAGCAAGTGACGAGTAGCTGATTTAAAATGTTTGGTTGTATTTTAGGTGGAGCTTAATTGGGGTTGAACCACCGAGTAACAGATCGAGGATTATCATGTGGTTTACCAATATACATAATCAGATGTTGGATGTAACTCCAGTTTCTACATTGGATTTGCCACGAACACCATGATAACGACAGCGAAACAACACAACTACAATGGTACAATGAAAGAGCACCAAAAATCCAACAGCGAAGCGCAGAAAACTGACATCAGAAAGCATATGTCAGCAATCTTCAGATCAAAGAACACTTAAGAATTACAAATATCCGAAGCCATTTTAATATGACAGTAATTTTACAAACCATTTTAGATTAGCCACACCCTTTCAACGTTTTAACCTTATGCTTAACACCCCTTTTTATCTCAGATATTTCACGACCCTTTTTACCCCCTCTTTTATTATCATATTTTATTACCTCCCCTTTTATCTTGCCAAATTATACCGATTCCTTTTAACTCTGGACGAAACATTTTAGGTCCATTGTCCTTATTGTAACATTCCACGCTATGCGTATCTAAACAATATGCTTTTATGCGTGAAAGATCTTTTAATAAACAAAAACTCTGAAATTTGTAATCATCAACAACCTGACCCCAGTTTTAACTTGGACATCGATAAAGTTTTACTCAATACACTGATTATCTTTAGTGGTTGTTTTACTCAATACACTGATTATCTTTAGTGGTCGTTTTACTCAATACACTGATTATCTTTAGTGGTTGTGAAACACTCAGACTAAAAGCGCCCTTTTCAACGATTGGAGCGAGTTGCTATAAAGCTGACGAAGTCCTAGCAAGATATCGTTTTATAACGAATTCAGTCTTAAAAAGTTATAAAATAAACGTTATTAATTGTTGTGCAAGCTTCAAAAAGGAGGTAACTTACGTGTAGTTTAGCCCAGAAATAGACGTTTGAAGTACCGCTTTTTCTTTATTTTGAACAACACTAGCATTTTTTAACGCAAATTTGGACCCTACCGGAATGCAACCATATGTTGGAAAATAAGAAAAGTACCAGTTGCAAAATTGCGGCTGACCAAGAGTTTAGAGAAAATGGGCAGGCTAAAAGCTTGTGAAGGAGGCTCCAAAGGCACCCCCTCTGATCAGAATTAAAAGCTTTACCTTTTATTTGCATATCAACGCAACTTTCCATCTCTATGTTGATTATTTCTTAAGCCGTGTTTAAATTGTACATGTCGATATTACAAGGCCAGTTTCAACACCACAACATATTCTCAATCCCATATTATTAAAAAGGCGTTGTTTTCCTATCTTTCTTATCATACTTAAAACCATGACAATCAGTTTGTTTAAGTGTAATGAAGGTCTGGGCTGGTCCTCGTAGATTGCCCGAGGCATTTAAAGACAGTACAACCCGCTTATTTTGGCGAAGGTGTAATCGCTTAATCCTTCTCAAGTTTACTGATTTCTCTTTGAAGGCGAACAACTTTGCATAATGACTAAATTCTTTTTATAGTAACATGACAAGATCGCAGCTGGCTTATTCATAAAAGCCGATTCCTTCCCCTGCTTCGTAAACTGATATAGTCAATCTTAACATAACTCTTCAAGTAATCCTTAACTGGCCATTGATGCATGATCATCAATGATCACGAGGAAAGATGCTTCATGGATACATTTCAAAATTATCATAAATGCTACCGTGTCGATTCCATGAGAATATTCATGAGAATAAGTGTCGTAAGATGCAGCACCAGCTAGTCCAAGAGGATATAACTTTCTTATGGGAGAGAGGGAACGGTAAAATGAGAACGTTTGCCTTACTTCTTATTTTTAGGGAAGTGGTGAATGGTGATAATGTCAAATCGTAACGTATAGTATTTGGATACGCCTTCTAAATGCTTTTTTAACATAAATGAACCTAGAATGATAAAAATGGTTATGCATGGCAGGACGTTGACCACTAAGCAAAAATAAATTTGCACTACTATGTCATCTTTAATCAGCTGACTCCGAATGAAGGTAAATGCACCTGATCTTGGAAGAATCGGGTCAAATAGCACCACGCCCACTATGTTGAATGCAATCAAGGCGCCGCAATATACCGTGCGCCAATACAGAGTAATGCAGCGACACAACACAACGCGACGTAAAATAGAATACAGCAGCGCCACAATATCCTACAGCATAACATGGAGTGTTGCAAGCTCATAACATGCCACAATGTAATATAGAGCAGTGCAACGCCGTAACACGCCATGCCATATCGTAGAGCAGTGCAACGCAATAAAAGGCCATGCCATAACATAACGCTGTGAAACGCCGTAACAGTGACAGTGAAACGCCGGCAGTGAAACACCATAACAGTGAAACGCCATAATGCCACGCCACAACATAGAGCAGTGCAGCGTCATAACACGCCATGCAAGAACATTAAGCCATACAACGTCACAATATACCACGCCAGGTTGTTGATGGAGTACGTGCAAGCTGAATGATCCTTATTATAAAATGGTGACGGAAACAAGAAAAATTATCACTTGTTATATGTACAAAAACGGGACCCTTCCTACAACTACCCCCCTCCCCCCCCCCCCAATGAATACCAATTGGTAAAGCTCCTTAGAACAACAAGACCAAGATCAATTACCTTGCTTCTCTCCTTGTAAATGACTCTAACCTCAAATGCCTGTAAAAGATAACGGGAAAAAGCATTGATGTTACCTATAGGGAAATTGGTGCAGTTGACATGCCCTAAAGAATACAACTAGGGAAGGAGCTATACACAGGCGTTGGCGACCTTGAAGACTTAGTACTGGTTCCTACCAAAGAGTAGAAGTTCTTAACACTTAAGTTTGGTTCCTACTAAAGAGTAGAAGTTCTTAACTTAGAAGTTCTAAAATACGCACCCTGTAAAGTTCTATATACCACATCCCGATTATAAAATAAACTGTGCTAACATACCTTGATTCGTTAGCAATCCAAAGACCATTAGAGACTCCAGTTTTACCTCGTCCACACATCACTGTAAAGCTGACATCGATGAGTAGAACATCCCGAATCACTTGACTTCTTGGGCTGCAGGAAGATGAACATCGTAAAACAAACTTTTTAGAAAAGCTTACTGGTTAATTACTCGTTCAGTTAGTTAATTAGTTCTCTTGTTAGTTAGTTAGCTAGTTAGTTAGTTAGTTAGTTAGTTAGTTAGTTAGTTAGTTAGTTAGTTAGTTAGTTAGTAAGTTAGTTAGTTAGTTAGTTAGTATAAGTAGTAAATACTGTTGAATTAGGCCTATGGTTTCCAAACGCTTGGTGTTCTTTCCTAGGTGTAAGAGCGATCTTCCTTACCAGGTTGTACCGTGTCCCAATAAGCTACAAAGTAACTGGAATTCGCATTGCTGAGTGCTTGTGTTTTGTGGTGCCAACCTATGCTAAGTGATAACCAACATGTACTGTGGTAATTAGAGTGCTTGCTGGTTCATTGGTGCAAGGCCCAATGTAATCCTGAGGCAATATGTTATAGTGGAAATGTGTTTACCTCTCCACATGAATGCAATAAACGTAGGATAGCAGTAAAAGGGTGAATCACCTAAAACCATTCTGTAAAAAGCGGGATTTCATAGGCTTGATAGATCTGACCACCTTTTGGCTATTCTTGTCCGATTTGGAATATTTTTTGAGGTCTAGCATAGCATGTCGACGAATATAGATAACGACCGAGAGAAAACGGCGTGGTCACATTGCCGTGACACTTTTCTACGCCCAACATCGATTGAACTGGTAGAGCTTTCTGGAAAACTGCAGAAAGTTATTGATGGCAGATCCTGACCTTGCTAGTTAAAGATCGATCTCGGCGATTTAAGAATGGCACACAATTGGTATTTCAGATACACTTACCCAAAACCGATCCATTTTATGAAATTTTGTCAAACGTGGAGTATTTATTTCCAAGAGTCGCATTGTTGTTTACAAAGACATTTTGCCAGAAAACCATCAATGTTTTAGTGTAAAAAAGGCTTTGACAAGTACGTTATCCTCATATTTTAGTAATAGCTGTATCCAATCAGTTTTTAGCGTTGCTAGTAGACAGAGAAGATCTGTGGATTCAATTTGTTGCTAGATTTCGGTTACGTTCCTGGATTATCCAAACCCTAAAACTCTTCATTGACTTCTCAAGCGTCAATTTCCCTCTGCCAATAAGTATTCAAAGAATGTTGTTTTCGGGGAAAGGATCTGAGCAAGTAGAAATTGTAAGGATTTACGGAATCGAAACCACAAATATTAAGAACAGCCCAGCTCTTTGCTTGCTTAAGGTTTCTTATTGATAAGAGTTGAGCTGTTGGTTGTCAAGCAAAAAGTCTGCTAGATAGATTTTGTGCCATTTTCATTCCTGTCACCAATCTGTGGTCCTTTTCACAACAAAAGAAGCCATCCGATAGTTGATTACCGAGCTCGTTGGTTTGATTGGTATCAACTGAAAACAATGGGTCATCTCTAATAGGCTTCTCTCCAAACACGGCAAAACCTTAGCAAACCGACGTAGATGGGGCCTGACCCCTTCCCCTATACGCCCCAGGTACGGTACAGCTCCCCAAGATACCAACCACTTATTTCTGCAGTGCCCTTATACTTTACTTCCGGGTGGTTTTGCAGCTAATCTCGAGCGCGGCAGGGAATTTTCGATTGGTTGGAGGTAGTCGGTGTGGACGTGTAACCATACAAACAACTACATTGGTATCAATTGAATAAATGCTTAAAGATAGCATCAATTCGAGTAAACTCATTGCAGTACTTCTTACCGTTTCGGCCTATGATTTAAACTTGGCAAAAATGACGTCCAATGTTTCAGCTTGGAGAATAAATGTCTTTATGGAAGATCGCATTATGATACGTACACATAGTACTACTGGTACTTTACTGTTCCTAAATGTACGTTAGGTATCTAATTAAAGAATGTCGGTGTTTACCTTCAACTCGCCGTCCAAAAGTTGTAGCAGGGTCGTGATTCGAAACCCTAAACGATGCGATGCAGACCTACATGCAAAGCAATGCCATCCTATTCTGCGGTATATATTTAACAAACTAACACAAAGATCATAATCAAATTAGAAAAAAACTTTTTATTTATTATCAAAAGAGCTTCGTCAAGTTGGGTAGCTTGTCTACATGTTCCTCACGACTAGGAGAGTATACCTGCCCCATTCGCTGCTACCTTACTAGTTACAAATAAAACGAACCCAAGATTAAACAAACCTGAAAGGAAACGAACCCAAGATTTAACAAACCTGAAAGGAAACGAACCCAACATTTAACTAACCTGAAAGGAAACGAACCCAAGATTTAACTAACCTGAAAGGAAACGAACCCAAGATTTAACAAACCTGAAAGGAAACGAACCCAAGATTTAACTAACCTGAAAGGAAACGAACCCAACATTTAACTAACCTGAAAGGAAACGAACCCAAGATTTAACTAACCTGAAAGGAAACGAACCCAAGATTTAACTAACTTGAAAGGAAACGAAGCCAAGATTTAACTAACCTGAAGACAGTCCAGTTGCATTGGAGCTACTGCTACGATCCGGTAACTGAATATAGGACAGAAGTAAAACGCCAAATGTGAAAACTTCATTGACAACGTTTCGTCTAACAGACTTCTTCAGGTCACTACTGAAAATTGGCTCAACACAGAACACAGAGGATGGAACACAGAAGTAAAGATTTACCTTCAATTACAAGGAACTACTAGAAACTGTCGATTTGTCTTTCTTTGTACCCTTTGTAAAGTTTTGTTCATAAAATGGAGTTTGTTCCTGAAAGAACTGCACGACACAGTGTCAAGTACAAACACACATTAATCTTGGCCAACACTATACATACAATCTTCTACCTAGCATTGGCATTCACTATTGCACGATAAAGACCCCAGGGAGCCCTTGTGGTACAAACCCTCAATAGTGTACATATAACTACGTCGTCGTAGTGGAGGTTGGTGATAAATATGTTTAAAGACATCAATAGGTCTATAAACTAATGTTATTTAATTGTTGATGAATATAGAACATTGATGTTCATTCTGAAATTTCATATACTAATGAGCCAATCGACTAACACGTTTGTTGACAGGCTGTTGTAACTCAGCAGGTTCCGAAAGATGTTCACTTTACATGGAAACATAAATTGTTCTCCTCTTTTAACAAGTTAAGTCAAATTGATTTGCTTTGAAATCTTAAATAATAGAAATTTTTCAAAACAAGTATTATGCTCTTTTCTGAAATAGACATGCAGCTGCCCCTTCAGTAGGAAGACAGGGAGCAGCCACCTCCATTATGCTGGTGCCAACATCTAAAATTGCCCATCTAGTGGAGGCAATGGACGAAAATAGCTGAATTTTTTGCCTGGGGCACTCGAGGCATGGCTACAAATATGACAACAGTGTGGGCTGAAATTCAAATGTATCTGGGGTCTTCGGAGATAAGAGCTATCTAATGTCAACTGCATGCAAAGTTGGCCTACTGAGACTTCTGCAACATTGCTACAAAATGCTTCCTCGGCATAGGAACTCTTATGTGCCTACTAGAAGGGGGGGTTGAAAAATCCCCATAACTTAATAAACGTGGGGGTTGGAATAGACGAGGGATGGAAAATTATTAAAACGTGTAAAATCGAAGTCAAGAATCAGTTTTCAGAATCAACGGCAGTCTCTCAATCAAAGACCCCTGATGAGCAGTGGGTCCGACATTGAAACTACCCTAAATAAACAGAAAAACCAAAGTTCTAACGTGAGCGCTATTTACTGTCGTAATTTGGATTTTCTTGAAAGTATCAATTATTGACGTTAAAGAAGTCTGAAGTATTGTTCACATAAATCAGCATTAAATTATTCATACCCTTGAAGAGACGGAAAATTGTTCGCAATAAACGTATTTTAGCCTGGAAGTCTGCTGAGTAGGTTATTATATTTTTGATCATATATGAAACTTTGAGGGATAACAGTCTGGACAACAGGATTACTTCTAAAACTTTTGTAATAACTAAAAACAAATCCAAACAGCTTATTTGACAATCAATAAACCAGGAAGATCGCACGCCCTGATGATAAACATCAAAGTAGAGCATGTGGCATTTGGAACGATGTAATTTAATACTCTTAATTATGTAACTTAGATATTTACCGCCTACGCCAGTTATCGTTGTATTTACTCTCCGCGGGTACTGCATGGAATATTGATAGCTTACGAAATCTACTGTACACTAAATTAAAACGTTTGTTTAAGAAGGGCTCATCAAGGATCAAATATTACACAAATTACTAAGACAAGTCTCGCAATCTCTCAGTGCAGCCCCCTGATAAATAGTGAGGCCGTAAAACAGTTCACGTCCCTCGTAATCATGCAGAACTATTGCCCGTTTCCCTCAATACTTTCAACTTACCATTCAATGCCTCTTTTCTCTTCTAGAAAACAATAGTTGCCAAGGGTACATACTTTGTTCTCAGTCTCTAATTTGTGCTAAGGACAAGTGCAAAATCTGGTCAATGCGATCAAAAGAGTTTCGATCAACGTGTATATTTGGATTCTCTCGATTGAGACTCCTGCCATCAATTCACTCTTATCATTATCTTCTAAGGTAGCTCCTCATTCATAAATTTACTGTACAACCATTTCTGATGTCTGGCACCAATTATGTTTCCCGGTCGTGATGGCTTGTATCATATCTGATACTACCCCTTCACAGTCTCTCATGCAGCCCCCTGATACGCATACTACTCCTTAGCCAACACTGCATTCAAGTACCACTGTCATGAGATCCTTTCCCTCCGCCCGTTATGATAACCCTCTATGGACAAGGTTAATGCACAGCTCCTATGTCTTAAAATACCTTTTTTCGTCTTTGAGGCTGATATCTTTGCGTTTGTTTGTTGCAAGACTTGTTTATTGATCTAAACCTCATGATATTTTGATACTGTCACAAAAACTGTCCAAATGTCCCGTACGACATGTATGGAATCGCCCATTAGCAAGAATGCACCAAAGCAGCAACATTACTTACAAAAATGAAAAACAGATTGTGATCGACCAAATGTAAACACAATGTTTCAACATACCCGCTCTCCTTTTGGTCCTTGGCCACCTCTTGGTCCTGATTGCCCTGGTAAACCTGGGGGTCCAACTTGGCCGGGGCGCCCAGAGATACCTGGTGGTCCTTTTGGTCCCTGATCACAAAACAAATAAATATAAGAGCATTATACACTGTTCGAGCAGTCGAAGTATTTGAAAATCAATTCAATGATTGTTAGCAGAAAAAGAAAGGAAGAGAATACATATGTTAGTTGATCCACTTCAAAAATGTTGCGAGCATGTCTCTAACTATTCTGGGGTTCATTATATTATTTAGTTCAATGAAATCACAGTTGTCTGTTGGATTTCTCCTCGTTATCTTCTGCTCTTCAAATGACTATTCATAACAAGAATTACTGTAATTGACAATGCAGGTTTTTGCAGGTTCCATAATCTTGTCAAGTCAAAATGACTTGACCTTCGTCGCTTTTGTTTTCCAAAATATATCTCAGAAATGACTTTTCGTAGAATTTGCGGGACTTTCACTATTTAAGTCTGCCTAGCTCTAAGGTAAAGAATCTGGTTTTGATTAAGACTAGTTTGCTCAAGATAAACATACTTACAGCAGCCCCATCAGTACCAGCTTCTCCTCGGCTTCCCATCGGTCCTGCCTGTCCTGGCACTCCTGATGATCCACGCTCTCCTGGGGTTCCTCGTGCGCCCTAAAGGCAATCGTATGGAAACATAACTAAATGGTAAAAGCTGTCATAGCTCCAGCAACAATACAATATGTCACATAAATTTGCGGATCTCGCAGATATAAGAGCTTAGAATAAAATTAAATGGTTGTTTCCTTCGTTTTAAGAAAGAAGCCATCACCGTCAGTTAACTACCAACAATTAATACAATCATTTGTCGCGAACTCGGGCCAGCAATCCTGAATACAGTTACACGATGATGCAAACAAGGAAGCGATCCGGCCAAACCATGATTACTCTAAGAGTTGTCGTTGTGCACTGTACAAATTAAATGAATTTAACGTAGCCTTGGTGTAACCAAATGCTGTCAGATGTAATTGGTAAATTGGTTAGAGGTGAAGTAGACACATAAATTTGAAATAATTTTACACTTGAAGGAGTCCTCTGCAGTAAATGTAAACCATAAAAAATGACAATAGATGTGTGAGGGGCCATACATTAATGACATCCACTCAAATGTCTAAATTTTATACCCCCTCCCCTCTAATCGTAAATTGTCATAACCAGTGAACTCCCCCCTTCATCAACATTGATACAATGATCCAAACCTTCCCCCTATCTTCAATCCTTCACAAAGCACAAAGCACAAAGCACAAAGTACAACAAGTGAAACTACAATAGTCTACAACTCAGCTTCAATAAATGTAAGAACAAATTTCCTAGAAGTGGCTAAGAACAAGCAGCCATCACTTTCCAGCTAATTGTAATTCCACACCACGCTAGGATTCATGACAGTAAATCGATTACAACCATTATTCAGCCTTGAGTGAAGTACCTATCACAGGTCATTAGAATTTCCCCGGTTTATAACATATATAGCAACATTGTTTATTTGGGCCTTTATCCACCTCCCTCCTAAAAGCAACGCATAACATCTAAAAAATCCGTGACCCCCCTCCCCCAATTTTTGATGACATCGTTTATGTATGGCCCCTTTATTCAGTAGTGTTAAGCTTAAGTTATGCCAGTTTTGCTTCATTCCCCAACGCCTCACTCCCAAGTTTCATTTCAGAATAACATATCAGACCTGAAACCGGAGACACTTACCTTAAGGCTGAGCACCAATATAACAGTATCCACCTGAGCCATTATTGGCCCCAGATCTAGTTTATAAGTTTCAAGCACCCAAAAAGTCTTCACAGTGCTCTAATATGATTTATAACTTTCAGGGTTCACAAGAAACTACAGTAGAAATTTTTAGCAAGTATATAAATTTTGTGTTTCTCCGCATTGCATTTTTTAAAACTTGCCTGCCTCAGTATCTTTTCTTGAACCAAGAATATCTTTAGACTGATGAGGTCAAGAACCAACTTATTTTCCTTGAAGAGTGTATTTCAAAATTGATCGTTATCTCAGTTGTGTGGCCTAGCAGCAAAACGTCTCATAAAAACCAACCATTTTTCTATGATCAGATTGTAGACAGACCAAGAAGTAAGTGAAGTGATAGTATTTGATACTTTAAAATTTCTCTAAATCTTTATCTGGACTATCTGCGGTTGGTGCGTATACTTGAATAATTATTGAAATGTTGAAAGGTTTTTCATTTAATTTTATTATAATTAAGCGGTCTGATACTAGCCGGTATCCTTTCTCACATTTGGATGTTTCTTCACTAAGAAATACGCCTACACGTCTTTCATGTGAGGTTCCTCCTGAATAGTAGAATTTTGTTTCGTTTGATGTCATCGAATCTGATCCTATCCATTTCACTTCACTGATATGTAAAATGGCAATCTTCATTTTCTTGTTGGACGTTGGCTAGCTTTCCACCTTGGTAAAGTGTTCTGATATTCCATGTTGCAATTTTGCAGATCTTATTCGTATTCATTGACACAGTAGCTGGAAGACGGTCTGATGATCCCCTAATGCGCAGATGCAATCCGACCGAGCGAGGCTCCCCCTCCAAGATGGAGGTGGCTCCCTGCACCCTTTTGTCTGGGCTTCCTTTTGCTCGTCGTATTCATGTTGATCTTGGCAAGAGTTGGTGCGGATAGTTTGCCGTAGCTTTTCCTCACCCCAGTCCTCATCTAACTAGAGGGGGAGCACTTCCAAAGGAATTTTAATGGCGCAGTCGCCACAACTACATACAGTACAGATTAAATGCGCCAACTATACCATCCACTGCCCTGCTGCCAGCAGCTTCATTGTGACCCTACTATGGGAGGCTGTACTGGTGGTACTCGTTGCCTAAGGGAGACCAGGAGACAATGATCCTAGAAGGTAGCCTCATTATGTGAATCCCAAGTGCCCAGATCCTCCCGGACCAGACCCACATCACCGGATGCAGTTTTACGTCTTTCCTAGGACGAACATGCCTTAAAAGTCTCAAAAATACCCGTACCATAATCATATCCCTATCCGTGTAAAATTTTGAAAGGAAAACGAAATTTGAAAGGAATAAGCTACTACTTTCGAACAATGCTATTATGTCAAAACGCAAATAGAAAAAGAAAGGAAATCCTAGCCTGCGTGCAGACTATCCTAGCTGAAGTGGATATCCACTTCAGCTGAGATAGTCTGCACGCAGGCTAGGGAAATCCCTATTGAACAATGGTGACATCATTATAACTAAAGCCGATGCAAGATTCACTACAAGGATTCAAGATTTGCTGTAAATGAAACTGATCCGTAAAACGGGAAAGTGTGCCAGATACATTTAGAGATTTAAATCGGAAGATATGCCGGATCAAGCCAGTACCCATAACCAAAAAGAAACCGTCCATTCCATGATGTACGATCCAATTATCTTATGAATCCAAAGTATTACATGGCCTGCTACTGTACCTTCCTGCCTATTTGCCTCTCACCGAGGTGTAACCCTGATAACTCGAGCAGTATTTGTATTCCACTCGAACCGTCACTAGTGCTTCTACCTCGAAGCCCGTAAACTAGGACATTTGCTTATTGGAACAATATTATTGGCCCCTGGGTGATACGAGTTATCAGCAGTTTACCGTAATAGTATTCGCGAGGGATGATAGACGCGCCTTAAGTTTCACTTATATTAGATGTTGTTGCCTGGGAAATTGGTGGTAGCTTTTGGCGTCCTGGAGTAGGTGTGCATACACAATCTATACGCAATATCAGCGTTCTTAGGACCAATAGTGTGATTAGTAGTCACAAATCATCCACAAGTTAGTCACTGGAATTATAATTCTTAAAGGAATGTTGAGGGGAAGGATAGAGCATGTACTCTTATAAAAGATCAACAATTTACTAGAAAGAAGTGTACCTCAGAAGGCAGATGAAATTAAATAAGCACTCAATGTTACCCACTCCATACATAGATACCTGGTATGTAAGAGATAGCATACATACTAGCAAAATATTTACATGAAGATACATGACCAACATGGAACCGATGCCTATAACTGTGCAGTACTGGCACAAAACTGAATGATACAAACTTCTTGTTGCACTAATAGATAGTCTGAATTCCAAGTGCTACTGCTACTGACATACATAAGGTTGGATATAAAAAGTCTTGTCTAAGGAAGCAAAATCTGTATTAAAATTCACGACGCCCTTGGAACTACGGTCCTATCAAATAAATAAGTCAAAATGTTATGTACACACGAAATCAGATTAAGGCATCATCGTATTTCTGTCCGTGCACCTTAGAACCTCCTGTGGATTAGCATATTTCTCAAATAAGATGTTCCCTGGTAAAGTATGATCACAAGTTGTTAAAATTGGCACTAAATCATTACCTTCATATACTTTCTGCTTCATTATCAACCAACAAGAATGTTTAAGTTGTTTAAATTTCATATTAACTCTGTTTCTCCACCTCTTTCTTGCATTCTGCTCTCCAATACCATTCGGACCAACGATCTTTCCAATCCTGGTGCTTCCAACCTTTGCATTTAGATCACCTATAACAAATTGGATCTCTTGCGATCGACATTGAGATTTTGCTTCATCTAGTTCAGCATAGCAACATAGCAAGTAATAACTGCTGTTTAGTTGGTAAGCCCAGGATGATCCATAAATATGAAATTCCTACATGCTCTTTTTGTAGGATGTATGAATATGTTAAGCAGACTACAAGTAGTTTCTTACGCAAGAGGGGATCTGTAGCTTAACTACTCTTTGCGGACCACTGATGTCGGGTGTTAATTTAGTATATGTTGTATACGTAGTTGATTTTGTGTTGAATATATTCCCAGAATTTACTAATAAATGTTGACTTTGAATTAGATCTGCAGAGCGATTTCAGTGAGGATTCGAAGACAAACGATGGTCAGCAAAACAACAGTAATACTATAACATTGCCTACTCAAGCCAAGGTATGCCATTTATATGCTATATTATTGGAGTAACAATAAGCATTACCCCAGTTTAGCTGACCAGTAACTGAACCCCCGTTGGACAACTTCAAAATTCTTGCACAATGTAACATTTTTGCGTTGTCTACTTGTATTGATCAAGCACTAGTTATTTTATTTGACATAACGTAACCCATTGATCATATGCACTTCTTACCAACACCTTGTATTTACTACAAGTATAGATTTAATGAAACACACGCCCGCAAGAAACCAGGGCCTTACCTTCTTTTGACAAACTATATTGTAGATAGAGGAATTTGTGTAAGGTGACGAGGAAGCCATTGTTTAGACGGTTGTAATGATCTTGAAAGGTCTTCGATGGTTTCTTCCTTTTCTTTGGAATGTTTTTTTAAATCTGCCTTTACTTTTCTGTAGGTTGTGATACATACGTCCTACATAGTTTGCAATTTAACCACACATTGACAAATGATGGCGTTTATTTCATTCCCTTATTTGATTTTATCTTATGCAAGATTTTTGTCATAATTGTTTTTGCAATGATGAAAATTATTTTAATTTTCAAGGGGCTGAAAAACCTTGGAAATACATGCTTTTTTAATTCGGTGGTGCAGGTAGGTTATGTTCGGTTCCCTTCAATTATTTTAAGGTTTAACATTTATTACAGTTATTGACAAATTCTACCAACTGAGCTAGGTGACCTCCGATGTTAACATACTTTTATTTCTCTAGTCGTCACATTAGCTCCCAATCATCTACCGGTGGACATCGACACCAGCTCAACGCAATTGGAGGCCAGCCTCTATGCGCCATGTGACTTGACCAAGGAAGAACTGCCGTTCAAAACTTACACACAAGTATATATTTCATTGACAAGAAGGTACGACGTCGAGAATGGAATGATTGTCTCCACGCCCTACTAACATCGCGAAACGTCGACGTCACCCATACCCCTTCCCCCTCCCGGACGACGTCATTTATGTGTGACCCCATATGCTTAAATAATGAATAATTAATAAAGATGAGTTAATAAAGACTTGAGACTAAGCTTACCTCCTTGTCTTGCAAGCATACCTCACTTGCAGATATTTTACTGTCCCAACACAAGGATCACCAAAAACGCCATTCGTTGCTTTCACGACGCATGCTCTACGGCCTTGGCACCTACTTCTCACTTTAGACAAAGTTCCCTTGGCATAACACTTGCGGTTATAATACGCCTTATTCCCACAATATTTTGCTGATAGTCGTCCGTAGTTTGCCCAGATGACATGAATTGTTTTCCCTTTGGGGCAGCGGATATCACCTTGACGATACTCGCAAATGACAACTGTCTTTGGACCATGTTTGGGCTTGAGACATCTGAATCGCACGTAGAGATATTTCCGCGTTCCCCGACAAGGGTTACCAAAGATTTTGCTGGTTGCCTTTAGGAAGCAACTACGTTTCTGCTCACAGCGACTCCTGACTTTTGTAAGTGATCCTTTGGCATGGCAATTTAGAGATTGGTACCCTTTGTGACGACAGTATTTTGCAGAAGATCGTCCATAGCTAGCACTGACAATGTGGATGACTTTCCCACCCTTGCAAAAGATTTTTCGTCCTTTTTTGTACTCGCAGACTCGCATCCAGTATGCTAAGGTATGAAAGAAAACAATAATGAAAAGTAACATGAAATTTTCTTGCCTTTTTACATACAAATAACACATTTATACGTACGAATAACATATTAATATGTACGAATAACACATTTATACGTACAAATAACAAATCTATACGCACAAATAACACATTTATATGTACAAAACACACATTTATACATACGAATAACACATTTATATGTACAAAGTGATAGAAAAGGGTCATTTATTCATGGCTGTTACGTTTTGTCTTGTATATGTAAGACCTAAGTCAAGTTATGACAGAACATGACTTTTACGGGACTATTTCTTTCCGTTTTAGGATGTTTGTATTAATGGTATCCACGTGGAACATCGAACACCAAATGCAGCTCCGCAGCAACTTATGGCCAAAAATCTAGACACTGGGCAATTTTGCAGAGCAGACTTGATGTTTTAAATAGTAGCGAGCAGCAGGTGCATCCATTTATTATGGGTCATGACTCGACGAAGGCCTCAATATATTTATTCCCGGTTTCAGTCACTTTACTATCAGCTACTCTTTGCAAAATTACTCTTTCTAGCCCAAGCAACGCTTTACTGATCGCTTGATCTATTCCACTTCCTTCTTGGTCGTCTACGTTCTGACTGTGCATTGGTCTATCTGTTGCCTTTGGTTCAAAAGATATTTTAACTACATTTTTTCGCTCTGGTTTTTTAAGATATCACTAACTTGAGATTGTTCTTGGCCTTCGAAAAAAGACATTATTTTTGTTTTTCTATTGTTTCAGCTTAATTTTGCCTTCCATTATTGCTGATAGTTAGTAAAAATGCGGGTTATGAGAAACCTTTAATGTCGAGGAAGGAGTGATGAAATGTATTTTTGTGCCTCTTGTAGTTATATATTGGATGCACTACTGGCCAGCATTAAAAGACAACAAAAGTGAATTGATACCTCGTGTAATGACACGTATCCGAAATTGTGAGGGTTCTATTTTATTAGTTGATTATGCAAGACATCATCCGTGTTTTGTTTAAAGCTGCTTTGGTTTGCAAAGCAGACTAGTTAGCATGCTGTTATTTGCAGCCCCATTGCGAGGGGAACTCTTATAATTTATTCATTTACCTAAAATAAACGGAGACTGCGTTTAGTTGAGTAAATAGTTCAGTAAATAGTTCAGTAAATAGTTCAGTAAATAGTTCAGTAAACTACGAGTAAAGTAACTGTTTGATCTTTGCGGGATTAGACGTTGTGTAGGTTCTATGTTAGGGCTATACTAATATAAAAAATTGAAAAATTTGTAATAAATACAATGTAATGACCTTTTTCTATTTTGAGCACTAGCATAACATTTGATTCAGACTGAGTACTAGGACCAACGAGGATATTTACTACTCCTTTGATTCTTTTATTCTTCCTCCATTGTTTTCTTTCTTTCCTTCTTCCTCCTGTTTCTTTCTTTCTTTGTCTCAACAGTATAACTAAAACGGTAAATTTTTTACTAAATAGATAAATTTCTGCCACCCTGTCTTTTTTAGGGGTACTTCATTTTTTTTTAAAACCGTTTAGTTGAAGGTACTATTTTCTCACAAGCATTTGATATCTTAAAAATGTTAATCTAGATGCTCTAGTTAAAAAGGAAATTACGAGTGTAGACTATTTACCTATAACACAGCTACTATTTTTGCATAGGCCTGATACATTTAAGTCAAAAAAATTAATAGTACTTCGAGTCGACGCCCCTTACGTTAACAATAGCCTACATATTTCTTAAAGTTAATCACTTTTGTTTAGCTCATCAATACTAGAGATTAGAAGCATTTTGTGACTGATAATTTATAGAAAACCTAAAAAATGACACAGAAGAGCGATACTCTTAATAATCTTACTCTGGTATTTGATAACATAATTACTAAATTAAAAGAGGAGATATATTTCCCTTCATTTAAGCTTGAATAGAGAAGTTCTGAATAAAAACGAAAATGCATTGAGGCTGGGATGAAATGATTTACCAACGGTGGCTAGATACTTAGAAGTTTTATAATCTGAGATTGAACACTGCTGCCACAACTGGCTATTTACTTCCAGAATAACTCTGAAATGATTATCATCACTGCTTCTCATGTAGACAATGTCGAGGTGAATCTTATGCTGTATCTATGCTGATACCTCAAATCGAAATTGTCTCTATGGTTTCAATCAATTGTCCGCAGCAGCTCCGTTAGCATGATGGTTTACTGTTGACTCTTGATGTGTTCTCCAAAATTCCCAACACTAGATTACGCTGTCAAACCTTCTTAAGACGAAATTGAGACAGATAGATTTGTAATTTCTTTAATACTAGTAAACTCCGGTGTCGAAATACAATTGTACGATCTGCCATATTTGGGATTTGTATAATATGCCCATCAATACACTGTTGACAAGGTATTATGATGCGGTTGTAACCTTATGAACAGAACCTAAGAAACAAAGTAGGGGGTATTTACAGCATCTCATCCTCTGATCCCTATCACGTAGATAAGGTTTAAAATGGGTAAGCCATTCTTGAGTATTAGAAGAGCCTTCCATTACACATTCTGTCGTGGCCATGCCCCCTCTGCACCTCCCCTCTGTTCTCCCGTTTTTGCCTGCCTAAGTTTCTCAAGAGTTTCTTAAATTTTTCCCAAATCTGAGCCTGAGGGTTCTTATAGACTGGTTTCTTATAACAAAAACTTATATACCAAATTTCAGAATGAAGCTCAACCATGTACAAGGGACTACCAATTTTAGTTTCACACTATACTTAGCGTACACCTATGTCTGTATAAGAACATTTCTTTGAAGAAAACTACCCTTAAAATTGATAAATGCTCAGAGCATGTTAATAACGGAGAGAGTTAAATTGGACAAATACTAAGAACAAATCTAATCTTGTATTGATGTGAATAATACAGTAAGTGGATGGAAATGGTGCATGGATGTCATTATGGTAGTTTTATCCTTTTTCGCACTGTCTTTGGTTTTACTTTTCAATTATTACCCTGGATACTGTATTCCGAGCCTACAATATTAAGAGCATTCGTATCATCTAGAGCAGAGAACACGTAAAAATTTTCGAGTCTCGACATGCTCATAAATGCTTATGAGGAACATGTTATTTGGTATTTACGCATTTGAGCATATGTTTGCTTAAATTATTGTATGCTTACTTACCTGGTTCCTTAATTTATGCACTTACGTACAGTAGAAGTAGTGGTGTATGAATAGGGCATGGTGCCAAGGCCCCGTAAGAAACTTCGACCGAGAGCAACTTTCAAAATTTCTAAGCAAGTGGACATAACTCTACGGTGAACATTCCTTGTACATTTAGGCATGAGCCAGAATGAGTGTATACAAGCTGTCCTTTTTAACTCTCGTACAGGGAGAAGAGTGGAAGATGTCGAGAGACCTTCTGTGGGTGACTTTTAGCTTTGGTAAACCCTGCATATCCTCATAAAGTAGAACCTTGCTCATTCGGGTGGTGTGGGACCTAAGGGGGATCTAAAGTGATCGTACCTCTGAATTTCAAATAAATTTTCGAATCTTTCATTTATTAACTACAGATATGACATGATTATGCAGTATTCAAAGTATGTAGATTATGCCTTTTCCAACCCTTTAAGTGTTTTGCTTCTCAGAGGATGCGTTTCTTCGTAGCTATTGAAGAACAGTCGCTCTTACATACATAAATTTCAATTTACTCCTGCTCTCTCTTTGATGGGCGTGCCTGGATACGTGCATGATAAACATTTCCATCTCATTATCGGGGTCAAAGCCTTTCTCGCATTAATTAAATAACAACCTTTAAGAATGTTGCTTTTATTTTGGATGTGATTTTTGCAGCGTTTCTCCCTTATCACAGATCATAATTAATAACAACCATCTATCAAGCCCCTACTTTGATTACTTGCACCACAAACTGTAACTGACAAAACTAAAATTGTCGTAAGAAAATCTGAAGTAACGAAACACACGGAGGCACAAATTTCGCAAGGCACAAATCTGCGCCTTAGGCGCGAAATTTTTGCTCACACGAAACTCGCGAATGTGTGGGCATGCGAATTACCATCATAGGCACAAATTTCGCAAGGGCACAAATTTCGCGCGACACCGGGACTTTAATTAAGGACACAAGAGTATGCGCAAGGAATGAAAATGCTTAAATACTAATCTGGCAACAGCACAGTCGAGAGGGGGCTCCCTACCCTTTACTTCCAAAAGCAAGTAAGCAACGTGTTTGGTTGAATGTAACAGCCAACAGCGCACAAAAGCTTTTTCTCTGCAAGGACATCTCTATACAATGAGCCCCATCTTTTAACGGATACTTTATGAGTGTAAGGTAATGAGAATGAATGGCGTTGACAATGATAATACTGTAATAATGTCAATTCCATAATAATCTACTGGTTAATTCGCAACTTTTACTTCTTCCACTAAATCTTTTTGCAACATCAGTCTCGTCCGAAAAAGCATAGAAAGCATGCGACAAATGATCTAAAAATTCATTTGCTAAACTAAAGACTGCATAAAAATTGGTAAGCATTTATTGGAAAAGTATTGAGATAAATTATGCACCTATAATATAAGCGTAGACAACGGAGAAATACAATCAAATGAGGTCGTAGATGAGCTATTTATTTGTATACGATTACTATAAATCAATTTGTACATGTTATTAACCATACGGGTCCACTAATGAAGCAAAGTATCTGCTATTTCTCTTTAAATCGTGCAGTCGTTGGGAAAAAAACATTTAACGCAGAAGTCGAATAATCTGATCATGGTTTCCTTGCAGTTAGTGTAATTCTCGACAAACACTTCAAAAGCAGAGTAGATCTAGTATTCCTATGTGAAATAGGCCTAGAAAGGTTTTACTAACTTTCTGACATCCTCAGAGTAATATAAACTAGATACTACTGAGTGAAAGATCTCGATGCTCAGAAAAATTATCTAAAATTTATACCACACAAATGTAAACGAACGCAAAGACAAAGGAAAAGGTAGGAAAGTGGTAACAATTAACAAGGGACAAATAGTCCAAGCAAATACAAAGGGGCAGATGATACATCGTTGTTCATTAATGGACTGAGATCGTTGATAACTAATGTGTCATGAATAAGCAATTCACTGCTTAGATTGGTAGATTACGATATTTGAAAATCATCAAGTGAACCTTCATGTCCGGTTGACTTCAAGTGAATCAATATACTTTACTGACCTTGGCTGACAACTTTATTTACAGTAAGGGCAGAGATCCCTAGGTAGTCAGAGGTACGAATGAGCAGGTGGTGACGGGTCTGGTCTACCTACAGAGCATTGCAGCTCTTACATTGAAATTTGTATAACCTCATCAACCGGAAAACTCTGTCTTTAAAGGAAAAAAGCTTGCGGTGCCACGGCTTGGCTTAAAGATTTGCTCTTAAAGGGACTCTGGCAAAAGGAAGGACTTGTTGATGATTGGTGCAACACTGAAGGCATATATCTTTCCAAGGAACAAATTCTGAAGCTATTAGCCATTTCAGACCAATATCGAGTTTGAAAGTGGATGGAACTATTTACATGGGTATTCTGGCAAGAAGTACGGTGGAGTATTTACAACATAATGAATACATCAATGAAAGTGTACAAAAGCAGGAATTCCAGGAATTCCAGGAATTCCAGGCTGCATTGAACATGCTGCATCAATCTGGGGCACCGTCCAGTCAGCAAAGAGAGAGAGAGAGAGAGAGAGAGAAAGGACTTGAATGTTGTATGGTTAGATCTAGCAAATGCGTACGGTTCTTTGCAGCCATGGACTTTTGTCATATCCCCGATAAGATCAAAAGAGTTCTACAAGTTAAACAAGTTCAGGATGCGCTTTACAACAGAAAATTTTACAACTGAGTGGCATCGGCTGGAAGTGGGGATTGGGGCTGGTTGCACAATATCGGTATTTGGGTATTTGTGGAAATAATACTTAGATCAGCAGACTGTTGACAAGAAGTAGCCAGAGTTCAGTCCCCCAAAAAACCATTCATGTGAAAACATGCCTACTGTGAAAGAGGAGCCTATGGAAGTCCTTCATTGCTGAAACACTGTTGTGCTAGCCATTACACCATGGTCCCTTACCACTGAGACTAAAAATTTGGGGTGCCAATTGTTTCCGTTGACGTCACTACAAACCCCTGCAACCACACTCCAGTACGATTTGAGTTGAGTTTCGTCATGGAGAGGTGTGTTGCTGAGTCGATGCTGGGCGCTGCTGTAGGCTGAGGAGCGTGTTCAGATATCAGGTCACCATTTGACGTGGGCGACTGATGACAGAGGATGAAAAGATCAATGATGGAAACCGTAACTCGTCGAGGAATCAAACACCGTTCTTCAATGTTTTGAAACCCTGATGTGCTAGCCATTAGACCATGGTCCTTCATCATGGAGGATTTAGAACTTGGGATGTCACTTGTTTCGGATGACATCGCTACAAGCTTCGTTCCTTAATTTGTGCGAAGAGCAGACTTCATCATCGGAAGTGGACAAGCAATGTCATCAGACGTTTACTACTGATTAAGTTACTTAAATCTTCCCCTCTCCGATGTTATACATACAGGGATAAACAGGGACGGAGGCCAGAAGGCAGAGGGGGGCATTTCCCCCCAAAGATTTACCAAATCTCAATTTTTTACATGACCACTTTTTAGCTTTATCAAAATTCAAATTGATAGCGAAAGACATTGTGTCCCATTCACAACAAGATACACATATCGACACGAAACACCCCTTTCCACACAATAACAAAAGGCACCTTAGTGGAATGTGAAAACCTAGGTTTGAACCCAGCCTACTTGCCCCCCCTCCTTGTCCTTCCTCAGTCTGCCTTATCTTCCCCAGTTGCTGAACGACTCATATTCAACTTCAAGATTTTAATTCTTGAAAGGAGGGGACATCAACTGAACTGAGGGGTACCCTTAATGCCATGTCCAGGCAAACTAACAAATAAACGGAGTCAATTTCATTATCATTGCTTACACTTTACAAAATCCTGTAGATTTCTCATCTGCTGATGTTTGGAAAATTTGATAAACGGCTCTGAAAATAAACAGTCTTCCCTTTAGTAACAAGAAATTGGATTTAAGCTTATGTTTTTAATATAACGACAAGTGCCCAGCACAGTGTGCAAGAATATTTGTTATTATATTTCGGTGAATTATACAACCATTCTTGGATAACTAATTGCAGACTATATCCATCTAAACGAAGGTACACACAACAAAGTCGAGAAAATTTTCAAAAGCACTTCATGCAATTTGACGTTCCTTCAAACAACTGTTAAGCCTGTTTATATAACAGACTGTATTCATCCATTTTGTAACTTGATGCATATTTCAGGTAAAAAGTATGCTTTCTAATAACACGCGACAATACTAATAGTGACAGACAATACTTTTGCTCAACACAGGTAAAGAAAGTCATTATATCCAAGAACACTAGCAGCTACAAGATTTCCTCCAATGAAAGTCTGTAGGGTTGCAATTTGTTCTTCAAGCTCCGTAACAAACATGGCCAGAGTAAAGAGCACAATACTGAAGTCAAAGGTAATCTTTCAAGTACACCAGATAGATTAGGTCCATAGCCTGAGTTGCCGTGACTGCAGTCTTACGTGTGTAGCCATTAAATGAATTACGCTAGAACTCTATACCTCATTATGATGCAATCTGATGAACCAATAGCCTCGTTGTCGTACTCTAAAGTGACGCAAGACTGGTTCAGGTTCTGTTTATCTGTATATTTTGTACAGTATGTAATATAAAATGTAGCACATTGTAATACGCAATATTTGACTTCGCCAAGTCGAACCATTCAAATGTCTTTAAATGAAGAGATACTTACTATCTCTGTGCGTTTTCTAACTCATTTTTCATCACATTACAAAGCAAAAATAATGCAAAAGTAGTATGAAAAGTCCCTAGGCATACAGTATGGCCAGACTGCATGTTAAATATTAATGACACTTACTTTATCCACTGAACTTTTCCCCTTGTCCTTTCCTTTGAAAGACTCCAGTTGTGACATTATCTGTCTATGAAAAGAAAATAGGGAAATATATTGGCGATTGATAAGTAAAAAACAGAAAGGTTTAGGTTCAATACGTTAAGCATCTATAAGTAAAGAACTCGACTGGTTTGAAATCATCTATCTGCTAAATCTATTATTAGTAGTGTGAAATAGTAGATTCAAGTTCTACATGACTCTCCAAAAAAATACAAAGAAAGAAGCTTGGCTGAGTGAATCATCAAGAACTAAATCAAGGTAACAACAAGGAACACAACAAAACCTTGCATGTGTTAGCAAATGTGCAATGGTTAGAGCATGGGTCAGCGCTACAACACAAACGAGGGCAAACGAAATCGTAAAATGGAGTCCATTGAAACTTTTACTTACCATTCCACAGTTGATTATTTTTCGCAAAGTACCATTTAATGGACCGTAGATAATCGGCAATGACTTAGAATAATAAAATTGATCCCTAAGAAACATATATTGTTCAAAATGCGCCGTTTTGATGAGTCTGTTTTGATGGTAAAATCATTATGCCAAACACAAAATAGAATGAAATTTGATACTTTATATGAGCTCCGTAGAAAGCAATATTTAAATGTTTGATAACTGTAACAATTTTTTATAATTTATTACAGTAATATATTCATTCGAAGTTTCTACATTCATTATACTTGTTGTTTTAACACTAAATATTTTGCTTCCATTATTTTCACTTTAAGATATAATTAAGTTAATTTCATTTTCGAAAAGCTTTATATCATTGTGTCTCGTGCTTAGCTTGACAAGACGGAGGTTCCATTATGTATCGACATCCATTCGCGCTCTTTCTTTGAACACCGGTGATTTGTTCAAATTTTGATAAACAAGGGTGGTTTCCTCTTATTTTGTGTTTCCGCACATTATAAAGTCATATTTGGGAAAGAAAATGGCATGAGATCATCAAAAAGTAATAATACATGAGTAAGTTGAACTTTGTTTCTGGACAAAGTTGCATTTCAAGTGTTTGAATGGAGCAACCTTGTTATGAGTTTGTGCTTTATGGAAGCGGTTAGTTGTGTTTCTTGCAAAAATTTTATAGCATTGTACTGTCACGTGGTTGTTCTGAATAAAATCATACCCTTCCTTTTTATAGTCATTTTTTTTGTTTCTATAATTTACAGAAATCGAGTGCACCCCGTTCCTTTAAGGTCCGCCCAGATTGGAAGCGTTTAGACATTGAAGATATCAAAGGGTTCGTCTTCTTCTGCAGGAAGCTGGTCATCATCATCATACTCGATGACAAATTCTCTTGACTCCTTTTCTTCATGAGAAGGCTCGCCATCGACGGTTTGTCATCCTCTTCGCTATCAGATGCGCCTTCGACTGGCTCGTCCTCGTCGTCGTAACCGTAATCGTTAGGAAGCCCTACATTCTCGTCTTCAGTAACGTATGGTTCATCTTCATTTTCAGAGGCAAGCTCATCGTCTGCTACTTGGTCAGTTTCATCTGACTGTGTAGTTGGTTCATCTTACATACATTACATTCATGGACTATTGCCCTTCCCCCTGTGGTGTGTCTGGCATAAAGGCTCATGGATTTGTCATATGCATACTAAATCTCGCTAACGATCTCCATACTATCGGCATAATTTGATTTGTAAATGATTAATTGTATGGTGGTTAACAAAACAGCTGTAATAACGACAGAAGATAATGGCGTATGAAAGACAGATTAGGGCAAGCTTTGAGGATCAGTTATCTCTAATCTGCAACAACAAACAATTCTCTAATTTCAATTCGATTGTCAAATTTTGTACAACTTAGGGCTAAGAGCAGCAGTACATAAAGCTTTCAGTCTATCGAGGGAAGCTTTAAATTTCAAATAAATCTGAACAAATGGCATAGTTTGCTACAATGGAAAAGCCATGGTTTGAGTAATTGCCTCATGTTATTTCCTGAATTGTAATACCTGAGCTTATTGAGAGTAAGGGTTCAGTCAGCCTATTATACTTTGGGTGGACGGAGGAACTAGTCCAAGTCATTTTTTTCTTTGTCTTTTAACATCATCCCTTTATTAGGGGGGGGGGGGGCATCCTCCTCGCATTTTAGTTACTTTCGTATCTGCTTACTCAGCTGCTGTGTCAAAACATTCCCAGGGGTGTTTATAGGCTTTCGCTCTGTAGATGATGTAGAAACTGATGAAGGGGAGGGGGGCTTTAAAGGAGGCGGATTTTTTGTGTTTTAGAAGGTAAATTGCGTTGATTTCCCTTTGCAAAACCCTCTAAGTCGCCCTTATTCAAAATGTAATGGTCGTTACTGGGCATTAGGAAACAAGAAAACTACCCAACCAGTCTATCTTTAGTTTGAACGACAAAGGCAAATTTATGGAGGGTCCTTGATAGGGGGCCGTAGCCTGGATAGCCCTCCTAAATACACAACCTCTTTCACTTCTTTGTGACCCACTCTCCCCAATAACGTCATTTCCTTGTCATTATCAAAGACACATCAAAGACACAAACTGCTTGTACAAGAAAGATGGTATTTTTGCTCCAATGGGAGTACGTGGTGCAATGTTCTCCACTTTTGTTATGCATTACAGAAGTCCACTCAGGAAATTTTGTAGGGAGATCTGGCCCAGTATTAGCCTAAAACCCCTGGATATGCGTATCGAAGTACTATCCTATGAGGAGCTGGGCCCCAGTCTCCTCCCCGCAAGAAATATGTTTTGTTTCTTTTCCTGAACTGATAACTGTCCCACAAAATTCTTAATTGTATTAGTACATTACATTGACCTGGTCTCTTTGCAACATAACATTTTAGAAGGATTAAGGAACAGAGTAAGCCAACTTCTGATCCATATGAAGTCAATCAATTCTACGGTACATTGGAATCAAAGAAATTCTATTTCTGGATTTATGAAAGAAAGCAGTAAAGATGTTTATTGAGATTTGCTAATGCCATTTGTACAGCTATAGCCTCTTTATCCATTCGACTCTAAGCCTTTAATAGAAGGTGCTTAATGGCCCAAGGAAAATAAGATGAGAGGATTTGGAATTCCAGAAAGACAAACACAGATCAATTCTGTTTGCTGTTGAATACATCATCGTGCCGTCATTGTCATTTGGAGGAAAGTCTAAGCGTTCTCTGACTGTCAAGTATGATATTTGTTTCTTGACTGCAGGAGATATTACAATTTAATTTTTTGTAACGATGTATTAACAAATAAGGTTTCTCTGTCTTTGACTTAAGATTTCGTATTTGAAATAGCTCAAATTATTTGCTATTCTCAAATTTTATCGCTCGATCTTCCTTCTGCTCACTAAATGCCAGATTTAAGGGACAGTTGCCTACTATTAAGACGTTGTGAGACGCCACCACCATTCCCACTCATCAACTTCCATGTCATCATTATCGTCGGTAACCTCGTTATCATTATAAGTATAACCACTATTACCAACATAACCATTATCACCACCACTGCAATCATCATCATCATCATCATCATCATCATCGTCATCATTATCATCTTTACAATCATCATTATCATCACTATCATTATCGTCATTATCATCATCATCATCATGATTATCATCACTATAATCATCATTATTATCACTATCATCATCATCATCATCATCACCACCACTATCATCATCATCATTATCATCATCATCATCTTCATCAACATCGTCATCATCATTATTATCATCATTACAATGATACATCACTATCATCATCATCATCATCATCATCATTGTCATCATCATCATCACCACTACCATCATCATCATTATCATCATCATAATCAGCACCAACACTATCATTATCACCACTATCATTATTACTATGAGCATCACCAACAACACCATACATAGTACTCTAGGGGAAATTAATTAAGTAATTGATATTGATTGTGTTTAGGCTTTGAGCCTTCAGCAGTGTTAGACATATACATATTCTTAGTAGACACATTGCCATTATATATAATTCTCAAAGAGTGGAGCATTACCACAATAGCTTGCAATTTAACGGTGCTGACCGGATTCGAATCAATGACCTCATGATTACTAAACCATGAATTTAAGTCTGAAAATACCAAATTATTTACAGATTATTGTAAACCAGATAACTGTCAATTTCTCTAACTAGCCAGTGTGATAGAAGTGATAAAAACCCAATACTGGTAACCATACTTTAATTACTACTTCACCATTCCTTTAACAGGTCCATCTCTGCTGCGCTGGTATTGCTTATATGTACTTGTTATTGCAGTGAATGGGATAACTGAATGCTTCATGTTCGCAACAATGAGCCAACTGCAAGTCACAAATTACAACAGAAAAATGCTGTTCTTTTCTGTGGCATTTCTTGCTTCATCCCTTGTTCTCACACATGTTATGGGAAGTTCTGGCTTTATTTTGGCTAACTGTCTGAACATGATTCTACGGATTTTTCACAGGTTAGAAACTACGTATAGTTATAATAGCAGGCTTATTACTGGTATTGTTGGCCACTGTTTACAGAAATTATATGTATGCTTACTTAATGCACAGTTTTACACCGACCCCCCACCACCCACCACCCCCTGTTCCATTTGACTGGTGTAGTGGTGTGGAATACAGTGCTATTATTAGGATGCGGATGAAAATCACCCAGGCAGCTCTTATCATTGCTCCATGACAAAGTAGTATTCTTAAAACTAAAAGGTAGGATCCATGTAATCTGCATTCATAGTTTGATGCACTGTGGATCTGAGAAAATTGGCAATTGTAGCCGGCTCCTAAAGCCTACATTATAGTAATATGTCAGTGCTATGTTTGATATGTGGTGTTCCACGTAGTAACAGACTATCAAATGATGAACTCAGGGCTCTGCAGGGACCAGGTCTATTCTTGATGAAATATGTCTACTTGGGTTATTTGACCATGTCGAAAGGAGAGGCGAGGCGTTGACAGATGGTTGAAGAAAGTGTGCACTTTAGAAGCTGCTGGGAAATTGAGGCTTGGTAGACCCTACAATATCCAGAAAGGTGTCATTATGTGTGGAATGCTGCTTGATCCATTTATAATTTGGGGGTGCCAAGATGTTGACTTCTGAGATAAATGTAGCAATTGTAAATACGAAATGTTTTACTGGAACTTTTATTGATAAGTAATTTGGCTTAAAGATCTAAGAGATTCTTGTAACAAAGGGGCAAAAGTTATTAGAGACTGTTTTCATAGCATAAGAATAAGAGATTGAAAAGGTAAGAAAAATTGTGGCATAGAGATAATCCGGGGTTCTTTGGTCTATCAAACGAACAAGACTCCGCAGATAACATTAGCGACACAGAAGTGTGACAAAACATCTCTTTTCAGTAGTCATACGTGTAAAAATGGGATAGTATTCCTCTTAAGTATGATGTTATGAGGGTTAGAAGGGGGTAAGAACATCCAAACAAAGCAAGAAAACTATTTTATAAATTATCTTTATAAAGAGAGGAGGAGAAACTCTGAAAAGGCTTGGGAAAGTAGTATTTTGTATACAACACGTGATATTGCCAACGACGAAAGTATTTTACAAAGCTCTAATTAAGGAACACAGGTATTTGCTCGGGATATAATATTACAACATTGCACGTATATTGTTGTTAGTTTTCACTGGGGCAAGAGTGGTTTAAGAGGTCTGGCAAGAGATGAAAATGCTCTCTTGAAGCTCCCGGAGGGCAACTGCAAGAATAGACCTTAATCCCACATGCTGATCTAAAATGATATCGTACAATTTCTTGGATAAGTTTGGTGTAAATTGCCGACATCATGGCCAGTATTATTTTCTTATACTGTCCTCTACTGTTTCCCAGTTCTTATCCACGTAGTTTCACAATGATGGTAGCTTTTCTTTCTCTCTGTTTCCAAGAACCCCTATCTAGAAAATGGAAAAACATTGCATACCAGTCAGCTTTTCAATATCTTGATTGTCCAAAAGGATCCTTTGGGTTTAATGTTCTCTGCTTTCACCAACAGTGCCTGATAGTTAATCTTCTCATTGCCTCTATTTTCTTAGATAGAATCCAATAGTAGGTCTGCTTACGGTTGCTTTGTTTCTATCGAATATTTCTTGAAAAGCATGAAAATCTCAGGTAACAACTTTCAATCTGTGGACTAAGACCTTACTGAGAGCTAGGAACAAAAACAGCCAGCTTGTCTTTCACGTTTACAGACCTGGGTTATCTTTACCAATATATTAAACGTTTTTGACAACTCGCTAAAGTAAGTAACAAAACATTGCTAAAAGTAAAATCCGCATAATCCGCAAGAGGCGGTCCTACTGGGCAGTTCTTCTTCATGGCTTGCTTCTCTGCCCGGTAGCACAAATTGAGGGGCGTCGCCCTTGGACGCCCCAGCTGCCCTTAATTTATTAGTTAACCTGTTTGGTGGTTTTTCTGTTTATCTAGGGTAGTTTCAATATCGGGCCCACTGCCCATCCAGGGTCTTTGATTGAGAGATTGCTAAAAGTGAAATGAGAAGAGGAAGTATGATGATTCTAGACAAAATCAACGTAAGAGCCTGCATAAGACTAAAGTTAACCAATGTAAAACACTGACTTTGTCATTGACTGTTTCACAAACATAACAACACCCACTTTAGCTTTCTTTCTTTTGGTATTATCAATTTCTATCTCTCTATTTCTGAATTAACTGTAAGTGAACCACTGACGTGGGTAGGTAGGCACTTTTCTATAACTGGCTAAGACGTAAGCATCATAGTGTATTTTCGTAAATCCCTAATGTTCAAAGATGATAACTATTTGATGTAATCATGGGTAGTTACGATGGTACAGAAGTTTCAGCGCTCGTGGGTTTGTACACACAGCATAAACTGCAGGACTTGTATCGCAAACTGACATAGGCTTATACTGGGACAAGAAATTAGCCGTGATCCGCATTGCTTCAAATGACGAGAAAACTAAAGCTAATTTAACATTTTTTCATAGTCTAAGATTCAAGATTATCGCTGAAATCAATAAGTTGGTTTTGGGGATGTAACATTTAATCTGCAATGCGGTAAGGTTTCACGTTATGGAGAATTATGTAACGAACCTATAGACGTCCATAGTGATTCTAACCACCCCCCATCAGTCTTAAAACAGTTACCGTCTGAGATAAACAAACAAACTTCCAACGTTAGCCTTCTCCAAGAATACCTTTAAAATAGTAAAGCACTCACGGAGAGCGGCTTTTACGATTGCTTGAAATTTGTACTTAAATTGGAACCGCATACACGAATTCAAAATGCATAAGGCGCAATACAATCTGATTCATCCCACTATCCAGTTTTTCTTTATATGACAATCGCAACAAATGTGAACTAGTAGCAGTAAATCACATTATTTTCTTTGCGGTCTAACTCCTGGAGGATATACCTGCTATCGGTCACGTCGTTCCAATATAAGGTGAAAGTAAAAATGATAGAGGGCAATAACTTAGCTACAACTATAATTAGTCGCTGGCAAGAAATACTTATAAACATAAAGTTTTTGAGTCCTCGAGAAAGATGTCTGATCTGGCAGATTACATTTTTGTAGCAGCAAGTATCAGACGCCACTCCGACGCTAGAGAAATATAAGAACAGCGTCAGTACATCCTTTATAGTTAATACAAAAACACACAGTAAAAGCGATATGGTGACCTCTGCACTCGTACAACGTAGCACCTACCTGTAGATGATTGGACTGGACTGGACTGGACTGGACTGGACTGGACTGGACTGGACTGGACTGGACTGGACCATCATTTCTTCAGCGATGTCATTACAGCGATGGAGTTTATTTGGTGCCAAACTAACTTTGCAAACTCATTTTTCGAGTGTGCCATTTTTGTTTTCTGGAAGTATTTTAACTGTCAGAATTTCCTTGAATTTGATCCAAGGGCGCCTTTAGTATCTCTTGGTTGGTGTTGGATACATAACAGTGACTGAGCAGCTGCCCCGTACCAGCATTCAAATTTGTTCTTGGTCTAATTAACTTTCAGGAGATCTTCGCAGATGTTAGGTTTTGATTATTTTGTAGACTGCCATATTCGCTCCCTGCTGTTACTGAAATACTGTCATCTTAAACTGTCGTGTATTATAGTATCGTTTGATTATCTTCTTTAAAAAATTATAACACACGCCAATTCGCGTTGGTTTGCATTTCGTTGCCTTGTGTTGCACAAGGTACATTTGATAGTAGACCTTGTTCTTAACGTTGAAACAATGCAATTTTAAAAATTTGAATATAAGTCTGGTATGTTTAGGTGCGTGGGCAGTCCAAGCTTAGGCATACGCAGTAATGTTACTGATCCCAAATTAGTAACAAATCTATTCCAAAGAGCCATGTTGATTTCTGTGTCCCTACATTTCAATTGGTATTTTATAAAAACTGGGAGAGCGAAAAAATGTTTGTCTTGACCACCATCCAAACTTGCACATTCTTTTCTACGTGTTCAAAATTATCATTCAAATTGAACCCTGATCACTTCGATTTCTTTTCATTCGTTCTTCCTTCCTTTTCCTTCTTCTCTCTTCTGTTTCCTTTTTTTTACACGTTGTTCCTAACTTGCATAACTATATATGGTAAATATGGTCTCTGAAGTTCTGTCACACACGTAATGCTACTTGGCTGAGTGGATTACACTTGGGGGGAGAAAGTGTCTCAGATGCAAATATGTTTGTGAACAGGTAACTTTAAGTATATTTTTTTTGTTGTTTATTATTTTTGCAAACAAGGAGCATTTTACAAATTGGTCATGCAATGAATTACAGTTGTGAGCACCAAAATAAAGTACAGAGTGTCCCCTGGTTCAGGGAGAGTGTTACTTCGCTTACAGCAGCACAGTATAGTACTAATGATGTCAAAACATTTTTGATCTGGTCTGGTTGCAAAATAAACGATAAGAGATCTGCCATTACTTGAAGACCTGAACAACAACTATGTCGAGGGAAAAGATGATGTGGAAGAAGTGATATGGTGTAATGGACCAAACACTGAATTTAAGAACAGATTTATGATGCACACATTGAGAAGACTTTCTTACAAGTACAAAAAGAGATGCACATGGAAGTTTCTTGCAACATCTCATAGCAAATGAGTAGTAGATAAAGTTGGGGAAAATTCAGGGAAAATCAGGGAAAATCACTTTCTCAGAAAGGTAGGGATCGGATTGTAGTTCAAAATGCTGCAGATTTTGCTATGGGGGCACGAAGCTTTATGCAAAAAATGGAGGTTATTTGCATCAGCACTGAATTTATTAGGAACTACTTCCATAATGAAAATCCATTTGGTAGAGTTCTACCTGTCCAAGGCATCCACTTGACACACATTGCAACATGCTTCAGAGGTAAGCTAGAACTATGGATGAATGCTGACTACCGTCAACATGATCCTGATATAGTTATTAATGATGCAGTAGCCTCCCCTTCAGATGATTTTGCTGTACAAGCCTCTGATCGATTTGAAGTTGATAATTCGGTGATAGTTAAGTAAGCTGTCATTTATTGCTTTAATACTCTTTACATGCATTTTATATTACACTTACTCTATGAAGATCCTTCATATTAAGCAATCACTAATAACAAATACAAATTTGGTGAACTTGCATTTAATGCAATTGTTTTAGTTTCAGAAACTTTCATATATGAACTAAGTTTAAGTTCATGTCATGTATCATAAAAGAGATTAGTAATTTTTGCCACTGAGGAAAAATGAATCCACTAGTAACTGCGATCTAATTTAGATAGAAGTTGCTTTTTCCGTTTTCAAGTAGGTTTCGAGTAGGCGCAAGTGCTATGTCAAGTATCGCAGCTTATGTACATAGACATGAGTTACTCAAGCCAGTTAGTTAGTCCTCAAACAAGACGAGACAAAGACTGCCTGAAACCAAGAGGTAATTTACATTTGCTAGTTATTGTTGTATGATAGTTTAACTTTGTTATGTTATTGCCATATATTATGAGACATCGTACAGCAGTTTCGTTAAATACTAGGTTTTAATGTTAGATGTTCCATAGCCTTCAGATTGAAATCAAGCATTACAGTATCGTCGCATGACGTATATTACGTCGAAACAATAGGTCGACACAGAGAATGTTAGATCATACAAAAGGTCATGTATAAGGTCATACATAAGGGCATATACTAGTTCATGTATTAAAGGTTGCTCGCATATGAACTAGACTTAAGATGGCAGTCAGAAGGTAACAGTTGTTGTTATTGTTGTTGTGGAAACAACCTGATGTAAGAGCAGATCTTACATTATATGTGAATCTCTTGGGGGTTTAACTCTCACGTTGAAAGATGATGAATACGAATACAGAAAAAGTTGCCCATACAGATTCCTTATATCAGATAAAACGCGATAAGGCGTGGTATTTAAATGAGGTTACGAATAAAGGGAAAGAAGTTAACGATGCATTAAGTAAAGGAGTGACTTTGACAGATTCTCAGCTGATAGTTGAAAAGTATGAAGCTTGTTTAAGGCATTACACGAGTATGCATGAAATATATTTGAGTACGAAAGAGGACGAGGCTAAGAAGTCTCAGGCAATAACTGCTTAAGATGGGAAAGGGACTCGCGTGCCAATTTACAATTGGCGTTAAATAATTTATAGGTCGGGTTTAGATAGGCATAGTCGTAATTCTAAGGCGTCATCTCCTTTGAAGTGGAGTGTTCGAAGCATTCGCAGCAGTGCAAGGGAAAAGTACAAGTTAGCTGAAACTACTCTGAGGTTGCAAGCATTGCAAGAAAAGCATGTGCTAGAGAGGCAGTTGCAAGAAGAGGAGACAGAAAGTGTGAGAAGGGAGGCTAAAGCCGGCCTCCCACTATACGATTTCCTACGATACGATGTCGTAGACACGTCGCAGACAATCGCAGGGTATCGTGTAGTGTCACCGGTGGGGAGTTATGAGTTATTGTGTGAATTAGAAGAATAGGGAATGGATGTAATCAAAATGTTATAGCTCAGTTCGTGAATCAATGTTCTTCGAGGGCAGAATCTTTGATTTCTGATAGAGGGAGGTAAAGTTCTTTACTTTTACTTAGCCTTTGAATTACCATACTTCTAAAGATGGGAAGAAATAGACGAGCTTGCGCAGGTCACTTGCCTGCAGTGCCATTAATGGATTATGATGACGATGATGATGATAATCATGACGATGTTGATGTTGATAGTGATGATGATGATGATCATGATGATGATGGTGACGATGCTGATGATACTAATGATGATGGTGATCTCACAAAGTGCCAAAAAGTGTCGATATGCTTGACCCAATGTGTGTATTAGGAAGTTCTCGTGCAATCTGTCAAGTGACAAAATTGCTTATGCATGGTTTAGAGAATTACACCAACTCGATGCATTAGTGATTTGTCAAAATGTATTCGAAGGATCTAAGTGTGGTTAGTCGTAGTACTTTATCAAAATATTGTTCGAGTGTAGGGCTGCTACATAAAAGGACAAGGTAGCCTGCAAGTCAAGCCTTTTCAAGGTTAAACTGTCCCGACCAAAATTTAATAAACAGGCTCTTAGTAAGAAATATATCGCGAGTACTTATACCCCCAAGCCCCTTCTCACCCTGCTAAACCACAGTAGTCAGTTAAATGTCTTCATAGTTGTCTCTCTACTTCTTTTCTTCCAATATGATGGATTTATAAAGAGAAAGGTTTTTCACCAAAGGACGGACAAGAAGTTATGATCGATGGCTATAAAATATATGTCCCTTATGTGTACAGAAAAAACCTAGGACGTATATCGTGAGCCCCTGCCTTGCCATAAATCATCCGTAAATCGCAAACAGTTACTGGTTCTGAAATAGGAGATATCTGCACCATTTATTACCATAGCAACATCTGGTTGAAGAACTCTTCACATATGTCTTTATTATCTAAATGGCGTGAAAATGTTATTAGCTATCAGATGTTGGTCAATGTGCGAATGACTGACATGAAGGGTTCACTTGCTAAACTTGTGGGTTAAAAGGCATGGATTTGATTCATGGTAAGGAAATCAGGCTAAACATTTAAGGATTGCAAGCAAGGACATAAATATGGCTTAATTATAAATCCTTGTGACGTTAAGCACGTTGTAACTCTCGATTCTTTGGCCTTCTGGATCTCTTTAACAACGGCTCTGCTACTGTGGTAGTGGTCATATTGGATAAATTTGTCCTTAGTCAAATTGTAGATAAGTTTGATGTCGGGCTCAGAAAACTTCTTTAATTTATTTAATAATAATAACAATAATAATAATAAAAGTATTAATGATAATAATTCTTACTTAATTGTCTTTAAATTGTGATTCATAATTTCCATCTTACAATTAAAATGCAAACTTGTCACTGCTCTTTATTTACTGTTTCGTTTTACCTTTAATATAACAGATGAAATGTTCAGTGGATTTATTCCTGTTATAACAATGATCAGACTGCTGTTATCTGTTGTAAATTGGCATTCATCTATTCAGGTGAGACGTTGAAGGGACGTATATTATAGGGAGACTGGCCTAGAAGTAACTCATCAAAGCCTTAATTAGTTCATTTCAACTCTTGTCAAACTTTTCTTCTTGGCGATTCATCTTTGTAATAATGGATCTTATTTATCTCCTTAACTTCAGAACTCTTTCATGATAAATGCTTGCGGTGATCCATTTTGTTTGCGGGTATTCCTAAACCTCCCCGCATCGGTTACAACAAGAAATATGAAAGGGAAGACAAAATATGCTTTACCAAGCGTATAGCTTACGGTGTTTCCAAAGACAAGACCCGCTCCTTAGTCCTTGTACTCTTTATAATAAAGCTCAAACTCCTTTGAACCTAGCTTGGCAATCCTTTAAAAAAATTTGTAACAATTTGGGGGCCAAAAAATTTCAAGGGGTATGTAAACTGCGATTTGATTTAAAGCTAATTTAACTTTGCCCAGGCAGACATAAGATCATTTCTTGTAATGGACAGGAAGGTTAGAGATTGCACTGATCTGGAGTGCCTTTGAAATATCACTTGGTACTGAATGCATTTGTAAGGTGATTGGTAGTAATGTCTGAAACGACGTGTTTTCCTATGGTAGTAGCGTGACGAAGGGTTTTCCTAAGAATAATACTTCAGTATTGTGAAGAAGTCCTGAAAATGTTAGTCAGATATCTTGAGTGAAGCAAAAACACAATTAGTGCAGATTAACGGACTAACAAGAAACTGATTAGGTTGAGGGATAAGTGCCCTTCACTTGTCGTTGAAAGATAGTAGCTTTGCGTACAATTTACGAAGTGTTGTGATCGTAAGAAAACCAAAAGAAGCATTTCGGGTAGCTTACTTAGAAGATTGCTGTCAGTACTTTTCTTCTGTAGGTGCTGGTGTGCATCCAGAGAGAACCAGCGGGCAGTGTCAGACGAAATATGTTTTCATTATCCAAGCACTTCGATACGATGGCGACACTGCTGGCAGCGAGTCGGCCTCATTGTTTGTTTGTTTTTCTGCCCCCAGTTACCCAGCGTGCTCTTGCATTTTGAGACTCAACTGGTCAAGCTGTTTTGGTTCCCCAGCAATTCTATTAACACCTCCCTGGGGCTTATATTATTACAGGTGGAGGTTGGGGCTTGGGCTTGTCGCCCACTGGCTGTGAGAATTGTTTAATAACATTTGAATGCTTTATTCTAAGTGGCTGAAACTCTTTGATTGTTCCTAAAGTTTATCTGGCAAACGTTTGGTTAAAAAAGATTACAAGTCACGGCCTGTGGTCTGGTCACGTGACCCTTCTTTTCCATTTTGATCACACTTTCATCCGGTAAACATTTTTTAACTTAACTACCTTACCTTATAATACTAATAAAAACACATATTTTGCCAAAAACTTGGCAATAAATACACTTAAATTCAACGTTAAATGTCTTGAAGCATTTAAAACCTTGATATCAAATCATAAAACCTAGATATTTTAGCAGTTATAAATGTTAAAATAGCCGCCGGCCTAATAGCCTTCAGCCCCCTGTCAAGCATAAGATTGTATGTCTACTTACTTTACACGTCTGCTTTTTTATGTTATTGCTTTAGTTTTACCACACAGACACTTAAAACTCATTAAACTCGTCCTTGCAAATACGCGACTCCCTGAATTATTTCTCTTACTCATTGTCTAAAATTTACTGGTGTTGAATAGGTGTGTTGACTCTTGATGAAGTGTGAAGTTGGTGATACTTTTATAAAACTTTATCAGTCCCTCCGTGTTCCCTTTTTCATATAAGCAAAATTTCAATTCGATGCAAAAAAAATGGACGCCCTCCATTCCCCAGTAGCAAAATGAAGATGAATCAATACAGGGCTATAACACTTTGACCTTCTATAACTTCTATAACTCTATGACTTTTGCCTCTTTTTAAAGACTTGAATACTCTATGTCGAGGCAATTGTCCGGGGGGCAATATGCACTGGGGATAGTAGTCCGGGGGGCAATTCGCCAGGGGGGAATCCGCCTAGACCCATTACCGTCCATGTCACCTATCGCAGAATTGCGTGTCTAGATGGGTGAGTCGTATTTACAAAGTGAACTTAAAGTAGCTGTTTTGTTAGCAAATGTTTAGGACGTAGTGCAAGCACAGACCGGAAGAGACATTACTGTCACTAGTTCTGTTCTTGTCACTAGTGCCAGTCCATGTATATAAGCGCTGCATAATGACGTATTAGAGAGATTTGTATAAGGAGGAGTTTCTGTAAAGACGTTGTTATCATCTTAGTTGTTAGTTAAAGATATTCAGGAATTCTCGTATATAGAAGTCATTGAAAGCCGCTCGTTTACTTGTCGTACTCGCGTCTTCGTCGACGCATACACTACAATTAACTTGTCGTAGTTTGCTGAAAACCTACGCAGGGTGCAATTGGATTGATGGTTGTATGATACCTAAATGTAAAGAAGGGGTCTCCTTGTCGAAACATCTTCTGGAAATCAAACGTTCAGTATGAGGTTTCGTAGCTACTTTTAGGTCATCAAAGCTAATGGATATTGTGAAAAAATCGAGAACAAGAGAAACATCGCAACGATAGTGTCTTTCGTGAAATGTAAAATTTTAAAGTTATAAAATACTATTGTTCTGTCGAATTATCATAATACATTGGCTCCGGCAACGATAGCCTCGATTTCAGGCTATACTAGGCGGTTTCCCAACTTTGCTCCCTCTTCCACGAAAAGTATAATTTAACTTATCAATAAACGTAAGGGTAGCATTACTTTCGTAGATTTTCCCCATAATTTTTACTAAAGAGGCTACCAAAATTCGTTATGATATACGTATTGTAAAACTGCCATGAGGTGTAACGACATTGTCAATAGTTGCCGCCATACAGGCACTGATAATTCGGACTCAGTAGTGTCGTCTCTGCATCTAATCTTATACTCTTCATGAGTTTAAAGTTTAGAAAACCCCTCATCCTTTATCGTTTGCACTGATTACCAAAGTTTAAAACAAATTGCAGCAAAGAATCAAGCTTGGACAAGAACCGAACAACTATCGTCCTAAACTCCACAGAGACAAGTTGTAATAAATTGCAGTACGTGAACAGCTGTCGAATTTTTAAATATTGAAATTCCTGCAATCGCTTCTTTGTTCAAGAATAAAGCTAGAAACAGCAACTGAAAGATTGTGTTAAACACGAGCCCATAGCTTAGGGGGGCTCTGGTAGGCCAGGGAGGAATGTGGCACAGCACAAGGCATCGTGAAGCCCTTTCACGAGGGGGTAAAACACTCCCTAGAAATCTTGTACAATTTCGTTTCGACCAAAATCCAAAGCAAATCCTATTCTTTTTACGGAAATCTCGTCTGTTTCTTAACGTACGTTGCCTACCCGTTGCTCTTCGAGATGTCGCAATTAGTGGTTTAAGTGTAGACTTATATACTAAAATAAAAAATTTACACTTACAGCGCTGCCGAGACCAAAAAAGTGCACCCAAGCTGTAAGGTTCACTTAATTTGCTCAGGACTGCGGCACGCAACATAGGAAAGTTGGTCCCAATTTTAAATCCTACTAGTTAAACAAGGCAAAGAAGTTTCGGGTCCAACGACGGAAGTACAAGTGTCAGCCCCGTAGCCAGGTTGAGAAATTTACAGGGGCTACTCTGAAGTTTAAGGGGCTATTCTGAATTTTGAGGGTCTTAAATCTGACAGGAGGTGGGCTAAAGGTAATAATCCCCGTCTTGGTTATTTATCTGTTGGTGCTCAAGATTCAGCTATCGACCAAAACAATTTGAAGAAACACACTTCACTGTGTACCCTACTAGGGACCTCGGAGAGACACATCGAGGGAGCGTGAGGAAAGCGATCAGTCTATCACCAGGCTATCATGGGGACAATAAAATGAGGTTCTGGACTCCCGACCTATGCGCTGGCTGGTAATCATCTGGCCATTGAATTCGCCAACGATTGTCATGGTCCGGTTGATCAGACCAGAGATGGAATCGGGCGGAGTTGGTTCAGCACGAACCCATGCGAACCCGAAGTAATAAGCCCGAACGCGACTCGAAACCGAGGTCTCATAAGGAAGCCCGATTCGGCCCGACAGTAGTTTTTCCTGTCTTATTGTTATGTTAATGACTTTGAGCAGGAAAGCTTCTAATCTGTTCTAGTTTTTACAGCCATTCCTAATAATCACAATCAAACGTCGAATTTCTCACGCGCAAGAGACTTACTAATCACATCACCAAACAAGCATGAAGTGATAGTTTCACGCAGAGTCACTTCGGCCGTTCACGCCTAACAATGGTGTGTTTTGCATTGGCACACCTCAAAATGGCACGCCCGACAATGGCACATGTGACAATGGCACATGTGACAATGGCACGCCTGACAAATGAGCCCCTGGTACTTACATGCGGCTCTACAGTAGCTGACGATCACGGAATATGAGACAATCTTTTTCAAAAGCACTAGTCGCTTTCACGTCTTTAAAATGGTCTATTGAGAGATTCATTTTCGTAGTAATTTCATCGATTGGTGTTGTCAGCGAGATTTTAAAAATGTAGACCCTGTAATTACTGAGAAATTAATTGGAGCGATAAATACATTAATAAATGAGACAAAATAATTATCCTTACTCGTAAAATATACTCGCGTTGCCATACGCTGCAATCCTTCTATACGTTCTTGCTAGTTTCGGTCTTTTCAGAACATCACCAAGTTTTAGTATTTCGCCATTAGGGGCGAACAATTCCCTAAAAAAGACAGACGGCATTTAATCAGTAAACAAGTAAGAGTTTTACGAGAAAAGCATTTACAGTGATAAATATCACTGTAAATAAATCATGCCTCTTAAACCTATACTTTGCGATAATCAGCTATGTACTATATCCTTAAATCTTGAGAGTGGGACGAATTGTCGGGTCTTATCACCAAGGTTTAATGAAAATTACTAGTCAAGTAGTTAGAAAGCTTGGAATCTCGACCCTCTACCCTGCACTCGGACATCAGTAGACAGGAACGGGGGAACTTAAGGCGGATTGGGGGCCGAAGTAGGCTGGGCTCAAATTTGTTTTTTCACATTCCACTTTGTCTTCGGTCATTTTGTGGAATGGGGTGTTTCGTGTCGATATGCATATCTTGCTTTGAATGTAACAAAATGTCTGTCGCAGTCAATTTTAATAAAGCTGAATAGTGGTCACGAAAAAAATTGAGATTTGGCAAATCTTTGGGAGGGGCATGGCCTCCCTCTGCCCCCTTGTTACCCCGCCCCTGACAGGAAAATGTTTTTTGTTGCAAAAAAGCATTGAAGAGAGAGGAAATGAATGCCACAAACAGTCTGCTTATCATGAACGGCCTGATCATAAGGAAACTGTACTTAATTTTGCTGCTAATATAATCGAATATCGATTTGAATATCGAACTATCGAATATCGAACTATCGAACTATCGAACTATCGAAACCCTGGGGCGGGGATCATCATTGAGATTGATCTACTCGTCACATATTTCAATCAATCATCTCTCCTCGGCACTCCCTCCATCAAAGGTAGCCAGCGTGCAGACTATCCCGACTGGAGTGGGTACTACTACATAAATAGTTTTTGTCGTTGCTTTGTCGAAGGCCGTTGATGAGTAAAGATCTTGATTTTGAAACTACCCTTAAAAAACAGTCAAACCACTCTTTCTCAATCAAAATTATTTACGGAACACAGAACTAAAGAAACGACTAGCGCGATTTCAAATTGAATGTATATTTTACTGATGTCATAAGCTAAATATACATGCAGACTGATTCGGATTGGAAATGAATCATGAAGACGTGTATTGAGCATGCGTCCTACCAATTTATCGAGCTGACAAAGCTTTAAAGATATGGAGAAAAAAAAATAGACTAGGCACACACGCCAATTTCAACGTATAAGGAAGTTAACCAGCATCTCTATGCAAAGCCGGACTCCAACCGAACTTACTGAAGCTGGGCGACTTGGTACCCGCTTGGGCAGGGCTTTATTCCAACTACAATTGTACCTTGCTCGTTCATAATAAGGATTTAATAAAATAATAAATACCATTACCAAGACTCGTATGCAGAACCAACCCCTTCGCAGCGTGCTGAGCTGTGGCAACACGATAGCAAATACAGTGATCTCCGCCTAACTGCCGGCTAAATCATTGTCAACTTCCTTCTTTTGCCGGTGGTTGTGGTGAAACCGAATTGTTTCTATATATTTTACCCCCGTTACTATCCGGTGCCAGCAAGACAAAATTCCTCTAATTGCCCGCCCTTTTGAGTGAATTTGCTGAAATGTTTGCCAGATGAGTGTTACAATACAAACCTATACCCCACATTCTGACTCTGCCTTTGAGAATTAATTTTAAAATTATAGCAGCGACCACTCTTATTAACAGAAAAGAAGACTCCATATTATTTTGATAATCCGCGGGCAATCCACGATATATGTAGGCATTGGTTAGATGATACACCTTGAATTCCGCTGGTGGACGCTCAATCCAATCGACCGTCTTTCCTTGTCACCCGATTCCTGGTCAAGTGGGCGGTAACCGTTATATTCCTTACATCTCCAGTCGATATCCATCGGTTGAGAACTGGAAACTTGTAGTGTGAGTTTAGAACTCTTTATTTATTAGAGTACTTTTAGGGAAATTACTTGTTACTTGTGTTTCGTGAACTGAACCTCGCTAGTAAACATTAAATCAATTTGTGATGGATAAGTTAAGTTTGCTTGTGAATTAACATTTAAACGCTATGGGCGGTTGTATCGTTGGTTATCAACACGAGATTAAACTCTCTAGGCCTATAAGAAATAATGCCAGCCGTCGTGAAACCATGTCTGAAAGTTTCCTCACAGTGGTAAGCTCCCGTCACTTCGACATTTTGTCTGGCTGATGCTGGCTGAAGCCGGTATTTACAGACAAGAGCTTTAAACAGTACAGGTCCTCGGTTTAACAGTACTGGAAATAAATATTTGCTTGGATATCTGGAGTTTAACATTTAATAGTTTCGTTACGTTATACCATAATGCCGTCTTAAAATAATCTAGACAACTACAACTCCGTCATCGTTGGGGAATATCCCAACGACTACGCGTTTCTATTCGAGTTCTGGGTCAATACAACCTCTGCAATTCCAAAAGTGGAGCAAGAGAACGCCTGCCGGTACGTTTTATGTAAATACTTACCCCAGTAACGAGTTTGAAGCTTCCTTAGACGACTTTTAACCCAGCTTTCAACAATGGTTGTTTACTCTTTATTCTTCGTTTCCATCTCCTATTTAAGCCTTGTTCTTGGGGTCGCCATAGCGGAAGATATCAAGAAGAGCCTGACTTCGTCTGCTGTACTTGTCGGCTGTCGGGTGGTTTGATACCAATCACGGCTTCTTTTATACAAATTGGTATTCCTTTATAGTCTATGACGACTGGTAGTATTGAAATTTAGTAAAAATTGGTACTATTTGAGAAGATTCCTGATAAATTATATAAAAATCCCCAATCATCGATGACCAGCATCAGGTGACAAAATTGACAAAACAACAAAATGGAGAACGGAAAATTTAAATGATGATTTGAAAGAGAGGTTTGACTCCAAACAGAGGTCAATTTAATATGAAAACAAATCAGACAGAAATTTCCGGAGGAAATGGGGGGATTGTGCAATCTATGTGGACAGGGCATGGGTGGGTCGGCTTCCAGACCCCAGGGAACACAACTTCGGAATGACTGAAATCGGGACAAACTGGGATTTTCTGATTTGCTCGAAAATTAAAGTCGGGGGTAATGATACAACACTCCGCCACTACATCATTGAAACACTACACTACTACATCACTACATCACTGAAGCACGACAATACGTCACCACTACACCATACCGCCGCTATACCACAGCACCACCGTACCACAGCACCACTATACCACAGCACCACTATACCACAGCACCACTATACCACAGCACCACTATACCACAGCACCACTATACCACAGCACCACTATACCACAGCACCGCTATACCACAGCACCATCATACCACTACACCACTATAGCACAGCGCCACAGAACTACAGCATCACAGTATTACATTAGCCCTGCAGCACTGCATCACTGCATCACTTAGTCACCACACTACTGCACCACCGTATACTGCTTTAAGTAAAACGCCGCCTCTACTTACTCATATCCCTTATAGGTGTATGGTACAAAACCAGTCGTGTTTGTCTGAATGCCAACTAGATCGTAGCAGAATTCTGTTGATACTGGAGCAGGGTACTTGTCTGGTGGATACAAGATGGCACCCAAGGCTAACCACAGGGTGGATGACATTCCCACCACAACACCAACGTAAGCTCCCTAAATGAAAGAACGAGATGTTATTGACCAAATCATTCCAAGTAAGTAATGATAACATTAACGCCTGGTTCACATATGAGTAAAATCCGTCGCTGGGTCTGAGAGGAGGAGTTAGCAAGGAGGTCGTTTTACTTTACTTGTGCCGATTCACATGCCCGATCCAGTCATTGCAAGCGCAAATAACCAAAACGGAGCATTTCACGTCAGAAATTCGTTGACCGGGGTTTACATCCATCTTGTTGATTGTGAGACTTTGGTCTAAAGATTTCAAACAATAATTGGCACGCCCAGGATACAGCCCCCATGCTTGCTGAGGAACCTGATGTCCCCTTGGTATTAAATACCTGTCAAAATTTGTACCTGTCATCGTCATCATAGAATTTCCGCAGCAGAACAAAAGAGGCGCCAGTAATTCAAGTGATAGTCTGAAACCAACAGAGACAACTCGTCGGAAAAGAACAATTTTTTTTTGTTACTTTCTGACAACTTTTACTTTGGCATATGTCAATCAAATTTTAACTTTCACAGCCAAGTAGTAGCGTTCGCAGGCAAGTAAACCTGCCTTTAACAAACCAGACGCTTGTCTGGCGACGGGTTTTACTTGTATTTCTTTTTATCAATATTGACAAAAATCTGAGAGGCCATATGATTGTATAGCCTCCGTCATTATAGATTCTCCAAAAATTTTCGCTGATCAATGTTGCAACTAGAGGGTATTTTTTGAGGGGGATTTTGTTAAGTAAGATCGTAAAAGTCCGAGACGCAAGTTGCTGTTTGTACTGGAAGTTTTCTTTTCTCATTTTGCGTGTAAATGAACAAAATAACAAGATGATCAAAATTCTTGTTATCAACTTATTAGTGATGCTTACAGGAATTTCGAGAAGTAGATAGAGAGTTCGGTATTGTAATTCTCTTGTTGCTTTTTTAACGGCATTTTCGAAATCTTGGTCTAATAATTTGTGTTCAATTTTTGACAAATTTGGCAAACTTTGTGTTTTACATGGAAACCAAGCTGTTCGGTTTTTGAGGTATCTGGGGGGAGTTTTTATGGTTCTAGTTTTTATATCAAAACTGTCCCCATTCCTCAACCTAGTAAGGTTGGGATAACTTAAGGTTCTTTTTAATGGCATGATATTTCTTTTTCAATTTTTGTTAGTTATAAGCAGGTTAGTAAGTTAATTGGCGGTTACCTTGGTACTGGTTTCTTCTAGAATCGCGTATGACGTGTTTATTAAGGTATTGGTTTCTATTCTCTGCCAACCAAATTTTTCATTTATTTTACACGGTTCTTCCTTGTCTACAAATTAGAAAAGTTACATAAGGGGGGAGGAAAAAATAAGGGTGGTAAAGGGTAAAAAGGGACCGTCTAGTTCATAATTTTCTGTTATTCTTAAAATTGGCCCACTATTGGCCAGTAAATTGCACTGTGACTTTAAAAGGTAGGGGGTTTTAAATGTTAACTGGAAGTCCTTTTCGTTGATTCCAGGGCCGTTTTCCATGTACATTATGTATTTCTTTAGGAAAGTGGGAATATAGAGGCTTTGCATGGAATAATTAATGTCCGTTTTTCTTAATATTTGCCGTATTTTCTTCCTGCATAGATCTTTTAGACTGAGTTCATCTGAGGTCGTGTGAATTATTTTATAAGTCAATTCCTTACGAAAGCATAGTGGGCTAGCTGTGTCTAGGAATTTCTCATACACAATGATGTCTTTATCTGGCAAAATTTTTGATCCAAAATTTTCATCATTCATGTAGAATTTTGTCGTTACCCATGGAATGTACGCATCTAGTGTATGCAAACTATGTCAAATATGCCTCATTAGCCTATTTTAAACGCTTTGTTTGCAATGGAATGTACGCATCTAATGTATGAAAACTCTGTCAAATATGCCTCATAAGCCTATTATGAACGCTTTGTGCACCATGGAATGTACGCATCTAGTTTATGCAAGCTATGTCATTTATGCCTCATTTGCCTATTTCTACGCTTTGTGCGCCATGGAATGTACGCAACTACTGTATGCAAACTATGTCAAATATGCCTCATTTGCCTATTTTGAACGCTTTGTGCACCATCGAATGTACGCATGTAGTGTATGCAAATTATGTCAAATATGCCTCATTAGCCTATTATGAACGCTTTGTGCGCCATGGAATGTACGCATCTAGTGTATGCAAACTATGTCTAATTACCTTATTAGCCTATTTTGAACGCTTTGAGCACCATGGAATGTACGCATGTAGTGTATGCAAACTATGTCAAAAATGCCTCATTAGCATATTATGAACGCTTTGTTGGCCATGGAATGTACGCATCTAATATATGCAAACTCTGTCAAATATGCCTCATAAGCCTATTATGAACGCTTTGTGCACCATGGAATGTACGCATCTACTGTATGCAAACTATGTCAATTATGCCTCATTTGCATATATTTTTGGCTTTGTGCGCCATGGAATGCACGGATCTAGTGTATGCAAACTATGTCAAATATACCTCATTAGCCTATTGTGAATGCTTTGTGCACCAAGGAATGTAATCATCTAATGTATGCAAACTCTGTCAAATATGCCTCATAAGCCTATTATGAATGCTTTGTGCACCATGGAATGTACGCTTCTTGTGTATGCAAACTATGTCAAATATGCCTTATTAGCCTATTTTAAACGCTTTGTGCACCATCGAATGTACGCATCTAGTGTTTGCAAACTATATAAAATATACCTCATTGGCCTATTTTGAACGCTTTGTTCGACATGGAATGCACGGATCTATTGTATGCAAACTATGCCAAATATGCCTCATTGGCCTATTGTGAATGCTTTGTGACCATGGAATGTACGCATCTAGTTTATGCAAGCTATGTCAAATATGCCTCATTTGCCTATTTTCTACGCTTTGTGCGCCATGGAATGTACGCATCTACTGTATGCAAACAAGTAGCCTATGATTCTAGTTCTGACAGTAGCTGCGACGACGATGAAAACATTGGACAAAAATCAAGATGGAAAAAAGTACGACACTTTCTGCGCCTCTAACTTCAGAAGAGCTTCAGTGGAATGTAGTTGAAGAATTTCCTGACTTGTTGAATACATCATGTTATGAAATTTGGCAATTATTCTTCACTGAGAGTCTTTTAGAACATGTTACAACACAGACAGTATTGTATGCAAAGAGGGATCGGAATGATCCTTACTTCAATGTGACAGATAAAGAAATCAAACTTTTCATAGGAATCCTGTTGTTTTCTGGATATAATTTTGTGACCTCAGAAAGAGATTATTGGAGTAATCAGCCTGATCTGCATGTCCCATTTATTGCAGACAGTATCAGCAGAGACAAACTTTTGAAGATAAAGAAATATTTTCACATAGCTAAAAATCAAAATTTAGAAGAAGGAAATAAAGTAGCCAAAGTTTCATTTCTCTACCAGTCCATGAACGATAGTCTATGTAAATGGGGCATATTTCATAAGATATTTAGTATCGATGAATCTATGGTCCCTTACTATGGGAAACACAGTGCTAAGATGTACATCACAGGTAAGCCTATACGTTTTGGCTACAAAATTTGGGCTCTGTGTGGAGCAGATGGTTATCCATACAAACTAACCATATACACTGGGAAAAGTTCCTCAAGACCACCTGGAGTTTCTTTAGGAGAGCACGTCGTCACAGACTTACTGGAGGCAGTGAGTGACAAATCCGATCCAAAATATCATGAAATCTACTTTGACAATTTCTTCACAAGTGCAAAACTTCTCAATTTGCTTTCTCAAAAGAGATTCATTTGCGTTGGAACCATACGAGAAAATAGAACATAATGATTTCAACCAAAGGCATAAAAAAGAAAGTTTGAGGAAGCTACGATTATCGTTGTAACAACCAAAAATTTGTTTGCAATTGGCATGATAATAGTGTCGTGAATATTACCAGCAACCATTTCATTCATCAACCGCTCAAGAAAGTGGGTCGATACGTTTCTGGCAAAGGTAAAATTGATGTTCCCCAGCCTCATCTTTTGCATCTCTACAATCAGGGTATGGGAGGCATTGACTTGATGGACCGACTGCTAGGTAGTTATCGACCAATGATCCGAGCGAAGAATTACTGTAATATCATTGGGTGTCATTCTAGGTTTGAAATAGGTATCATATCCTTCAAATGCTACAACATCTTCAGTCACGGACCATGATTCACAGATACAAGCAATATCAGCCAGTTCATTCTTCAACCAAATTTCAATCTCTTCTAATTTGTTCATATGTGACCGGACATTTGATAATAGTATTTTCGGAAATATATAGGGATGAAGAAGGGCTTTACACTGCGGTCTCGAATCTCCTTGCCAGCACATTGAACCGGTTCCAAGCTGGGATACTCGGAAGACATGGTTTGAGGGGTGGGTGAATCTCTGATTTCTTTGAAATTCCAAACTGGTTGGTTGCTAGTACTGGATATATTGTCGGAAGGCTGGCAGATGTTGGTTCTTGCCAGTTTCTCCAAGGTTTCACGAGGAGTGGTTGGTATGAGGGGGGAGGGATCTGCATTGGCTGATTTAAGACAGGTGGTTTGAGCTTCAAGCTCATAAGTGGGACTGTAAATTGTTGTCTTTGGCAACCATGTTTTAACAGAGGTGGAATTTTTCGCTCCCCGTTTTTTGAACTTCGCAATTCAGTATTGGAACGTAGCTTTTTCCTTCTGTGGGAAGTGAGATGCACATTAGGACAACAGTTCATGAAACAAAGGCCATGAGCAAATTTTTTGCACAGAGATCTTTGAGGCAGAATACAACACTCATCACGGCAGATGCCTTTGAAATAATACACGCAAATATGGAGAAACGTGCAATTTTCCGCCTTTCTACAGCCTCGCCTTATGTGAAATCTGCAGACAAGTCGTTCAGGAATATGATCTGTTGTAAGACCCTCTTCATCTTTATGAGGAAACTGAGAATACTCTAGGTCGGTTTGTGTTGTTTGACTAGTAACAAAGCTACTGCATTGAACAGATACATTATTACTGAGAACTTTAGAGCTGGTTATATTACCCTGGTTTAAGCACTTCTCACAGGTAAAAAGAAAGAAACGTCCCGAGGGTTTCTGCAGAGCAAGGACTATGTCTGCATCAATTGCAGCGCAGGCCGCATGCATGCGGTGTAAGCAAAGATGGCAATCAAACGAAGGGCTGTCTTTTGTTGGTTCGTCACATAAGAGGCAGCTCAGATCAGGACCTGAGCAGTCATTTCTTTCCTCGGTGATATTTTCTATAGTATCCAAGAAGGTTTTCATTTCTTCAATACCAGCAAGGACCCAAAGAATCCAGGTATCATCAAGATCAAACATTACGGTCCTATTACGATTAAGTCAACCTGTTAAGCCCATTGCGCCTATCAAATGTATATCCTCTCAAAAAATCAAGTTGACTTTATAACATCAACGATTAAAATTAAAGCAACTTTAAGAATACATCAAGGAGATGAGGGATTCAATTGAAATGCACAGCCAACTAGTTGATCCTGAATTAAGCCAAGACCTTGTTTCTTTATTCAGTAGTTTCAGAACAGACAGTGTTCCTTCATTTATGAAATTATTTTAGAAGGAACGGCAAAGATATCTCAACACATGTAACCCTAGCAGTATTTGGTACCACTCCACAATCATCAAATTTTGTCTGTCTCTTGCTGCAAAGTCTACGTCTGCTCACTCTAAGTTACGATATGACAGTAAGACTGGCTCCGGTGTTTTGGTGCTACCAAGCCTCAGAACATTGAGAGATTACAAAAACTGCATTAAACCTAGGAGAGGCTTTAATCCAGATGTCATAAAAGATTTGTCTGCAAAAACAAGAGAATTTTCATCTGCAGAAAGATTTGTGATCATTACTTTCGATGAGATGAAAGTCCAAGAAGACCTTGTATGGAACAAGCATACCGGGGAGTTGATTGGTTTTGTTGATCTTGGGGACTCACAAACAAATTATGCTACTCTCCCTGATATTCAACAGCTTGCAACACATGTTCTAGTTTTCCTCGTTAAAACCATTGTGAATCCCCTGTCATTTAGCTTTGCAACATTTGCTACAGCCGGTGCTACCTCATATCAGATATTTCCTGTGTTTTGGAAAGCTGTTAATATCCTAGAAAATATAAACCTGAAGGTCATTGCTGCAACAGCTGATGGAGCCTCTGCTGATAGAAAGTTTTTCAAAATGCACAAACCCTTAGTTGGTGACTCCCAAGGAGATGTCATATATCGGACAAAAAATCTCTTCAGCAAAGATAAAAGATTTAAATATTTTTTTGCTGACGTGCCATGTCTCATTAAGACTGCAAGAAACTGCCTTGCAAACTCAGGATCTGGCCGTGTTACAAGATTTATGTGGAATGATGGCCACCATATCCTTTGGTCTCACATTTCCAGGTTTTATTTTGAGGACTTGGATAGGCATGCAGGTACGTATTTTCTGACTAGATGTATCAGTTTTCTAAAACGTGACTAGATATCATTGGGACCATTGCAATTACAACCAATCATAGGTCAATGTTACAACATGGACGATGAGATATCAGTAGTCTGCAATAATTTGTTGAGCTATTTTCTCCCCATTAGTTATTTATTAGTTACTGACTTTTTAAAATATCAATAATCTGTTTCCATAGAAATTAATCTCATCCTAACTTGATCATTTTCATTGATGGAGTGTTTGTTGTTCTTGCATTTCCCATCAATTTAATTTACATAGTTTTTCAGTTGTTTGTTGTTCACTGCTCTCTGCTCTCCTAGAAATAATAAAAGCCATGAATTTAATGAAAGGAGAATCCAGTTCAGGAGAATAAATGGTTGCCCAAAGTCATAAAATACGATTGGTTAATACAAGTTAGTGACCAGCAGATTTGTTTAATTTGAAATGGAAGATAATGTTCTGCGTAAGGACAAAACAACTCAAAGGAATTTGATAGCTTTTTCACTGGGATTAACTTACACTATCTAGCCAATGAGTCTTGTATTCCATATTGAACCAGAATTTTTCATCTGATCGAAAGCTGAAATGCTTTACACAGTACATCAATTTGTTTTCTATTTTCTCGTATTTTGGTAAATTAATGATTAACATAATGAAGCAACTCTCGTTGTAGATGTTTGGAAAGACAGACCTTTCTGGAGACACTACTTTGGATCGACACGTAAATTTTCACTCTTTTCCAGAGGCCATGTTACTATTATTAAGAATAAATACTTTGGATGGATGGAAAGAGGTCATGTATGGTTTTGCAGATACAACTTCAAGTAATTGTCATGACACGAATCAAGAAAATTGTGGCACTATCTTCAGCTATTTTTACTTCACATCATTTATAGTGCTTAGTACATTCATAGTCATTAATTTATTGCTAGCGGTTGTAATGGAAAACTTTATTTTCCTCACAAGGGATAAGGCATTGGCAAGCACTAAGGATATTGATGACTTTGTTGACGTTTGGGCGTATTTTGATCCTGAAGGCAGTGGAAAAATCCATTCTGACAAAATGGTTGATTTGTTATGTCGTCTGCAACCTCCATTTGGTTTGGGTCGTTTCTGCCCCAGACGAAAGGTTTATGCAAAATTGCTTACGGGGCCCTCTCGAGTCCCACATTGGGGACTGGGGTACTCGAGAGGGCCCTCGGACTCTCGAGCGGCGATGTCGAGGAGCTGGGGACGCTGTAGGTCGACGCCACTGGGGATGGCTTGTGCCGCATGATGCGGAGAGTCATCTCAATGGTATCCCAAAGATGAGCACCTGTCAGCATCATGCGGCGAACGATGCGCACATCGCCGCGATTCGCACCCCACAGGGCAGATGACGACGCATTTCGAATGCTTCCTGTCACCGTCGCTTCGAAGACGGAGGCCGCTAGTACAGCAGGATCTGCACGGTGCTGGGGCTCGTGAAGCCGCCGATCGACACCTCGACATGGTACGAGGCTCCCCCACCGGGCGCGCGCTGACGATTCTCCTGGTCGCAGGTCTCGACGCTCGAACGCGTCCGATCCCATGTCACCGGATCCTTGCTCGTGACGGTCGTCCCGGCGGTGAGCGTCGCGATCATGCTGCTCGGGTCCTTCTGGCAGTCGGTCGAGCGCCACCACACATCCGAACCGCTGGACACCGTGAACACCTGCGTCGTCGATCCGACGTCGATCGTGCAGTCCTTCGTGCCCTTGTTGGTCAAGGAGATCGAGAGCTTCGGCAGGACTCCGGCGGCATAGGTCTCCGCATCGGCCACCGCGGCGACTTCGACGTCCTTCGCCTCACAGGCGACGATCGCGGGTGTCTGCGAGGCCGACGGATCCGGAGAAGGAGACGCCGTCCCGGGCGACGGTGAGGGCGTGGAGGTCTCCGAGGAGGACGCCGACGGCTTCGGACCGGTCTCGGCGGAAGCCCACGGCTTCGCGATCAGCAGCCACACCCCGACACCGATGGCCGCGATGAGCAGGACGAGCCCGCCGATGACGACCAGTCGCCGACGGCGGTAGACGGCGGCGGAACGACGGGGCATATGTCCAGGCTAAGCGATCGCACCTGCGCAACCCGGGAGGCCGACGGACGGTCGTCGAGCAGGAGGCGCCTCAGAGCGCTTTGAGCATGCGTGTGTTGCCGAGCGTGTTGGGCTTGACGTGGGCGAGGTCGAGGAACTCCTCGACACCGGCATCACCGCTGCGCAGCAGTTGGGAGTAGACGTCGGGGTCGACGACCTGCTCCCCGATGGGCGTGAAACCCCGACGGCTGAAGAACTCGACCTCGCATCTATTGTTTCTACCCATTTCTGGTAGTGATTTCAGCTGAGTTTATCATTCGGTTTTTCGCACGTTTATCACTTCGGTTTCACGGTGCCTATGCAGCGTAGATCTAGTTTTTGTTGTTTTGGTCATTGTTAGAGATGGGAAGAAAAAACAAAAGGTACAGACAAGAAGAGTCAGGTGACGGTGAGTTTTCTACGTCATCACCATTGAATAAATCAAATATGAGATTTGAAGCCTAGCCGACAGTTTCGGAGAAATCTTGTCTGTCGTTAAAAATAATGAACAAAAAATTGGACAGTATAACGGGACAGTTTAAGTTACTTGAAGCCCGAGTAAAATCGGCTAAAGAAACTCTTGCTTCTAATGCCCAGAAATTTTCTACAATGGAATCAAAATACAGCGATGAGACAGCTAACAAATCCTTCGGAAAGAAAATGCCGATTTAAAAAAAAGAATATTATGCTGCGAATAAAAGAAGACTAAGCAAACTATTAGTGTATGGAATCTTCCTTGTGACAATTAAGAGCAGGCACAAAAAAATCGTATTAATCTGTTTGTGAACAGGGTCTGGAGATGAATATGGTTCCCAATGATAGTACAGTTCATGTGACAAAAAATAGTTGCTATTTAACGTGGCAGTCCCGTCAAGAAAAGATAAAACTGATATTTTAAAAATAAGCAAGAAATTAAAGTGAAAAATTATTAGCTGAAACAAGGACATATTTCTGAGCGATGATATGCCGCTAGGATTGTGAGTTGTTTGAAAGTGTCAGCATGAACGAAAATTAAAACCAAGAAATCGGTGTGGAAGCTTGGGTAAAAAAATCGATCCCACCTTTATTGTGTTTTAATGGACATTGTAGAAAGGTTGTTTTCACGGTGGATGACCCTATTACTGATTTGGATGTTTCAAATACAAGTTCATTAAGCATCTCCATACGCTCTAGAAAAGATGGAACACACATATTGTCGTAGGATAAGGAGGGCCATGATTAATGTAACATAAAGTTAGGGTCACGTTCGAGCCTTGCCCAGGCCCATTGTGGTATCCAGAATTTTCCAACAAGCACTCTCCATCGTTCTCTTTCAAGTGCGACTGGCTCAGTCAACTGATTCCATTGTCTATTCCAGGGATGCCCGTGCTTCTTGAAACCTCCCACTGGCTCGAGTTGGCCGAACAACAGACTTCAAAAAAGCTGAGGATCGTTTAGGGTGAAGTTTCTACAAAAAAGTATAAAATTTCAGAGGACAACATAAAAAAAAAACTCTCAATATAAACACTGAAACTAAAAGGACCCTTTCCAAGCAACGATGAAAGGGTAACTCAAGTTACCCTTTCCCCTTTCATCTGAAACTTACCCTTTCTATTTTCCCTTTCACCGTTGCTTGGAAAGAGTCCTTATCTTAATTTAAGTGTTTATTTGAGGTTTGGTTTTTATATTGTCTTTTGGACCTTTATCTGCATTTTTTCTTTCATGTTACACTGAGGACGGTTGAGCAGAGATCTCAACCGAAATATTTGCAGTCTGTTCTTCTGTTTTTCACTGGCAGTTATTGTCGTCGTTTCTCTCTCCTTTGTGATTTTTTCTTTTGTCATGATTCTCCAATCTGGTCAGAAATTATTTGAGATAGAAAATCCTTTGCGACCTTAAAAGGTGACTGATTTAACCACCTTGAAATTTCTTTCATTATGGTCAGACCCTCTCCTATAAAGAAAATTCAAATTTCGATTCGTTTCCTTATCTGCGTACAAAAGCAACCTTCGGCTATTCAACTTTATGGTACGTGGATCCAAAGTTACCGTTTGGATATTATTCCTGACAAAATTAAACCTTGTTTCACTTCTTTTTATAATGATTTTTCACACAAACCGAATATAAAAATTTGAAATAACATAGGTCAAACTGAGCTTCCATATGTCATTTCAAAAGCAAAGAAACTCGATGTATTTTTTTTTTCCTTTTTTTTTTACTAACTTATTTTATATGCTTAAAACATAATTTAGATCAGGTGTAACGACTACTTACGACACCAGGAGGCATCATTCCTCTTGGAGGAGGACCTGGAGGCGGAGCGACTGGTCCTAATGGAAGCATTCCAGGCCTTTGATGTGGAGGTGGACCATTTACAGCAAATCCTGGAGGAGGTCGGTCAGGTCTATGCATTGAAGGATGCATTCCTCTATAATATAAAAATTCGAATCATTACTTTTGGCACTGCAACTCAATCTTCAAGCACTTCCTAGTTAATCACATATTTGGCAACCGATTTCCTTGCAGTATGTACCTGCCTAACATACTTGCACGGCATTAAGATTTCATTAAGATCCGATCACTCCTTCAAATTTTAAAGGTCATATTGCAAGAAAGGGGGGAACGTCTCCACCCATCTAATGAAAACAGTTACCTTGATTCAGAATCTTTTAATATGTTTTTAAAGTTTACAGATAATATTTGTCATTTGATATAATCGTCACGAGTGTTAGGTAACGATTTATGAATTATCACAAGAATTACTACAACATTTAGGTCATACAGTAAAGCTCTATCCATAGCCTATACGGTGGAGCTGTTTTTAATATGAGAGGGTGGGGTTCAAAACTTTTATTAAAGTATTTTAGGTCTTAAAAAATTGAATGACTCCCATAGAATTCGTATTCCCAAAAATTTTGACAATGTCTGGCAAAGAGCTGATGTTTTTGTTCCACAAAATGGCTGAAATGCCACTTTTCTGTATCACAATCTGTTTTACTACTTAAAAAAGGTTCCATATTTTGCAAATTCAGTTCAAATCAGACGTCTTCTAGGTTTCTACAACCAGTGGTTTCACGCAAGCAGTCTTGGGAAAAAAAAAACAAGAGATACATCCATGCTACTCATGCAAAATGTGATTTTTCTCCTTGTTCATGATGAGAAACTTCAATTTTTCAACAAACTTTCCATGTCGAATCATCGCTTTTTTGAGCCGCTTTAAGCTTTTCTTTTGATAATTCCATAAATTTTCTTTCACAATAGATTTAGGATCAATCAACATGTCATTATTTCTGGATTAGCTTGAAATAGCAAGCTTTTACCCTTAGACGGTTTTTCTTTAAAATTTCGAAATTTTGAAAGCCATATTAGTGATTTTATTCTTCTGGCGAAAAAAACAGCTTCCCTGAGAAAAAAAGAAGTATTCGTGATTTTTCTTCTGGCAAAAAAAAACAACTACACAATTTTCCATTTTTACAGATGGGATCTTGAAACCTCTACATTAAATTTTCTGACACGCTGAATTTGTTGGCGTGATTTTCAATAAAATTCTATGACTTTTGAGGGGTGTTTCCCCCGCTTCTTCAAAAATAAGATTAAGTTTCTCTGGCTTGCTCAAAACACCTTCGTCTTAACTCTAAACAATTTTTTAGATAAATAAGAAGATAATTAACTAAATTGGATATTACATCTCAGTTTCCTCAGGTTCTGAGAATGTAATGTAAAATATTTTACTTGTTTTTAAAATGATATGAATTAAAACGGAAATTGATAATGTATACTAACATGAGGAATTAAATTTGCGCAACACCTATTCCATCTTGGAATAGTTGAAATAATATCAGATGGGCAGTAATTGACCAAAGAACACTCATAAAGTTTACAGAAAAGAAAAGATCCATCAGCACAATATAAATCATGACCAAAACCTTTCGGAACAAATGTGTTAATGCCACCAGCTGGATAGCCTCCAATAAGCCTCTTGGGAACGGTAGTTTCATTATCTAGAGTTGTATGGGAACTTCACATATTCAAGTTATGTTCCATGAAATGATGTCCTTATAAATTTGTTCGCTGAATAGCTTTCAGGAACAAACTCATTCAGTACTGCAAATTTGCCAATAACTCCACTCGAATTAAAAGACATAACCGTAGAAACTACGTTCATTTCAGAAGCTCACAGCAGCGCAAGCGTAACTACAAGAAGGATGCATATTCCAAGTTGCAGTTCGCACAACAAATTGGTATATCATATGGCATATTCTTCTTTGGTTTATGATTGCAGCTACAACAAGTAGGAGAATCAGAGTCCACTTCAAACTAGAAGAACCCCAGTTCGTTTCAGCATGAGAGACATATGCGAAATGTTATCTTGGAAGCAGTTTTTCTCGACCTTCCAAGACACCTGAACTCCAGAACAAAGAGAATGGGTAACTTCAGAACTTCAGAATAAGAGTTGAAACTGGCGCTAATGTTGACATAAAAAAGTTTCAATGCCCTCTAGTGTTTGGTGATACTTGGCATTTTTTAATGTAATAATAAGAATAATTAATTTAATTTGTGTAGTTAGTAAATAAGTGTAGTAATAATTGTCTGATCACAGTTCCTGACAAAAAACGATTGCAAAGCTTAAGAAAGGCCAAATTTCACGAAATGCTAGATGGCATTAATGTTTTTTTGTCAACACGTGTGAGTTTCCACTTTTATAGGTTACCCATATTTCTAACTCCAAAATTCCAGGCAAAGTGGCTGCTATAGCCTTAATATCAAAGTCATTATCTAAGCAATGGATTGTCCCATAAAACAGGCTTTCTTGTATTGATAAAACAATCAAGGAAAAAACCTTTTAGATCGATTAAAACTTTTTCACCGATTCAGCAGCCATAGCGAAATAAATCAAATCATTGATTATTTTTATTTCTTTGATATTGGTTGCAAAATTTGTAACTTGAGGATTTGGAATATTATTTGATTTTATACTTATATCTTATTTTTAGTATCCTGTGCCCCCTCTGCACTTCATATCGTGTCAATAGACGGAATAAGGATCAACTGGATCGCCATCTTCTTCTAAACTGTTCAGGACGTCTTTTTATACAAAAACTAACAGCCAAGCGTATTCGCGACTTATCCATGGTAAAAAAAAGCCGTTTGTTAATTCTTCTGTATGCTTTTCACTTTAACAATTTGAAATTTTATTTTTTTATTTTAATTTTTTTTTCTTACTGCTTTAATCAGGTTTATTATTTGCGCTAAATCACTGTATATAAATTTATACAGAATCATCATGATTCAATAATATTTAGCTACTACAATCTTAGCGCGTATAAAAGCTTCACCCATTTCCTCGTCCATCAGCGAACCAGTGTATATTATCTTGGAACACCTATTTTGGCAGAAACTTTCTCAAAATGCCTTTGAAACCAACTCGAAACTTTGAAACCAACTCGAAACTTTGAAACCAACTTGTAATTTCTAAAAACATCTAATAATAACATTACACTACTAATTACCGATTTGTGTATATGTATTGGAATAAATTGAGTTTAAAATTAGATTCTTTAAAAATTAGTGTTGCGGAGGTGAAGCCAAGTTTCGCCTTCAAGAGGAATTTGACTTGTCTACGCGTGAAAAAAAAAATCTAACGTCGCTTATGTTTTTACTTGTTTAAATGTTCCCCGGAGCACTTGTATCTCGGTCCGGCTTTATCTAATTGTTGAGATAGGGGGTGATTGTACTGCCTAAATTTATATACTGTGTTTCGCAGTCATGAATAATACAAATTCGCACCATTATTCAGTGACTGACAGATATAGACTGGACCTCCAATGGTAGATTGAATGGGAGGAGCTGTTTATAAGCGCCGAGACTGTAGTAGCCAAAAATTATTGAGTTTGATTATACTGTCTAGATTTACCAAAAAACCAGGTAACTTCGTCTCGAATTATGCATACGAAAAATTTACAGATAGTTGGTCCAAGGATTTCTGATAGGATTTTTTCGTCAGTAAGAGTTAAAAAAAAAAAGTTAAACACAAAAATCTAGAAACATATTTATCTGTGAAAACGGAGGATTCCTTACAATATTGTGGTTCCTATAGAAGAAAAGTCATAGTTGATATTTTGTCTTTTGATCTTTTTTTGTCTTCAGTTTTCTTACTTATTTATGTTAGTCAATATAGTTTTATATCACCAATATCAGTCACAATTTTAATGGCTAACAATAATTAATATATCTCTTCCACGTTATTGAAGGAATCCTTGCTCATCTTATAAAATGACTCCTGGGAGCCCTTAGATTGTGATCCTTGTCCAATGACTAAGAGCCAAATAACCAATTGCTTTTGCTCAACGAGGTTAGTCTATGACTTCAAAGTAATAAAATGTCAGCTACGCCAATATCAGGTATTGTCATCAGGATAAGAGAACGCATAGTTTTCAAATAACCGTTCCAGAAGATGAACTTTTATATACAGGTCATTTTTTTTATATACAGGTCATTTTTTTGATACAGCTCATTGATTCCTAATTTATTTGAAAGTAGGATTGACATTGACAAAGCAACTTATCAACATTTAAGTGAAAAACGTGGAAGTTTAATTGGTTGTTCTTCTGTAGGCTTCAAATAAGTAGTGTTACATAAATTTAGTTATTAGACATTTTAAAAATTATTACTGTAAAGCAAAAATTAAAATCAAATTGAAATTCAATAATTTAGTAATGCAAATTTTAACCTAATAATTAACTATTAATATTACTCTATACCCTGGTATGGAAGAAATCCATGTCTCCTTAAATTTCTTTATATTTTTTGAATATGTGAATATTCAGAGCGGTCGTAATAAAGTTAGAGTAGGTATTAAATTGTTAAGGTGGGCGACTGAATAATAAATTTTGCTCACATTTTTTTAGGGGGTATTTTTTTTCTACCCTATTCCTTCCTGGTCATGAAGCTTTACGAGGGAGTTTATGTTGCAGTTCGGTTTTTGCTGGAAATTTATTGAAAATAAAAGAACTTGGTGGTGATGCCGAACAGAATGAAAATGATGATGTAGACGATTTGAGCCTGGCAGCACATTTTAGGAGATCAAAAGATTATGTCCTGGTTGATGCAATCTATCCAAAAATTGCCTTCTGGATTAGGTATTCAACTCAGCTGCCATGGGTTAATGTATTAGAGCCTCAATCTTCACATCCTCCTAAGTTCTTATAGCCCCTAAATATCCCTTTATGACCCAATGGAGCGTTGCAGCAATAGTGATCCACGAGTTAGAGAAAATCATCTGATCCTCTTCCCCAAGGATTAGAATAAATTAGCCTAAACTATGACGCGTTCTTTGGATGGCGGATGAAAGATTGCCATTTTGGCCAGCCACCAAGGCCCGAATGGAAAGCAAGTAGTCTCAATTTGAGGTGGGAGGTCGTAATGAAAGATATAAGGGAAATTCAATACTCTTAGGACGGTTCACAGAAAGAAGCTTTAAATAGCCTGGGATGGAGTAGAAACATGCGTAGCTGTGTGGGCCTCAGATGGTTTGGTGCTGCAATGACTTGTTAGTAGGAGTAGTAATAGTAGTAACTTACTGAAGAATATTAACAAAAATAAAACCAAAATAATGGAACAAAAGACAGAATAATAAAGAAAAGAAATTTGGTGACGTTCTTAATTAAAGAGAGCAGAACAGTATTTTTTTTCATAAATTACCTAAATTCCTTGTCATTTAATTACTTAAACCAAAAAAAAATAGTAACAACTGTATATAGGAAATACGATTTGAATAAAGTGGCTGATTAAAATACGTGTATATTCGACGGCCCATTAAATATGGAGGTTTGGATGGCTTAAACCCTTTAGAAGATCAATAATTAAGTAAACATACAATTATAAAAATACTTAAAAGTCTGTCCGATCGTAAATTTTGATTGTCTGCAAAGTATGTTTACCGGAATTTTTGACCGAATACCGAAATTTTGTCCAAATTTAACCTACAATAAAACATTAATTTTTCAGCAAAAAACAGAAAAATTTTACCAGTATTCTTAATATTAACACTTAATAAGACTATAAAATGAAAGGGAAAAAAATGAATTTAAAAAGCAATTTCCAAAAATTAGCTTTTCAAACAATTGTAAAGAGCCACATGAAAACCTAAGGTGAGCAGAAATATAGTAATATGATACTTTAAAATTAAAATGAGCAGAAATTATAATCAGCGAATAAATGGGACTCAAAATGAACATAAATCAATATGAATAATCATATTAAACATACAGATGAAAGGCATTGCTACAGTAGAATAACGAATCCTAAAAGGAACAGAAATTAAAATGAAGAATCAAGCGAAACTTCAATGAATAAACAAATTTATTTACCCAACGCAGTGCAATACAACATAGTAACAAAATAATACACTCCCAACTAAACCCGCATATATTATAACACGAGATATCGCGAAGGCAGCCGCAGGTCGCCGTCGTACTCCATCATGCCCGCGTAGAGCACGTCCGGCCGCGGCCCGCGGTCGAAGTGCGGGAAGTCGTCCGCCTCGAAGGCCTGGGTGATCTCGATCGCGCGATCGCCGCGAAAGTTGAAGAAGACGACCGCGTCGCCATCGCGCATGGCGCCGACCGGCGAGCCGTCGCTCTCGACGATCACGAACCCGGGCAGCCACTGGTCCCCGATCCCGGCCGACTCGTCGCGGAAGGTCTCGATCGCGCGCCGCGTCGTCGCGAAGCCGCGCCCCTCCCCCCGGACGTGGACCTGCCAGCCGCGCTCGACCATCGACCAGTCGGCCTCGTAGCGGTCCATCGTCGTCGTCATGCGACCCCCGCCCGACGGGATCCGATATTCGCGGTCGGGCTTGCCCTAGATCGTCTCGAGCAGCTCTTCGAGGGCCAGCTCACGGCCGTCGCGGGCTTCGAGTTCGTCGAGGGCAAGTCGCTCCTGCCCGACGGCTCCGAGGACCGTCCCGTCCTGCCGGCGATCCCTGTCGAGAGCCTGCTGCTCGACCTGGCCCGCATGCTCGACCACTGGAACACGGTCGCCAGCGTGGTGCCGGGTCCGGGCGAGATCTACGAGGGCACCGGCATCGCGATCGATATCGCCGAGAACGACGAGGTCGACGACGACCTCGCGTCGCGCACGGTCGAAGATCGCCGCGCGATGATCGCCAAGCACGAGGGCGAGGAGGGCTACGCCACCTACGCCACCGAGCACGAGCGCCTGCGCCTGATCCGCGACACCGACGGCGACGGCAAGCCGGACGAAGCGATCGTCTTCGCCGACGGGTTCAACGATCACGCGGCGGGCATCGGTGCCGGCGTGTTGTCGCGCAAGGGCGACGTCTACTACACGTGCATCCCGGACCTGTGGCTGCTGCGGGACCGCGACGGCGACGGGAAGGCGGAGGAGCGCTTCCTGCTCTCGACGGGCTACGGCGTGAGCGTGGCGCTGCGCGGCCACGACCTGCACGGGCTGCGCATCGGGCCGGACGGCCGCCTCTACTTCTCGATGGGGGACCGCGGGTTCCATGTCGTGACCGAGAACGGCGTCCTGGCGCACCCGCACACCGGCGCCGTCCTGCGCTGCGACCTCGACGGCAAGAACCTCGATAAGCCAGCTAAGTGCTTCATGTAGACTCAAATAGATATGTTGGTCCTGTCCTGCGCTTGTATTTGGGACTGTTGCTTTTCCTGAGCCATAGTAATTTCAAGGATCTAAATATTATGAAAATTGCAACTTAGAATGTTACAATATTAAAAAGTTAGGAGTTTCAGAAACTCATATCCCATGGATAGGAAGCATGAACTAAGGTGATACAGAATTCATTTATTCAGGTAGGAAGGATGGGGTGCATAGGCAGGGAATAGGGCTCAAGATGAATAAGATAGTTACTAAGTCTTGTTTAGGTTGGGAAGGTGTCAATAATAGAAAACTAGTTGCTCCTTTTACAACCAAAAAGTGCATGACAATAAGGTCAGGCAAGATATAGCTAACCAGGATTGGTACTTTGTTGAAAAAAAAAATATAGAGGAAGCTTAGCTTGATATGAAAAGGGTGCTCATGCAGACAACATCAAAATGTACAACAACCAACTGCAAACAAAGATCAAGACAATGATGCCAGCAATCCAAAAGAAAAAGAAACTCTGGAGAAGGTGCACAGACGTTCCAACCCAGGCAAGTTATGACAATTTTAGACTGTTGTGAAATAAAGTCCAGCACCTTACAAGAGATGCTACAAGCAAGTATGAGGAGTCATTAGCATCAGCATCAAAAACCAATCCAAAAGTTTTGGAAATATGTCTCAATCAGAAAGCCCAGTAGACATTCAGTAACAGAACTCTCAGTTAATAAGAATAGTATAACCAATTCTGGAGATACAGCTGAAGCCCTGAATAAGCAATTCAAGTCAGTTTTCATACCTCCAGATAATACTCCCCAGTCAGAAATGATGGAGACCAATTTTGAGAAGCCTATGAAAATTATCACCATCAAACCTATGGATGTAGAGATATGGCTCAAATGATTGACTCCAAATAAGTCTGTTATATGTTATATAAATAAATAACTCCTGATGGAGTTCACCCTTGGACCTTGAAAGAGGCCCATTCAGAATTTGCCCCTCTCTTATAAAAACTGTTACAAAAGTCTCTAGATACCAAACAGGTTCCTCAAAATTGGCAAAATACAAATATTACTCCTGTCCACAAGGAAGGAAGTAGGAATAAAGTCACCAATTACCCGCCCATTAGCATCACCTCAACAGTTGGTAAAATTTTTCTTTTTAATCCGATATTTTTAGGGTGATGATTTTGATCACAGGATCGCACAAGGCTATGGCACTTGCTAAAGCAGTCGAGGTAGGTGTAAATCACATGTGGACAGTTTCATCACTTCAACTGCATCCTAAGGCTGTACTGGTCTGTGATGAAAATGCAACGATGGAACTGAGAGTTAAAACTGTTAAATATTTCAAGGTAAGCACCCTCCGCCGGAACACCAATACGATAATTTATTCGTGGCATAGGCGTAAAATTAAGGATAATGACAGCAAATTGTCCATCTACTGTCTGGCGCAAATAACTGATAATCGATTGATCCGCGTCGTGACAATCAATCCATGAAAAGCCGTTAGTTGAAAAATCAAGCTGGTGTAACGCAGGAATATTTTTGTATAAATGATTTAAATCACGCACCACAGCCTGCATACCGACGCCACACCTGCTTTCAAGCAATTTCCAATCCAATTCCCGATTAACGCTCCATTCACTCTCCTGGGCCAACTCATTACCCATGAAATTTAACTTTTTACCCGGGCAAGTCATCTGATAGGTATACAGTAACCGTAGGTTAGCAAATTTCTGCCACGTGTCGCCCGGCATTTTGTTGAGCAACGAACCTTTGCCATGCACTACTTCATCATGCGAGAAAGGTAAAACAAAATTCTCGGTATAGGCATAAATCTGACTAAAAGTCAGTTGATCATGGTGGTACCGCCGGTAAATAGGGTCTTGTGTCATATACGACAAGGTATCATGCATCCAGCCCATATTCCATTTCATGGAAAATCCCAAACCACCCGTATAAACCGGGCGTGATACTGCGGGCCATGCGGTGGATTCTTCCGCAATTGTTAATGCACCTGGGAAATCTTCATGAACCATAATATTCAGCTCGCGCAAAAACGCAATCGCATCCAGATTTTCCCTACCACCATACCGGTTCGGTATCCATTCATCCTCATTGCGCGAATAATCAAGATACAACATGGATGCTACCGCATCGACGCGCAATCCATCAAGATGAAATTCCGACAACCAATAATGCGCACTCGATAACAAAAACGATTTCACTTCGTTGCGGCCATAGTTGAATATATAAGTTCCCCAATCCTGATGAAAACCAAGACGAGGGTCCTCGTGCTCATAGAGCGCTGTACCATCAAACCGCCTCTCGCCATCGAGGCCGTTGGTTACTTCCGCCTCGACGGTCGAAACCAAGGCTTCCAACTGCGGCGAACACTCCGGATTGATCGTCAGCCCTTCGTGGACGACGAGGCGAAGGCCGAACAAGCAGCGGAGCGAATCAATGCGGCGGTGGCGGCTGACGAACATCGACCCATCGTAGTGAACACGTTGGTACGCAAAGAGCTGTCGCAAATTATCTACGCGTGCAAGGCCTTGGTGTTGGATGTTTTCGATACCTTTTTGGGCCAACTGGAAAAGGAGTTCGGCCGCGATCGCTCGGAGAAGATTGGTCAGGCCCACGGGCTGGTCGACTACCACACTTATGAAAACCGTATGGACGCGACCAACTATGCTCTGAAGCACGACGATGGCGCCGACGTTAACTACGAAAATGCCGAAGTGATACTGGTTGGTGTGTCGCGTTCAGGGAAGACGCCTACGTGTCTGTATCTGGCGCTTCACTACGGAGTTAAAGCCGCCAACTATCCCCTCACCGAAGAAGACCTTGGTGATCACCAGTTGCCAAAACGCCTACGGCCACACAAAGGTAAGCTGTTTGGTCTCACTATCGATCCGGAGCGCCTGCATCAGATCCGCCAGGCACGCCGTCCGGATAGCCGTTACGCCATGTTGAAGCAGTGTCAGTCGGAAGTGCAGGACGCCGAGAGTCTGTTTCGGTTGCACGGTATTCAATGTTTGAACACCACGTCGACGTCCATCGAGGAGATCGCCAGTAAGATCCTGGTAGCCCTTAATCTTGAAAGAAATATGTTCTGATCGCAAGGCGTTTTGCTACCAAATCGCTGTGCTAAGATCGAGGCATGCTCGACGAACAGGAACTGCCGCAAAGAACCCGCGAACCGGAGTTTTCCCGGTTGATGGATTTGTATGCCGAGAACTATCGGCAGATAAATCTGCTGTTTGACGACACACTTTTGAATAGCGATCGCCTGATCTCCCGCGTACCGGGCGAGCTGCCCATTTACATTGAAGTACTTGAGCGTCACCGCTACACCACGGTGGTGCGCTTGACCTATTTTTTGGAAGATTCGGTGGGCCACGTCACGCCGGACCCCGACGCTCATCTGCGCATTTATCACGACGCCCAAATGGCCGAAGCGACCCATTGTTACCCGGGCAGCGTGAGCCAACCCCAGGTTTGAAGACATGGTCAGGCTCTGGTATTATCTTAAAGATCTTGTGATTTTTTCTCATTGCTAGATTCTTGCAGCAATTCGATTCCGATTTCCTTCCATTCATTTCTGTGTTCATTGCATAAGACGACATTCGTTCGCAATTAATTAAACATACAATGAATGCACGATAGTAATCCCCACAAAGGCTCCTAGCCTCATAAAGAGGGGGAAAATATGGGAATTATTTAAGTACTAAAAAAAGCGTTTAAGAAGCGGAAAACTTTGGTAGTTTCTTGAATAAAATAAACTACTGGTCTCAGGCGCCTTATTTCGTACATTATGACTCCCTGTTGCAGAATTGAAATTGGCCTTACGATGGAGTAGAATATTTTGAATCATGTCTTTATCGTGAATAGATAATTATTTTGATCCTGCTTGTTATAACGCTTGTTTGAAAACGGGTGGGTTGTCTAGTTCATGTCTCGTAGTTACCATGACTTTGGTATCGCTAACATTGATCTCTATTCCGAACGGCTTAGTGGCATCATAGGGTTTTTTATCTTGCGCCTGCAGTTATTATGAAGAGTTCGCTAGCGCACTATTACCATCAGTGTAGCCAATATTGCCTATCAGCAGGCCTGCTATAATGGCGCCATATTCCAAATGTATCATGGAATAGATAAGAAGTGTGGTCATAAGATGCAACCTTAAAGCACTCTTGACGAAGTTCTGAACTCTTCCATTAACCCATTACTTGGCCTTGAAACTGGTTATACAGATTCTTGATTACCTGGACTGTCTCATAAGGGGTCGTCGCGTTGTGAAGGAGGATATGCTAGAGTCCTTTGCGCCAAATCAGGCTAAATACCTGATAGAAAGCAACACATATTTGGTACAGTTCTTTGTTGGACTCGATGTATCGTTCCATAAGTTGCCGAATAACGAACATCTGATCGATTGTGGATTTTCCAGGGTGGAAGTCGCCTGATATTCTCCAGTGGCAATAGCAGTTGTTGCTGGTATTTGATGAAGTAGAAATTTTGTCAGGATACTTGACTGACGACTCATGAGGCTATTTGGGCGGTAGTTTTCGCACTCTTTCTTTAATGCTTTCTATGAATAAGACGAATAGCGGTCTTAAACCACTGTCAGGGTGCGTGGCCCGTTTCCCACACCGCAGCCAGAATCTCTAACCTTTGAAAGATTTTTTTTTTTTTTTTTTCGAAGCTATTTTGTCCACCAACTAAAGTCTCGTATAGTCGTGTGTCTTAATTTGGCAAATAATTGTATTAAGAATCCTTAATTTTTGGGTAATAGCTTGAAAGTAGGACTCCTTTCTATTTATTTTTTTTCCTTCATCTTGGCATTGAAGCAATTCCCGGTTACAGTTTCAAAGTGGTTATTAGTTTGGAAGGAGGGAAAGGTGTGGTATTTTCTCAACGAAATATTTCTCAACATATAGTCCTATACATTAATAAGGATAAGGCGAAATCTGTTCTCTGCAAAGGGTGTATAAGCTTCCTAAGGTTTAAAATCTGTGTTACCATTATTTCACCAACTAATTCTGTGCTTAAGATCCGTATCCATGCTTAAGTTGTCTTTTATTTTTGTAAATGTGCTAAAAATGATAGCAAGTTTCAGTTTAGAAAGTGGTGGATGGAGTAAAAGTTGGTACGAGTTGGTGTTGAAAAAAGACAAAATAAGTTTCTAACTTTAGCAAAACTGAATGTACTGTTTGTGATGGTCTATGTTAATCCTGCTCTTCCTTTTAAATTCATATACTTGTTGTATAATTGAATATATTATGTGCTCAGGGGTATATGAATAGGCTAAAATTGTTCTCTTTTGTGTAACATAACATAATGAAAATGATTTATATTCCGATAATATAGGCCCGTACAAATTGTTTTTCTGTCATTTATCTGCTTACCTTCCTTAATAAAATCAAGCCATACCCTCCAAAACCAATACCTTCCTAAATTTGGTCTTTTCTTTGTATACATTTATCGAACCCTACTACTCCCCATTCTTACCTTTTGCTCACATAAAAATTGTTTATTAATTTTTTTTTTTTTTTTTTTTTTTTTTTAGCGTAACGTTAACGTTTTTGGTTCATTGTGTGAAGTGTTTTAAGTTGACTAATCAAGAAAGTTTGTAAAAAGATTTCAAAAATTAAATAGCCTGAAGTAATATTGACTGTATTACAAACAGTAAGACATCCCTCTCACTTGGGCTAAAATAAGAGAAAGGTTAGGATGGCTAGGAGGAGCTCCTCGGATGACTGATGACAAAATGACAAGGATAGTTCTTTTGGGCCAATCATATAGGGCCAAACGAAAAGTAGGTCGTCCCCTAATCCCATTTACTGCCGCAAAAAGGACTATCTAGAAGCGGAAGAACAAGTCATGTTGGATGGCAATAAAATGGCTGAAGGCCATAGCTACTTTTCCGTCGGCGGCTCTCGCCCTGTCAGTGCCAACCAGAATATCCTGGCCTACAGTGTCGACACCGTCGGTCGCAGAATCTATACCATTCGGTTCAAGAACCTGGAAACCGGAGAAATCTACCCGGACACCATCACCAATGTGACCGGCAACATGACCTGGGCAAATGACAACAAGACCTTGTTCTACTCAAAAAAGGACCCGGTCACGCTGAGATCCTTTCAAATCTACAAGCACGTGTTGGGGACCGATCCCAAAAACGACCCGCTGATCTACGAAGAAACCGATGAAACCTTCCGCACCTTTGTGTGGAAAACAAAATCGGACAAATACTTGATCATCGGCTCCTCGCAAACGCTTGCCAACGAATATCGGATCCTGGATGCCGACAAACCCGAAGGAACCTTTCAACTGTTCAAGCCCCGTGAGCGAAACCACGAGTACCAAATCGACCATTTTGGCGATCACTTCTACATTCTTTCCAACAAGAATGCCGTCAACTTCAAGTTGATGAGAACGCCCGTGAATAAAACGGACGAAGCCAACTGGGAAGAAGTCATTGCCCATCGCGAAAACGTCTATCTGGACAGTTTCGAAATATTCAAGAACCACTTGGTTTTGGCCGAACGAGAAAACGGCCTGATCCAAATGCGGATCAAGCCCTGGGACGGGCAGGGCGAGCATTATATGAAGTTCCATGACCCCGCTTATACCGCCTACATCAGCATCAACCCGGACTTCGATACCAATAAATTGCGTTTTGGCTACACCTCCATGACCACGCCACGCACCACTTACGACTATAAAATGGACAAGAAAGAAAAGATCTTGCTCAAACGGGACGAGGTTCTGGGCGGCTACGATCCTTCCCTCTATCAAACGGAGCGTTTATTTGCCACAGCCCGGGACGGGGTCAAGGTTCCCATTTCCCTGGTGTACAAGAAAGACCTGAAACAAGAAGGCAAGAACCCCCTTGTTCTTTATGGTTACGGCTCTTATGGGGCAACCATCGATCCCGGTTTCCGATCAGATCGGATCAGCTTGCTGGACCGAGGTTTCGTCTATGCCTTGGCGCATATCCGCCATGAGATTTTACAGATTTTTGACAACTTGGAAACATTTAAACTCTTTTGAATTAATATAAAAGTAACAGCTTTAGTAGTAGCAATAGTAGTAGTTTCCACAGTCAAAATCAAAGTAGCAAATGTAGTAGTTACAATCCTAAGTAGTTACAATCCAAGACATATTCGTTAGTAATCACCATAGAAATTAGTCCCCATTGCAGTTACAAATAGTTGCAGTTGCAAGTCGTTGTATTTCTAGTCTAAGTCGCCACTGCAATAGTCGCCGTAACCCTGAGAGTTTCAAGGTAATACCCCTAGCTGTTCTACTATATTACAGTTACGTCCTTTCGATAACACGGCTGCACATAGTGTCATTTAATATAGTTGACGATTCCATGAAGTTTTACATTAATAACCTTAGCCTTCAAGAAGAAAAAAAAATGTCCAGTTAGACTTCGAAAAGATAAATGTATTTATGCATAAATATAAACAAAACATTTATATGACTTTAATCCAGGAAAAACGGCCAAATTATGTAGAGAGAGGGCGAGGAAATTAGGCTTTGCAACCCTTTTCTCCGTAATAAGTCTTCAATTCAGGTTTTTATCTTTTAAAGCAAAAGGCTTTGCAACTTAATATCTAAGCCTTTCTCCGAAGGCTAAGAAGGACTTAAAAACTTTTTCTTTCTTTTTTTACTATTATTTACCATTTAAGTTAAAAGTATTGGCATATCGACTTTTTATGTTTATTATATCATATTTACATGCAACGTATGGAAAGAAGGAGAGGGAACGAGAGGCAGAAATATGGGGGGGGGGGGGGTTTCCATTCTCTTTTCTTAGTTTTGCTAAAAGAATTTATTTCCTACAAGATTAAAATAGCGAGGAAATTCTCATTTTAGAGGGTCTTCCAGAGGAGAACGCCTTAAGATTAGGTAGAAAATTCCACTTCTTAGAAACGTATAACAAAAACTAAAAGGATTATTTGCTTCTTTTCTTCCTTATTTAAACTTTATATAATTACATCTGTACAGGCTCTTTGCGAACCTGGCATAATTTTTTATCTTTTCCTATTAAAACAAAAATTTCAGTATCATTACCTGTATCCTGGTGATGATCATTGGTTTTGCTATGAATTAAGATTGTGGAAGGTCTACAAGCTTTACCTCATACACAGGCAAAACCAAATACATGGAAACGGGACAAGACCCTTACGTAAAAAAATCAAACTCGTAAAGCGCTTGTCCTGCTTCTCTAAAGAAAGGAGTAAAAATTATCATTAAAAACAGATCGATAGAAAAAAGTGCAAAATATCTTTCTTTTGCAAAATTGTTCTTTTTTGATCTTGAATCATCCCGGCATCACCAAAATCGAACAAAGCGTAAAAGAAAAGTATAAAACTGCTCCTTTGGTAGGCCTGTTTAGGACTGCAAAATTTGCTCGGCTGCTGTCTAGCTCTGCCATCTAAAATAAAACCTTTTAGCAGTGAATTTAACTTAAAAAAACATGACTAGGCAGGCTAGATTAACAGAGTTTATAAAGCGTAGCAATAGTTCCAGCACAGTAATGTATTTTTATAAGTCATTCTTCTTTTTCAGCAGACAGTCATTATACTTTCTCATGCTACAAACTTAATATAAAGTTTATTTCTTTCCCTGTGCAGACAAGCTAGCCCAACCATATCTAGCTAGTTGATTATGCCTTAATTTGCATTCAAAACTAGATTAAGGTACTATCTGATTTAAAATTACTGTCTATCTCTTCTCTTAAATGCTTACAACAGTATGATCTTCATGTATTGGGGAAAAGTTTTGGGGTAAAATTCTAGTTGATTGACTTTTGGCTAGCCTATCTCGGAAAGGGGTTAGGTTAGGAAAATGAAACCTTCAGGGATGGGTCTAAAGGCTAAAGTATGTCCCAGGAAGGTATTTTGAAGTTCCCACCTCTACTCCTTCTCTCTCTAGAGGGTCCTGACCTTTGATGACCTCTATATGTGTTATAACAGTGAAACCTTGCAAAATAGATCTTCTGCTTGAATAGAGTACAACAAAATTGTTTTCAGCTTCACAACTTTGCTCAGTCCCAATTTATAAGGTTTAAAGATATGCAAATACATTTCCTAAATTTCAAAAAAAAAGAATTGATATGGCTCAGAATTCTACTCAAATAACAGGAATTGCATTTTCAGAACTAAAGGCAACTGGTAACTGAAAATTAAGGTGAAATGTTGGTTTGTCAAAATTCCAATAACAAATATTGGAATTATTGAAACATTTAAAAAAATAAAAGACATAAAGTGAGGCTCAACTGCAGGGATCTGTAGTGTTTTTAGTGTTTTTGTCTGCTGGTCAAAATCAACCAAAAGAAATTGAACTGGACTGAACCTCCAACGCATTTATAGGTCACGTAATGTTTTGTATCTAGCATATTCTGTTAGCATTTTGTTATTAGCAGAACTAATTATAGGCTTTCCATATATATTAGTTACGTACCCGAGGCACTTGTTCTGATCAAAAAAAAAAAAAAGAAAAAAAAATTCAACTGAAAGTAAGGAGCAACATTAAAACTGGAAACAAACAGACATCAGTACGTATATGAGGGGCTCGTCCCCTAGTCAATAACTCGTCAATAACTTCGAATTTTGTTCCCATTCTTTAAGAATGACCCCTGAATCAAAAAGGCCGTTCAATGAGAATAAATAGCTCTTTTGAAAGTACTAAAAAAACATTAGTGTAAAGAGTGAGGTATTGGGCTTCATCATATACGTAATAATTTCTGTTCATTTTAAGTTCTAATGTTGTTCATTACTTTAGTTGAATTTTTTTTAAGTTTTATTTCTCATTATTTTTTAATTAATATTGGAAAATCCGGTGCCCCTTTCATAGAAAATTCCCTTCTCCCATGAAAAATTCCTCCAAGGAATACTTCCCAATAACCAATACTATATGTAAACAATGGGCAAAGTTTATAACTTGCAGCCCTTCTCCTGGGGACTGTGGAAGATGGAGTCGTCCTCAAAGACACATTTATTAGATTGTTTGACTGCTGAACAAAACGACTATCTCAAAATTTCGATCCGGTGACTTCGGGAAAAAATGAGCGAAGGGGCCCTAGCTGCCATCCAATTTTTGGTCCCTTAAAAAGGGCACTAGAACTTCTATTTCCGTTCAAATGAGCCCTCTCGCGACATTCTAAGACCACTGGGTCGATACGACCACCCCTGGGAGAAAAAAAAACACCATCCGTGATCTTTCTTCTGGTAAAAAATACAAAATTCCACATTTTTATAGATAGGAGCTTGAAACCTCTACATTAGGATTCGCTGATAAGCTAAATCTGATAATGTGATTTTCATTCAGATTCTATAACTTTTAGAGGGTGTTTCCCTCTTTTTTCGAAAACAAGGCAAATTTTCTCAGGCTTGTAAATTTTGATGGGTATAACTAAATTGATTAAACTTATATATTTGAAATCAGCACAAAAATCCGATTCTTTTGATGTATCTATTTGTATGAAAATTTAGTTTTTCAGAAATTGTAGTTAATGGTAGCGTAATGATGGATGGAGCTAAAATGTCAAAGAGTATGGGAAACATCATTCCATTACGAGCTGCAATCAAAGATCATGGAGCTGACCCAATCAGATTAGCAATAATATCTTCAGCAGAACTACTCCAAGATGCGGATTTTAATATGGAATCAGTTTCAGGCATTCAAAGCAAGCTTGAATCCCTCTTAGAGTCCTGTTCTAGCCTCAAAAAAGGCGAAATTGATGATTTAAAGGCCGAAGACAGGTGGATTCTCTCCAAAACCCAGAGCAAGATTGCAGAGATTACAGAAGCAGTTGAAAAAATGAGATTACGTGAAGCATTACACGATATCTTGTTTACATTCGAAACTGACTTGAGTTGGTACCAAAAGAGAATTGAAGCTAAAGGTCGTGATGATGTTTCAGGAATTTTACATCAAATCAATTCTGTACGAGTTGCAATGTTGTCTCCATTTGCACCACATGTAGCTGAAGAAATGTGGGAGAATCTTGGAAACTCTGAATTAGTATCAAAATCAGATTGGCCAGAGTATTCAGATGATAAAGTTGATGCAGCATCAATCCAAGCTGAAGAATTACTAAAATCTACAATGGATGATATTGCAAACATTCTCAAAGTTACAAAAATTACTCCAAAAAAGATTGTAATCTATGTCAATTCAGATGAAATAAAATCCAAAATATATCGTAAGATGCTCAGTATCATGGTAGGTGGACAAAATAACATGGGAGTTGTGATGAAGGAACTAATTGCAGATCCAAATACAACTGATGCTAAAAAGATGCCAGACTTTGTACAAAAAACAATCAAAGATTTACATTCAGAATCAGAATCGATTAAGAAAATGAAACTTGAAGCTGAATCATTTGATGAAAAAGAATTCCTAAAGTCAGAACTTTCCAGTATGGGCAAGAAAGAATTTGGTGTCAATATTGATGTATATTCAGAATCAGATGACAACATCTATGATCCTAAAGGAAAAGCTAGACATGCTAGACCTTTCAAACCAGCAATATTGATTGAGTAGTTTTGAAAATAGAAATACTCAACAAAAAGATCAAATCCTGTCAAACCTTCATCATTGACGTCATCAATTTGTGTACTACCAAAGTAAGTCATGTGTTTTCAGAAGCAGTTTTAAAAATATGAAGTCGTGGCCGCGACGCCGTGTGCCGGCCAGAGGCCGATTGGTTATGCGGCCATTTTCCAGCCGTGCCAGAATTTCCGGCGAAGAACTGACAATCTGAAAGTCCCCCAGGTTCATGAAATACATATACGGTGATGGGTTCAGGCTGCGTAACGCTCGATATAAATTGATGGACGCAGAGCTGAAAGGGATGGACATGCGTTGTGCCAGCACTACCTGCATGGCGTCCCCGGCACGGGTATATTCGCGAATTTTCTCCACCGCGTCTTTAAACGCTTGTTCACCAAATTCAGAGACAAAGTCTGATTCTTCTATGCGTTGGTTCGCCTGGCTTTCCGGTATGGTCGGCACCGGTTGCTGCAATGTGCGCACCTGTTGCTGCAGACGCTCGCGGGTACGCTCAGCCAGCCCAGGGACATCCGGATCGATGAGGCTGATCAGTTGCATACGCCCTTGCACATTGTCAAAAACAACAACATCTTCGCTGACCATCAGCATGATGTCCGGGGTTTTCAACGGGTCTGGTGGTGTTGTTTCGCGCAGGCGCTTTTCCACATAACGAACGGTATCGTATCCAAAGTAGCCCACCAGGCCGCCATAGAACCGGGGCAGATCGCCGTTGTCCTCAACCTCGAAGCGGTTCTGAAATGTCTCGATAAATTGCAGCGGGTCATCGGTCTGCACCTGCTCGACCACAGCCCCGTCGGTGCTGACGGTTACTTCGTCGCCGCGCACAGTAATCACCGTGCGGGCGGGTAAGCCGATGATGGAGTAACGGCCCCACTTTTCGCCGCCCTGGGAAGACTCCAGTAAATAGGAGTAGGGCTGGTCGGCCAGTTTCAGATAAACCGAAAGGGGGGTGTCCAGGTCGGCGAGTGTTTCGACCACAATGGGCACGCGCCGGTATGTCTGAGAATGATTATTCATGTGCAAATCTTATGAAAGTAGTGGGTAACGGTGGTTGCGGCTGCGCGTGTGCAGCACAAAGAGCGCGGCGGTGCCGCTGGTCGGCTATCGCCAAGTACCGCTGAACGAGATCATTCTTATTAAGGAAACGAGATTTCTCAAAACCCAACTCACTAGTGTTTGCTCACTGGTTTGCTCGCCAGACGATCTATCCGGAACTACCAGCTGCAAAAGGGTATCACCTTGTTTCACCAATGTGGAGTATTACTGCCCTCCTTCACTTTTGACTCTTAGAAGGGAACTAGGACTTCCAATTTTTAGCCAAATGAGCCTCCTCTAAAGTTTTATAACCATCTTTTTCATAAAAACTTTAAATGTCCCCGTGGTATTTGGATTATTTTAAATGAAATGGCTATATAAAAATTTCTATAAGGTGCATTTCGAGAAAATTTGACCTGTATGGGGGTCCCCTCCGATAAATTTGATTCTTGAAAAGGGCGCTAGAGCTTCTGATTACCAATCTAATGAGTCTCCTTCGAAGTTTATGTGACCACGCTTCCATTAAAAACCTTATGTGCCCTCAGTGCATGACTTACAAACCTTGCCATGAAGACTGTGAGGGGGCTGTCATCCTCAAGGATGTAATTTATCAACCTTTCGACTACGTTGAACAAAAAGGCTATCTTAAAATTTTTATCGGAAAAGTTTGGGAAAAAGATGGATTTGGGGGGGGGATTGCCCAACTGATCACTTTCGACCATTAAAAAGCGCTCTAGTCTTCTCAATTTCAAATTGAATGAGCCTTTTTTTTGAAGTTTCTACGGCAACGATTTCCATTAAAAAAAAACCTTATATGCCCCTAAGGAATAACTTAGAACCCTTGCCTTGAGGGGTGTGGGGGGTTGTCATCCTCAAAGACATTATTTCCGAACCTTTCAACTACGCTAAAGAAAGCAGCTATATCAAAGTTGTCATCAGAAGTGTTTGGGGAAGTGATTTGTGTGGGGGAGGGGGTTCATTTGACCTTCTTTCGGTTTCGACTATTCAAAAGGGCACTAGCTCCTTCAGTTTCCAATTGAATAGGCCCTTTTTGAAGTTTCTACGACGGCGCTTTATATAAAAACCTTATATGCACCCAGGGCATAACTTACAACTCTGAGGGCTGTTGGAGGGTGTCATCTTCAAAGACATAATTTTGACTACGTTGAACAAAATGGCTATCTCAAAAAGTTGATTGAAAGTGTTTGGAGAAATGATGGGTGTGTGTGTCTGGGGGGGGGGGTGTTGTCCTCCAATTACTTTCAACTATTAAAAAGACTCTAGTCCTCTCAATTTTTAACCCAATGAGCCCGTTTTGAAATTTCTACGACAACTCCTTCTATACGAAGTGCCCTGGTCGAAAAAAAAACAAATAAAATAAATATGCATTGTGCCAACGGCATGTTTTCTGAACATGAACTCAATTATGGTGTTACCCCAGGATTTTGACAAAATTACACCACTGTATGTCATTTCACATGAATAGAAAGTGTCCCAATCCCTCAGAATACTGCATAGTGGGCAAATTTATAATTGTTTTGGAAAATTAATATCCCTCCAATTTGTTAAAAAAAGAAGACAATTAGCTCACACCTGAATCCAACTCCTTATACTTATATTTAATTGGTAAATCTAATTTGAAATAACATTTTTCACCAAAACTCTCTTTAACAAAAAGCTGGGAGGCATTTAAGACAGTAGTCATAGCTGCAGAAAGCAAATGTACCCAGTATACTGGTCAACCCTGCCAAAAACACTCCCATTCCTGCCCAAAGAAGTCCAACCCAGTGACTTCCAACCCAGACTATTAAAAAGAAGCAGCTTAACTAATTGCTGAGTCAATAGCAGTGATGTTTAGAATGTCACTTACTTCCAAAGTGCTCCCAAGTAACTAAAAGCAGGCCAACATCAAGCCCATCTTCAAGAAAGGGAGAAAAGACCAAGCCTGTAATTATTGCCCTATAACTCTCACTTCTGTTGTATACAAGGTCCTTGAGAGCATCATAAATGATACACTGGTATCTTACCTTAAATAAATCTTTCACTTTAAAAATGTCAGCATGGTTTCTGTAAAGGTCACTCAGTTGACACCATGATTAATTTTAATCATTCAGCAATGCAAGAAGAACTAGATGGTCATGTGATTAGGGTTTGCAGTTCAATGTGTCAAAATACAAAGTTCTACATCTTGGACATGACAACCCTAGACAACCTTACCATATTGGAGATGACCTACTTGAAGCTGTAAGTGAGCAGAAGGACCTGGAGGTTATTGTTGATGATGAACTCAAGTTCCACAGCCACACACAAGCTCAAGTTGCTAAAGCAAACCAATGCAATAGGGCTCATAAAACAAACATTTACCACCAGGAGGCTGTGTGTGGTCAAAAAGTTGCACAAAGCTATTGTATGTCCACACCCTGAATTAGGAATAACCCTAGACTCCCCAACGTAAAATGGACAGTAGAGCACTTGAGAGTGTCCAAAGGTAAGTAACAAAGCTTATATCAGCTTTGCAAGTCAAGCTGGATGAGGAATGCCCTGTGTCCCTCAAACTCCCCACCCTAGAGAAGGACTTTTGACACGTTAAAGCTTTGTCACTCGGCGCAGCAATACAGCCAAACGGAGCATGGCAGTTTCCCGGAGGTCACTCCCATGCTCCTACCCAACTTCCGAATCCGATTCAGGGTTTGCGAAACAGCAGCGTAAAGCGATCGGTGTTGCCGGTTACAGAGCGCCGACCCACTTCGTAAACCAACTCGTCATCGTAGCGATAATGCAGATCGCTGAAATCAACAAACTCAAATCCTGCAGCCTCAATCTCTTTGATCATCAGCACCGGATCCATACGTCGCCAGTTTTCGCTGTTGTCCGCCTGCATGTGGCGACGCGTATGATCCACGACCCCATACAAGCCACCCTTCTTGAGGGTATTGAAGACGGCTTTGTTCATGACCGCACGCCCTTCTTCATTCAGATTGTGCAGATTGCGGAATGTCAGCGCCAAATCGACTTTCTTAACGTCGATCTCCATGTCTGGAACGCTGAAGCGTCGTGAGCCTTCCGGACGGCTGAAGC
>JAAAKM020073195.1:114015707-114034269 GCA_010016025.2 Alatinidae sp. Z8VKAUB7J3 | reverse complement strand
ACCATAGCCTCAACTCTTTGCGTGCCGACAGCTACCGAGAGTTTGCCGTTCTCCGCCAGTACCGGCGCCAGCAGCTTTGTGTACCAACCTCCACCAGGGAGGAGTTCCAACACATGCATGTCTTCTTTCAGACCAAAAAAGGTCAAAGTCTCGATGGGTTTGCGGTTCGCGTCGCGAGCTACTTCAGCTTCGGTCCGAATATCGCTGGCCATCGCTGCTTCCAGGTCGGCTTTGAGATCTGCAAAGGAGGCGGTGGAAAAAAGAGCACCAATCACGAGCACTAGAGCGCGGTGAGTCATTTCAATAATCCTTGATACGGTGAGCCTGACATTTTCAGTAATGCGCTGCACTTGCGCAACACTCCAAAGACAAGATTCTGCTAAATTACGATGCTGAACTTGCACGTTGAGGAGCCATCCGTGACCTACACACCCGACCATCGTCCCTTTTACGATGCCGACAGCCATGTCATGGAGTTTCCTACCTTTATTACCGACTACGCCGATCCGAAGTTTAAAGACCGAATTCCGGAAGTTGATTACACCGCCTCCATCGTCACCGATGAGGAGGTGGAGGAAATTGTCAGGAATGGCAACCGACACAGCCAGGCACACATAGACGCACAAATAGCACTGGGTGATGACCTGATTGAATATCTTTGATATTTTACCACTATATATAGAGCAAAACCCCCCACCGTGTTAGATCACGAAATTTATTATCTTTCACTGTCAAATTATCTGGAAGGTAATACACGGTGAATTCTTGCCTGTAAAATCTTTGGCTACAGTTTCCCTGTGTTATTAAAACGATATCTCTTACTGTATATTTTTTTGAGTTAAAATGGTATAAGCAGGCGTGGACGCAGAAACTTGTTTAGTGCAGGGGGCCAAAAATAGAAAATATATAATAAAACAGGTAAATTACTCTTATATGAAAATCTAAATATATTTAGAAAAGTTATATAAATTCTTAAGATGCCAACGGGAGTGAAATGGGCCTAAAGGCTAACCTTTGTATGACTGCTTTTGGTAAGCGTTATGAAATTCTTCTATCAGAACACAATTGTTCTGGGAAATTTTCAGAAAGTAAGGTAGTTTCCAAATCTATATGTGCATAAAGAAAATCAAAAATTCTTATTTATGAGGGTTTTTCTAATCTATTATGTAATTCTATTTTAGTTGGAGAAACGTCTTTGGGACTTGAAGAGAAAGTCATTCGAGGGCTAGATCCCGACAGTTCTCATGAGTTAAGGATTACCGCTAGAAATGAAGCAGGAATCACAGAATCTTTATACAATTTCAGAACACTTCCTTTAATTAAAGGTATAAGTCTTAACTTTTTCATTATCACTCTGAACCGTTGCCGAAACCCTTTTTTTATCAACAGATAATAACCCTTATCTGATAAGTACATGGTTGATGATTAGTTTTTTCGATGGATCATTGCGGCTAACCTAGACAGAAATCAAGAAAAAATTGGGTGACTATTGGATTTTCTCTACTGCCTGTGAAAAATGATTCCATCTTCTCGAAAGGGCAGGATTTCAAAGTGGAAATTATCTTTGCTACAAGTGATATGAAATGCATCTGTCAGACGCCCCTTAAATGTAGGGGTGCCAAAATATATTTTAAAACCTAGGGGAAGTGCAATTTTGCTGTTCTTTTCAGATTTTTTTAGAATGTTTTCAGTGAAAACACGAAAAAGGTCATTTTTTATTGGAAATATTGAAAAGTGAATTTTTAGAAATTTAGGAGAGAAGGGAAAAAGCTTTTGGCCTAAGTGTGAGTGAGTATATTTTAAAACTATTTGACATTAAGTTCCGCACAATATGACTCACAGTTAAAGGATTAAAAACAGACATTGCACAAGGAGTAAAAGGAACTTGAATATGATTTTTGTAATTACAGGGGATTATAACTATTCTGATCAGACGTAAAAGATGGCGGAACATTTAGGGGATGGGAGAGGTTACCATGAAGCTCAGAAAAAGTAAAACATGGACATGAAAGAATATACAGTGACTCGAGATCAAGTAATGGGATAACTTTTGAACGATTAGTTTCTTTAATGAGATTTCGAGCTTTATTGTAAACCTTAGAAAGTGCTTTAACAGTAAAAGAATGGTTGACGTCCATACTATTGGACAATAAAAAACGGAAGATTGGGTGAAGTAGTGAAAAAGGATTTTTAACATTGACCCAGGAAAAGTATGTTTAAGTTTCCTTAAAATACCGAGATTCCTGCATATGTTCATTTTAATCAAATCACTGTGACGTTTGAAAGACAAGTTTTCATCAACAAGAATGCCCAAAAAACAAATATAACAATCCTTAGATCTATGAATTATTATGGCTGGTGAATTTCAGATAATTGGGGACAAATCTCAGGAATACGTGAAAATATAAAAGAAAACTGGACTTGGAAAAATTTAGGGTAGGATAATTAGAATTAATCCATAAATTTAGTCTCTTAAATAAATTTTTCAAATTTAATTGAAGCTCTGATTCGAAATTTCTCGAAGTGCTAAGTTTGCTGTCGTCAGCAAAACAAATGAGGACACCAGAAGATGGCGAACCATAGTTGGCACTATGGACAAGGGACTGCTTAGGATGACAAAGTCTACATTATAAGTTTCTGCTTTTTTACTGCATAAAAAGATCATTTACACAAAACAAAAATAGCAAAGGCCCTAAAACTGATCCCTGGGGGACGCCAAAATTCACTTGTGAGGGTGAACGGAAAAGTGGAGCAACAGAAATTAACCTATCATTCAAATAAGACTGAAACCAAGAGAATAAACTACTCCTAATGCCAAATTCAGACATCTTCGATAGGAAAATTTCATAGGTTAAGGAATCGAATGCCTTACGAATATCCAGGAATATAGCAGCCGGAATTAATCCCGAATCTAATGCAGAATGTATAAAATTCAAAAGGGTCATACAGGCATGCTCAGTGGAGTGCTTCATTCGGAAACCAAATTGAAATTGCAAAACACACGGCTGCAATAGGGTAGGGAGGGGAAGAGCTGTTTACCAGTGGGATGGTTTCAACTGGCGATCAGAAGTTTCTTTGATTTTGGTCTTGCTCGGTTGTCAATTCGACGAATTGGCGAATGTAAATTAAAAACAATAAACATAATTTAATGATTTTGGTGTTCCTTTAATCTGGTGATAATGTTCCAAGTTTTTTCTTATTGACGTGTTTTTATGTGATTGTGTATGTGCATGAAGAACTCAATTAAATACATTTTTGTGTCGGTTTACTTAAATTGGCTTCTTGAAAGAGATTTGAAATAGATATGAATAATACTAAACTGGTGACGTATTGACCACTTTGGCGCTAACTTATAAACACGTTTTTATTTTTTTAAGTTCGCATCTTTACGATTCAATAAATGTTGTAAAATAAAACCGTAATATCCAGCATATATTTGTGGAACTATTAATTTTATTTCACACTTTCAGGCAAGAAATGTCGAACGTTTGATGTTGACGATTTCGTCTTGAGTTTAAGGCGGTTCATCCACCGTCGCAATGAGTCAGTATTAGATTCTTTGCATCGCTGTCAAATTGACGAATCACCTATTCTGATGGAAACGTATCTTGGTCTATCTTCGTTAGTTCACAATTTCGGAGAACTTGGATACTTCAAGGTCCGCGGAAAGTTTAGCTTTTGAATGCATTATCTTAAGATTTTAACTACGGACTCTATCAAGCTTGTACAGGAAAAGTGAAACTAAACCGAGAAATAGACTTATCTTAGGGATTTTCATGCCACAAGAATCTTTAAATGTTTTTTTTATTCAATTTGATTTGCTTTTTGCTCATTTGGTTCAGATCTTTGAATAGGTAGAATTTTTTCAAACTTAGTGGAATATGGAGCTTTTGAGAATAACATCGGAAGCTTCTAACTGTGGACTATGTCTCGCTGATACATATGGCTAAAATAAACGTAAGAATTTATCATATACCAAGGGTATGGTCCCTGAAATGATTTCAAAATCAGTACATATTTCCTACTAGTTTCCTACTGTTAAGTTTAACCCATGAAGTTTGTGGAAATCCCTGTGAAATTTATATTTTGGTGATATAATCATAATGTGAAGTTGACAAATTCTGACTTTTCTTCCTTATGTGTGAGATATAGTGGTAGAGGAACTGGCGACCAGGTGCAGACATTCCGTCCGGTCCTCGCACAGCTCACGCATTTCACAGGTATCACAGCCCGAGCCGGGATGAATCAGCCACACCCGCGCAAGCGCCACATTTGGCGAAGCAGCGATGGTATCGACAATCAACCGCAAGGCCTCCAACAGGTCTTGCCGTTGAGCCAACTCCAGCAAAAACCGACGAGGGTCCGCGATCAGAGGTCTACTAGGTTCAAGCACGGTCGAAGAATAAACGAAATATCGTAATCTACTAACGAAATATCGCTATTAACGATATTTCGTTACCACGGATCCAACGACGATTCTTTCATAAATAGCTTACTATTAATGACTTACTGAATATCTCAAACATTAGCACGGCAAATGCTCTAGAACCCTAGAGCGTATGAAGACAAACAAATCAGAGACCGATAAACTTATCCAGGGATCCGAGGATCCAAAAAACACCGTGGAATGGATCGTCACCTTCTCCTCAACCCTGAGCATGGGACTGGGAGCAGCCGTCTTGTTTTCCATCCGGTCCGTGAATCCCAGTCTGGAATACGTCCTCGACTGGAAGACCTGGAGCAGCCTGCTCCTCGTGGGCTGGCTGACCTATTGGGGATGTCGTGTCATCCTGTTCCCACGTCGCCCCGGGACGTCATTGAACAACACCCAAACGAGCAAGCGACGGTGGCTCTACACCTTCGGGGCATTTGCCTTTGGAGGGACGGCCGCATCGATGGCGTATTCGCTTCGCGGCATCTCGACTGAGAAGTTGATGGATGTTGGCATTGGGGTGATGCTTGCCACAATCTTCCTCTCTGTTGCGGCGTTTCTATTTTTACGCACCGTACGGTTCCTGCGGGAAGACGAAGCAACGAACGCGATCCCCCCTGAGTCGATCCAGCCACTCACTACTTCGGCATTCGCACAAGAGTAGACGATCCAACAGCTACCGGGCCCATCTCATCAAATGGATCGATGATTACTCTTCCCCCAACGAATGGAATCAAAACAGGCCAAGAAGTTTAGGAGTATCAGCACTCCAACAAGTCCAAACTTCGTCACATCCCCATAAGAATTGAAGCCAGTCTTTCCGGGCAGCCAATAAACCGGCTGCGCGGAAGCCCCTTCTACGGCAGCTGTCGTTCGAATGAACTCCGCATCTTCCACCCTCGCAACACTTTAATCGGCAAAGCCGGACAAAGGTTGCCGCAACACTTCACGTTGCCCAGGCAACGTAGGTCTAGTATTTCATTGGGATTGAGCGTCAGAGAAACAAATTAGAAGAATATTAAGTAGGGGTTAGGTATACAAGTACGGGAATGGCTATTGTTTCTTAAAATTTGGTCACTTCCAATTCTTCTAGGGGATCATAAATTAGGAAAGGATGTCATATATGTCTTATTCGTCATATACATTCTTATAATCTATTCAAACTTATGCGTGAATAAAGACTAGGGGAAACCTTTGCTTCACGATTTTTGTATAAGTTTCCTAAGGTGTTCAACGTGCATGTTAATGGGGGAAGGGGATCGGTCTTCTCAAAATTGAAATATATATATATAGATTTTTTGGCATTCTCTTTGAAAACTGATTTTTCAATTGAATCGAAAAATCGAAAAATAACAAAATTGATACCCCCTGCATTTTTTTAAATTGATACCCCCAGGTATAGACTCCTAACGACCCTTTTTAAGTCATTTTAGAGAGGACTTCATTTGAATTATTGATACCCATAATTAATCGTATGGATTCATTCTCACTGGAATCATAAATCTGGATTCAAGGTTATTCTCAAATTACTGTTGAAGGTGAGTTTGAGCTAGAAACGGGTTATATAACTTCTAGTGATAGCTGGAGTGCTTGAAAGTTGTTTTATCACCGTCAGTGCACAACGTATCCTTGCCAGAATACACCGCCAGAAGTCGCTGATGATTGAAAGAGAAAGAAGAATAGCTCCCTTACTCCTACCAAAACACTAGTGACAACATTCTGATGGAAGAGCTATAAGAAAAAAAAATCGTTAAACTAGAAAGTCAAGCGTGACCGGGGAGAGCTACAAGTTTAAATCACAGCGAAAACGCAATAAATACAAGTAGTATGCATGGAGGGCACTTTAGCTCAAAATGACCATGCTAATTTAAACAGTGAAACTCAGATAGTTTTTTTTTTAAAGATAAAATGAGCCAGGTGATTTTTGCCAAATATTTAAAAGATCAAAATGAAAGGAAAAAACACAAAGAAACGAGGATAATAACAGCCAGCGAAAACGTAGATTACAATGCAAATGCTTCGGTCAAGACCTCCACTAATATAAAAACCAAACACTAAAATAAGATGATGAATACCCTGGAAGAATGTAACGCAAAGACTAGACGCTCATCACCTTCCCACCTGAATACAGTCTTGAATCAAAACCAAAGAGAATCAGAAATGTAGAATAAAAAATGGCAAGATGCCAAGCATGGCAGGGACAGATCTCTGCTTTCTCTACCCAACCCTGTGTTATAACGTACCTGAAAAACAAGTATGTAAGATTTTCGGTCAAAGCTGCTAAACGCTAGATGGTGTTGGTCATTTTTCAAGTGCCAGTTTCTGCTCTTACAATTATTCTATACTATTTGATCCAAGCCTACAACGAAAGATTTATTAACAGCCGCCGAACAAAGATTACCTCACAAGTTCTATTCTGCACTTTATTAAAGTTGTGAATCCCATTGTGTTTTTAAGTAAGACCGCAGTTACACTGAATTCTCTGTTATGATGCGTTAATTTGTAACTTATACTTACAAATTTTGTTCACTGAATATTATTTTTCAGAGTTTCAAGGGCGAAATTGAGAGGATCAATGAAATTCTCGGAAACAAGTGCTGCAAGTTCAGGAACAAGAAGTGAAGCAAAGCAAGCTAAGAGTTCGAAAGGAAGCAAGTGAGTTTTTTTGGATTTTATATTTCAGGCTACGTACAAGTACAAATTATGAGTGTGTTTAGACCCTGAACTATGGTAGTTGACTATAGGTGACTTGACAACAATCTAATGAACCATAAATATTGACTATGATTCTTTAGTTAGTTCTGAGAAGACTGGAACGGTGAAAGTTTATTTCTTTGTTAATACAGTGATTGTAATATTGTCAAGCATAATTTTCGGGGAACTTAAACGGAGTGCTTTTTAACACTATGATCAACATTGTCAAAAATTTTGAAATCCATAAGCAAAATTCCCAACGTTCATAGGTAACTACGTGAGTCTACTCTGTGACAGGAGTTACAAAAAGGCAACTAAAGTTCAAAGGTGAACGATCGAAGCAGCTGTGACTACAGATGATAAAACGATTGAAATTGACAGTAGTTAAACTATAGTCAAAGAGTCTCAGGTCCTAATGCACTACCGCAGACTGTGTGAGAAACATTCGGACGAGGGCGGGATTATTGAACATAATCCCGCCCTAGTCAAGTCAAGTTTCAGAAGATTATTGAACATAATGAAGACGATGCTTGAGCTCACCTTAAAAGGCTTGAAGCAGCATCTGCTGTATGACTCGCCCGATCGCGTCACAGCACCACGCATCAGAAGCTCTAACGAGGCCGCTTGGCAAAAAACCGACTGGCAAGCTGCTTATGAATTCGTCGGCGGCAGACTGAAAGACATCGTAGAACAACACGGCCCCGACGCGGTGGGTATGTATGTCGGCACCGCTGCGGGATTCAGCACGCTACACCCAATTTTTGCCAATGCCTTCATGGACGGCGTTGGTTCCAAAAACATGTTCGCAAGCGCCACTCAGGACTGTGCGAACAAGTTTGCGGTCGCCCAGAGAATGTACGGCTTTCCGTTTTTACAGCCCTACCCTGATCTCCTGGAAACCAAGTTTCTGGTCATCGTCGGCGCCAATCCGATGGTATCGAAGTGGAGTTTTTTACAGGTACCCAACCCACGCAGACACATAAACGACATCAAGAACCGTGGCGGTCGTGTTGTGGTGGTGGACCCAAGGCGCACCGAAACCGCAAAAGCAGCGGGTGATCACCTGTCTATTCAACCCGGCTCCGACGTTTACTTTTACCTTGGTTTCCTTGCCGAACTCATCGCCCTTGGAGTTGACGAGGCATATGTCGAAAAGCATGCGGACGGCTTTGCCGAACTGAAAGATCTGGCAACACCCTGGTCAGCAGAGCGCGCCGCAGCATTCACCGGCATCGAGCCTCAAGACCTGAAATCTCTGGTTCGTGAATACCGCGAGGCAGAGGGCGCGGCGTTGTATTCATCAACCGGCGTTAACATGGGGCCACACGGAACGCTGGCTTTCTATTTACAGGAAGCCATCAACTTCGTGAGCGGCAACCTTGACCGGTCAGGAGGCACTCTTGTTGGCGAGGGTATTTTCGATTTCGCCCGCTTCGGCAAGAAAAACAATCTCCTGGTGAAGGAAGAAACATCCCGAATTGGCGGGTTCGGCAAAACCAATGATGCTTTTCCCGGAGGCATACTTGCCGATGAGATCCTGACGCCCGGCAAAGGTCAGATACGCGCATTGATCGTCACGGGCGGTAATCCGCTGCTCACCATGGCTGACGGTGAAAAGCTAGAGCGCGCATTTAGGCAGCTCGATCTTCTCGTCTGTCTGGACATCCTGCCTACTGAAACAGCCATGTGCGGGCACGCGATCCTGCCGTGTACCATTTCCAAAAGACTCAATATAAAAACATTCGTCCACGATCAAAATAAGGGATACGGAGCCAACCAGAAAACCTGTTATCAGCAAGCGTTGAATCTGGGGAGCGATATTGTCATTATGCTCCACCCGGACTACCAATACACCCCAAAACTGATTATAGCGATGGCATCCATGATAGCGTCAGGATTGGTAGATAGCGTGATTGCTTCAAGGATTTTGGGAAACCAAGCGATAGCGGGAGGAATGCCCGTTTACAAATACATTTCTAATCGGTTTTTGACTCTGACCGAAAACCTTATCATCGGACAAAAGCTTTCGGAATACCACACAGGCTATAGAGCCTTCAGTCGAAAAGTTTTAGAAACGATTCCTATTCTAGAAAACTCGGACGATTTCGTGTTCGATAACCAGATGTTAACTCAAACCATGTATTTTGGGTTTCAGGTGGGAGAAGTTTCGTGTCCAGCTAAGTATTTTGACGAAGCGTCTTCGATCAATTTTTCTCGAAGCGTCGAATATGGACTCGGAGTGCTAGGAACCGCCGTTCAGTATTTTTTATGTAAGAAAGGCCTCAGTAAAAACCCCATTTTCCAAGCCGACGGCAAAAAACTCACCCCCGCCCCTTAAACTAGCAATCAAGACGCTGGCCTCTCACGCCGTAAACCACACCAGTGTGACGGGATTCGATTCCCCTTGGGGCTACTACCTTAACAACTTGTCGTATTCGGCGTGGGTTCCAATCCAAAACCATAAAAGGCCTTCATCGGTTCCCACTGAAGAGAACGGTATTTTACGCCAATTCTTACCGATGTATACCGATCTACTACTTTAAGATGTAATGAAGGATGGCGAGGGTTTTCTTTAAGAAGGATAAAGTTTTTATCGGCTAAATCTTGGATACGTTTCGGAAGTTTTTCATAAAGCTCCCAAAAGGATGGACTTGCATAATGCTTCATAATTCCTTGAAGCGGCCTTCCTTAAAATCCATTATGGCTTATTGGGCGAGAGCGTCGAGTTTACCGGTTTTCGCGTCTTCTTCAATCTGCTTGTCCCATAGCGTTGCGTCGAAATCTTCAAACCACTTCCTAAATTGAGTTAGGTCATTTGGCGGTAAATTCGATATCGCTTATTCGATTTCTCGAAGTGTTGTCATATCACTTCCCCATTATTCATGGGAGGAATTTTCCTTGGAGACGAATTTCAGATGATAAAATACTTCAAATGAGCCTTCTTCCAATTTTTTAAGACAATTGGCTTGACACGGTCAACAACAGGAATGTAACTGCGTTCTTTCTTCTGGAGGGGAAAAAATGCTACATTTAAAATTTTTAGACAGGGACTGGAAACACTGGCAATCGAGTTCTATTACGTGCTAAAGTTGATAGTATGATTTTTCCTAAGGATCTTTCTTTTATTGGACGGATGTTTTGCTTGTTTTTTGAAAATCCAGCAATTTTTCTCTGGCTCACAGATTTATTGAATAGCTCTATACTGTGTAAACTTTAGAATCACCTTGAGAAACCAATTTGTTTGAAATTTTTTTGTATATTTTTCTATAAAACATCCATGTTTTCGCAGCTTTGGCTACTGTTAGAACGAGTGGCTGATTGCGAATAGTTCCTTACCACAAATATTTATATATGTTTTCTCTAGATATCTGTTTGATGTTCGTATTGCCAAATTCATTGCGATGAAAGACTTACCAACAGATCCAATCCAAGTGTTTAATATACTGATCCTTTTCATAGGGGTATAAACAGCAACGTAAAGAAGCCACGTCAAAGCTCCAAGAAAACACGTAAGGGGGTTGACTGCCATACAAAGCATTGCTAAACCAAAAAATCCAACTAATATCCCAAAGATAACGGCGTGTTGAGTTCTTAAGATAAACAAAAATTATTAGACTAACGATAGCCGATCTATCATATGCAAGCCAAGAACTAAAACACATAAATCGTCACTGCCTATTAGAAAAGCGGTTGTTATCGATGCATATTAGAAAGCGGTTACTACCGATGCACATTAGAAACGGAGCCTATCAGAAAGTAACTATTATTAGAATGCTGATTATTAAACTTGAGGATCGCACCTAACTTTATTAAACTTGGAATATTTTACTTCGAATACTTAATTTAAAGGGTTAAGCAACAATAACAAATTAGAGAGAACAATAACAAATTGACATATTGGAGAGGAGCATGTTGCTATGAGAGGCAAGTATTAACTGACTGCATATCAAGCAAGAAGCTGTCGTTACGGATTTTGGTTCAGTCCTATGGTTCGTCAAATCAATTGCAGTTCAATCTTACATGTTCTACAGGATTGATACATTTAAATATGTTTTTATTTTTATAAAAAACCTGAGTACAAAGACCCCAACTAGTATCAATACACCTTTGATTCTCAATAAATTCTTTAAATATTTCAGTTAATAATAGGCTCGAACAGTTATGTCCATGTTAGCGACATTCTAGTCTGGAACAACTTATACTTACGGATTCAGAGCCAACAGGAATCTTATGAATTCTGGACATTTTGCAGATGTATCTAAACTGAGAGTTGTTTAGCCTAACTGCATCACTAAGGTACTCTTCAAATCCATATCCCCTTAAGACGTCAATGCTAACCGGAGCACGGTATTCTGGATCTTCTTGTACGGCTAATCCTAAAAAGTGAATAATAAAAATTATCACAAAGATTAAAAAAAAAATAAAGCAGTCTACAAAACGAATATTCCCTGCTTCATAGACCACAGGACCACATTCCCATCTTCTTTGCCTAGCAGAAGACTGTGACACATACAGAAGGCATATCGACGCCATTACAAAGAGAGAGGCCCCAAGCCGACCTTTAAGGACGGACGGGAAATAAGTAAAGTCGTGGACCACAGGCACTCGTATTCTTCCTTAACAACGCTATTTAAAAAGCTATTTATATCGTGGATGTTTGTTGCGTACTTGAACTTTTATATGTACTCGGCTAGGGCCATCCTAGCCGAGTGGGTTATTCGCTGGAATTATAATCCTATATCCTTCGATACGAGGGTTCGAACCTTGGCCTAGTAAATCCTTTGGGTTGCGGATCAATGGTTTGACTCTGCAGGATCAGTGACCCTCAGTCCAAGAGCTTGGAACATCTGAAATTCAGAGTTCAGATGAGGCTGAAAACAGCTGGTCTTACTATAAGATCAAAAGAAGAGGCTTGAACTTATGTGTGGTGATCCCTAATTTGGCGTATCTTGTTAAGACCTCTCTGTTGTAGTTATTACCAACTGTTTTTTTTTTCAGCTTGGTGAAAAAGGATTGTTACCTAGCATAATTTTTTTTCTTACGATTTGCAAAAAAAAACGTTAGAATCTATAAGTTGATGCATGTGAAAAAAAATTAAACAAGACTTCAAGCTTAAAAAATATAATAAAAATATAATACAAAATCATTATACAAACATGTTGCCTACAGTTATGTCGTAAATGATCAAATTTTCAAATTTGTTTATGGAATTTTTCAATTCCACCTTTGGCAATCTGTCACCCTTCGTCCACAGAACGTGCCCTACCCATCTCAACCTTTCTTTCATTATAGTTCTAGAAAGCAGGATTGAACCACATTTTCTGTGCTTCCATACTCTACTTCTAAAAAAGCTAGGTTGGAAACACCTGAGTATATAAGAGTTATGTTGTGCTTCGTTTTGAAAAACAAACCCTTGCACAGAAAACATTTTCCCAAAACATCACTGCCCATCTGGATTCTGTGTCATCTCAAGCTGTTTCTCAACCTGCTCCTATCTTGTCCCCCATTTGCTGCTTTATCTCCAGACACAAGAAAAACCTTAGTGCCTTTCCTTACAGAAGAAATAAACAAAATATCCGACCAGTTTCTCTTTCTTTCACTTTTGGAAACTAGTGCTACCTTTTATCAAATATCCCTTTTAGCCAGTTTTCTAGTTTTTGTGTTTTATTTGAATATTTTCAATTGAAACTTTGAATTTGGCCCTTTGAGGGAGGTGATATTAATTTACGGAAATAAATATCTTATATGCACAGTTTAAAAGGTAAATTTTCAGATTACAACACAATTTAGCTAGGGGTGAAAGTGAACATATAACTTGATGCTGCTTCTCAAACTGAGCACCTCATTCTGTGCACCTCACGCTGTTCCTATCTTATTCCTTATTTTCTGCTTTATCTCCAGACACAAGAAACATCTTAGTTCCTTTCCTTACAGAATAAACAAACAAATATTCCACTAGTTTCTCTCTCTTTTAATTTTGGAGACTGGTGCTACCCTTTTTTCTCATATCCCTTAAAAAATATTATATGTACATACTTTTGGTTTCATTTTTTAAGTTTTTAACTGACATTCTCAGTTCAATACTGGACTAAAAATGATCTTATTTGTTTTCAATTTGACAATTTTGCCAGTTTTCTGGTTTTAGTATTTTATTTTGAATATTTTCACTTGAAACTTTGAATTTGGCCCTTTGAGGCTTGAGATAGTAACTTATTGAAATGAGTATCTTATCAACACAGTTTAAAGGGTAAATTTGCAGTTTACAACACAATTTAACTAGGATGAAAGTGAATATATAACTTAATGCCTTTTTTATGCTGTTTTGCAATTCAATAACTGCTTCAAGGGGAAATTGCATATGAGGACCCTTAAACAGGCCCATGTATCTTCTGTTCCACGAGCCTATAAGAATATTGTTCGATATGAAATCCCCAGAGGCGTATCCAAGACTTGAGTTTTGGGGGTTATGTTTTTGGTGAGGGATAAAATCCTTGAACATCAAAAATATGAAACTAATATTTAATCTCTCTTGATTTCTGGGAATATCTCTGACCCAAGCTGTTAATATGAGAATAAGGAATGATATTAAACCTCAAAATGAGCAGAACTTATTCGGTATAGGAGGGAGACTTCCCCTTCCTCATCTCCACCTTCGTCTCATGGTTTTAGGGACTTCAGAGGATTCTCATTCGATCAGAAATTGAGATTTCTAGTCCTTTTTATAAGTCAAAAGTGACTTGAAACCAACCAGCGGTGGGAAGAGTGGTTTTGGGTATTTTCAAGGGAATGGGCATTTTCGGATAATGACAGGGTTGAGACACAAAACATAAAAAAGGACCAACAAATCTGGCTTTAACGGTTTGCGACGTCCGATTTTTTCCGTTTTTGTGACAAAAAACAGAGGTTGTTTGTGAATCATCTTGATAGTGTTTTACATAATTACTTTAAAAAACAAACAATTCCAACAAGTTTTCCAACTGAGTACGGTGGTTCAGTTGCACGAGGGTTCAGTTACAGGAGGATTCAGCTGCACGAGAATATAGTGGAACAGTGGTTCAGTTGCATGGGGATTCAGCTTAACGGAAGTTGTGTGCACGTAGGTTCAGTTGCACGGGGGTTCAGTTGCAAGGAGGTTCAATTACACGGGGGTTCAATTACACGGGGGTTCAGCTTCACGGTGGTTCAGATCCACGGGGGTTCAGTTGAAGGGGGATTCAGTTAAATAGTATTGATCTGCACTGTGGTTCAGCTTCACGGACTTTAGATACACCGGGGTTCACTTGCACGGGATTCAGTTGCACGGGGGTTCAGTTCTACGGTGGTTCAGTTATAGGGGTTCAGTTGCTTGGGGTTGGTTACACGGTAGTAAGTTACACGCATACCGTTTATTTCACTGAGACTAAGCTAACTATTTCTGAATGCAGACAGAGCAGCCAGTTTTACTTTGATCAAGAACTTGAGTGTGGTTGCTATAACGTGTAAGTACCTTAGATAAATATAATCAAAATAAATAAATAATAATAATTAATATTAATTAAATAATTTTAATGATAAATTAATAACAGAATGATAAATCTAAATTATATAAACTTAATTATGGGTGAATTTAGAGCATGAATTATGCCCCAGTAAGAAGTTTCAAGCTCAAATCTCTACACCTTCACATAGAAAACACATTTATGCCTGTTTTTACTTTGAAAAAAAAGGATTTGTTTTCCCTTGTTTTGGCTTAGGTCTACAATCCTTTGACGATAAGTTTTAAGACAATTCTAATTATTTGCTTAGTGTTTTAGGCTGAATGGACTTTTCTTTTTTTAGTATATCAAACACATCTTGATAAAATTCACAATAGGGAACTTTTTGCTATCTAGGAAAATAATTGAGATAGGTAAACAAAACTTACAAGAATGGATCAAGAGTCTCAATTACATCCTCAGAAGGACTTTAAAATATCTATCTCTTCCCTCTCCCCTTCCAAAAAGCATTGACCTTTGATGAGCTTGGATAAACTTTGTTGTAAAAAGTTCAATGTTTAAATATAGACCTAGAGCATTATTGAACCAAAAAGGTATTTTGAGCCTTATAACTTTCTTAAATTCTTAAATATGAAGTTATAAAAGATTTTGAAAACATATCTAATTCCTAAAAGTGTATTGTTTCCCTCAAGCCACCTCCCCCCTTGATAGATGAATAAACTTCCCATTATAAACATTCGCACTAGTCTTTAATGTACCACAAGTATTTTGTCCTACCAATCAATTAGCCTTTGAAGTGAAAAATAATAAAGAAGGAAAGGCCAATGCTATTGAAAAATATAGCTTGAATATAAATTGAGTAATTAGCCTGGAGTGCGGTCAGGAGGGAGGGTAATATGTAACAGGGGATTTGAAACTGAAAAGTATGCAGGTTTACACCAGCAGTGTTTGAACAGATCTCATGAAACAATTGACAATAAATGATACCGGTATGGCTTGGAATGTCTTGAAAACATGGGTGGATGCCATGAAAATCAAATTTGTAATCTGCAGTAAAACATTATAATTACCAATATTATGTTTACTTAGGCCAATATCCTTTTGGATTACAGGAAAAAAAAAGAATAAAAATCCTGTAGTGAATACTGTTTTGTGAGGACTGGAGAGAAGTAATTTTCCCCCTTTTCCCCCATACAACAAAATTCTAAGTCTCCCCTCTAAAAAGAATAAAGCTTTACCTGAAAGTTCTATTTGCATCTCGTAGCTGCTCTCTCCGTACTTCTCCCACTTGATTAACCCTATAATGCCTTCTATTCCATTCACCCGATATTCCACACGAATCCAAAATTGCCTTAATCTTCCCCACCCACAAACAATTTCTTATGTTTAACAGAGACTGCCAATGCTTTCCTCTCTTACCTAAAGTTTTCCATTCTTACCACTCTTTTACAATATTTCACCATTCTTACTAACTTTCTGCTTCTTAATAGCAAAATTCCAAAATCATCTTTGATAAATGAGATATTGAACCTCTCACTTGAACTTAACATCCTTTTTAATACTTTAACTGCGACCTTTTAATCAAACACCCTTATACCCCCTCCCTAACTTCTGCTCCATACCGTATTACTGACCTAAACTAACTCTCAAGCGCCCTCTTCTTTAACTTAATATCTGATGAAGCAACTGATGTTTTAATCAGTCTTTCTCAAAACAGAACTTTAATTTACAACAGATTTTTCCAGTTCAAGAGTTTGTGAGTCACTGGCTGGCCACTGGTTTTCTTTGTTATTCATCAAGAAAAGTAAAGTGCATATCCCTCTTCCACTTCTTTCAAGTTCCATGCCTGTCATAGTAGGCCATTTAAAATAAGATTTTTGAAACCTTTTTCGGGAAATATGAAACGGTCCTCATTGACAAACATGAAAAAATCCCTTTCTTTACAAGGGCAAAAGGGATATGTCCTCTGTTTTTTTTTTAAATTAAAACAAAAAAGAATCAGGAAAAATTTGGTGGACAAATTTCCTCTTACCCCTGCTGAAATATCCCCCTATGAAAAATATTCCTGGAAATTTTCCTTGCTTTTGAAATAGCGACTGCACTTTAATTTAAAGTGCTCTTTGGTCATTGTTTGATTAAGAATATCCAGAAAATCTTAACAATTCTTCGCAGCCTTGTGTTAAAAACCTTATTTTAATTTAAACTTACCAAGGACACCAAATAAATGGGAATGCCTAGAGTTTCAAAATTACCTTCCTCCTTTTAGTTCCGTCAAGAAAAATAAAATCTCGAAAAATAACACAAACTTGGAGCTTTAAAACTTCAATCAATCAAAAGTTATTCTTTATATGTGGAATAACCATTTATTTATTCTAAGCCTCTTTGCTGCGATTAGCATAATTCATATAGTTAAACATATTCATTTACAATGTACATACGGCTATGAACAAAGAATGTTTGAGTTGCCACTTCATAGCCTATAAATTTAAGCAAATTGTAAATCCACTAAAATACAATTTGTCAACCGGCATCACTTTTTTTTCATTATAATTTCTGTTTTATTTTTATTTAATCATTTTATTTTATCATCATTATTATTATTTTATATTATTTTTTATATATTTTTTATATATATTTTTTCATTATTAATTCCTATTTAATCATTGGGCGTAACTTGTGACCCAGGTCGGTCATGCATAAGCTTTTTGACATGTTCTATTTCCACATCTGTCTCTATTTTAAATTCAATTCAGTATATTGACAACTTATCTCAAACTATGTACTTGCCATTAATTGAGATATTTTTTTCTTTTTTATTGGTTTTTCTGACCAGTGTTTCCATTATCCACGGATTTTTTAGGACTGTCTAAAAAATTGGACTCTCGGTAATCTCCACAAAAATTAATACTAATGAAAGTTAACAATTTCTATCTCGTGTTAGCTTTATTTTTTGAACGTTAAATTTCTAAGACATCTGGGAAAACTCAACAGTCTATCGGGGGAATTAGGGGAAACGCAGAAATAAATTAAAGGATAATGAAAACACTCTTCCTAGCGTAATTTAACCAGCGTAATTACGCTGGTAATTATTAATTAATTAAACGTAATTTAATTTAGTAATGTCAGGCGGAGTCTTTGGACTAGATCAACATGGCGCCTTATTCGAGAGCTTAAAGGGCGTACCTGTGCTAATAAAAAGCTGGCTTTTCCCCTGTAGGTAGGAATTGTATTTAGAGGGCTAGCATTGACTTTGTCCCGTGGGCCGGCTGTGAGGCTATATATATACAAAGTATTTATAATGCTTGTTTGCACAACAGGCATTACAACAAGACCGGTACTTACGTGTTATAGCGACCATGTTTTGTTCTTGATCTGTAATGGAACCAGTTTTTGTGTCCACTCGGAGATAATCATCTCAGCCTGAACGAAATAAACCGTATCTATGCAGGTATATTTTAATTAAATATTCAATATATACAGGTGGTTAGGTTAGGTGTTTCATGCAATACGTTTTGGGCTGCCTGCTTTTCATAATTCCGTTTTGTGCTTTCTACAGTTTTGTTAGTGAAGTATTACATTTTCATCTTATTTTGTTATATCCCCGTTCCAACCCGGCGATCTACGCCGGCCTGTTCACACCCATTCGCGAACTGTACTCCGGCACCCAGGAATCGCGCGCGCGCGGCTACAAGCCCGGACGATTCAGTTTCAACGTCCGCGGCGGGCGCTGCGAAGCGTGTCAAGGTGACGGCATGATTCGGGTCGAAATGCACTTTCTGCCCGACGTGTACGTGCCCTGCGATGTGTGCAAAGCGCAGCGGTACAACCGCGAGACGCTGGAGATCCGCTACAAGGGCCTCAACATCCACGAGGTTCTGCAACTCACGGTTGAAGACGCGATGGACTTTTTTGCCCCCGTGCCCGTGGTGGCGCGCAAGCTGCAAACGCTGATGGATGTAGG
>JAAAKM020073195.1:113839818-114008737 GCA_010016025.2 Alatinidae sp. Z8VKAUB7J3 | reverse complement strand
GTCCCTATCTTCGCCAAGCTATTTGCTTAAATGGCAAACCAGATGTTGAAAAACCGATTCACGGTCATCAAGGCTGCCAATAGGGTGCAGGAAGTTAGTGAAAAACTTACTATCCGATTTCACGAATTTTAAGTGACAAGAATCAGCAACAGGGTCGTAACCAAAAATTTTTCGGGGGTGCAAAAAAAAAATTAAAAAACACGTCTAAAATTCGTTTATATTAAGTTTTGTTACGGTTTTACGAGTCGAACATATATTTCGGGGCATAATTTTAACCCCCTCCTCTCTGGATATGGCCTTGGTTGGCAAAGTACTGAATTTCTTTTATGAACAAGTAGGTAAAGGCAGGCTAAGCTTTGTTGCTGACGAATAGTGCGTTCAATAACAAGAGGCCAAATAATTTGGAAATATACCACTTATTGCAAATTTAATATGCTAAGACCTAAGTTCGAATGCCATAAGTCCAATGACATTCAAGTTTTAAATGCACGAATAAACACAACCTAGATTTTAAAACCTTGAATAACAAAATAAATATCAACTCATCCATAACGGTTAACACATAGTAACCACATAATTAATTTACGCATACTAATTATAGAATTTGTAAACTATAAACTCAATCAATAAAGAACAAATTTCAATGATACAAAAGTGCAAATCTTCAATGAATCGCTTAAGGCCATAAATACTGCTAATGTTGAAATAATAGACAAGGCAAACTATAAAGAATAGCCTTTAAAATAGCCTATTCAAAATAACTAAGATAATGCAATTATACCACACAACCTTCACGTTTACACTTTAATGCAGAACAGCTTCACGTGCAGATAACTTTCTGCATGCGCTATTTGGCATCAGAAAAAAGTCACTAAATCAGCACATTGATCACTAGATTATTGAAGAAAATCACTAAATCATCTAAAATATTACTAACATCTAGTAATTTTTTCACTGTGTGGCGACCCTGTCCTCAGTACATTCTAAGGCCACACTGGCTTTACATGAAGGCGTTCGACAGAAAAAAAAAATGTATAAGAAAACCGAATGATGGTGATTTTCAGCACCTATGAAGTAAATGCGCCTTCGTTTAGTTTCTTATTCATTTTTCTTCGTGTTTTTATTGTTTTATTCATTTCTTCGTGTTTTTATTGAACGTTATTTTACTTTTACTTTTTTTGTGATATCTTGTAGACTGCTTTTTGCTATTATCACAAATACATGCGGGGTTTGGGAGAGGGTACCAAAGAGGCCAAAAAGATTAATTTTCCGAACATGGCTCTCAGCCAACACTTGACTATTGGATTCGACAGAAACTCAGCTCAGAATTGAATTATGTACGAGCCTGTCAGAACTCATTGGGCTTATGTTAGTAGACAAGAATGTAGATTAAAATATACTTACAAACACGTTAAATAGGAAAATTGTCTCGCAAGAAATTTACTGTTATGACAGTAAATGACAGTATTATGACAGTAAATGACAGTATTATGAAAGTATAATCCTGAAATTACACCTATTGTTTCCGTTTATCTTAACAGTAAATGTTCCTTGCGCAAACAAACTAATGGGCGTTTTGAAAAAAGATCTTGAAACGGTGATAATACCTTTATATAGCCCTAGCATGTATGCAAAACTTTGATGTTATCTTTTTCGGTTTGTACTTTTTTGTAATTATTTCTAATCGACATTGCTTTATATTACCAGACAATACCAATAAAAAAAGAAAAAAAAACAAGGAAAAATGTATGCATCGTTTTGCGTATAGCCTAGGGCTACATTCAGTCATTAGGAGAGGTAGGACGAAATTACACAATAACCATTATTATATTCGGAAAGTGTTGGACGGTAATTCGAACGGTATGTTTATTTTTCATCCAGCAAATTAACTCCAACTTTGACAAATTTACCGCCAAAACCTTTACCAAAAAAACCTTGATTTCGCTTAAAGTTTAAGCCCTGAAAAAGTATTAAAACATCAGATCTCTAAGATTATAGCATTGTAATACAAGTTGGAAACTGTAAGCGTGCCAGACCGGGCATGCATAAATGACTGAATACTATGAATTTAGCTTCCCACTTCAAAGGCAGTAGCATTTTTTTCGTCCCTCTGGGTTCACATAGCACAACCAAAATAAATGGTTGATAAAGACAAATATTGTCAAGCTTCAGTTAGCAAAGTTGATAAATTCTAGGCCTGATGAGATCATTTAGCCTTAAGTGGTGAGTACTTGTGCTCAATTATTTTGGAGGAGGGTCGGTGAGGCTTTGAAAAGGGGCCTCAAAATGGGCTTTTTAAATCGTGAATTTTCTAGCTCTCAGCAATTTCTTTGGAACGGAACATGTGGAGGGGGAGATTCAACTAACCAAAGGACAATGCATGCATACTAATACAACTACAGTAATTGCTACTGCTACTACTGATACTACTAGTAGTCATACTGTAACTGCGATGAGGATGCAATAAAAACCAGTTAATTATAAGAACGAGCTAAGTGTGTTAACGAGACATATTCCCATTGCTTAGCTTGTTTTATACAAGCTTGTTTTATATCGAATCCTTGCTTCAAGTTATCTTGTAATCTTATTCAATAACATTCAATCATTGAAGTCCGTTGCTAAAATAACGCCTGCAGCGTAATGAGTCGAAAGGATACAAATTGTCCGTGTAAACAACTAAAATGTGGGGAGAGTTAGGGGTACTGCTGCTGGAAGGACTTGAACCTAAGGACCCCATTTTGCTCCTTTAGCCGCTCAAGAGCGTCAGTTTTGATTTGTACATCAAGGGTTTTAAGATTGAATTTCTCAATACTTAATTTTAAGCAAAGAAAGCTCTAAGTAAAGTATAATAAGACAAGCATTCTACTGAATTTTTTAAAATCATGGCTGCTAATTTTGGCAGAGTCTTGAGCAAAGCTTAAGAATAAAACAGTTTTTGGGACCCAGGAGTATCAAGCCTAGAACTCTTATCCTAACGAGTAACCCTTTGGAGTCATTTCTCCTGGGCAGACTTTAATACCTCCTTCTTTTCCTTTGTGTTCAATATTTTAACCTCAAATGAAAACACCCTTTAGTTTATCTATAACTGATCCAAGCAGCCAGGCGATGACAACGGTACTGCTTTGTTGTTCAATGACTCTTACTAGCACTTAAGAAGCATACATTTAGCTTTAATATTGACTGATTTTTGAATTAAACCTTCTCCGCTGGCTCAGCGACCAATCACCCCAACTCTTTCACTACACGGTTCGAGAAGCCTGTGGACTCCCTCCTGTGCCCCAATCCGTATCCGTCCGGGATTGGCTACGGCAGGAGGCTAGCCCTAGCCCCAGCCCCATCGTCGATCACCTGGATGAAAAGAACGCAGCCGTGCTCGATCTGAGTGTCGGGAGTCCGCTCAGTATGACCGTAAACTCCCCGCCCGAGATCAATCAAGCCATCCAAAACATCGCCGATACTCTATTCGCCGCACAGAAACCCATCGGCATCGGGCGCTATGCGGAACCCCGATTCTGCTACCAAGCCCCACACTACCAGACGGCGGAAGGCGGCCACCGCACGGTGCATCTCGGGGTGGATCTCTTCCTAGAACCCGGCTGCGAAATCAAAGCCCCACTTGCGGGACGGATCCACAGCTTTCAAGACAACGACGGCCCGCAGGACTACGGGCCGACACTCATCATCGAACATCACCCCGAGTCCCTAGAAGCTCCGTTCTACAGCCTGTATGGTCACTTGAGCCGAGAGGCATTGAACGGGCTTGCGGTCGGCCAAAACATCGCGGCAGGCCAAGTCATTGGCACGGTCGGCTACCCCGAGGAAAACGGCGGATGGCCGCCCCACATTCACGTCCAACTCATCCTGGATCCACTCGGGTACGTCGGCGACTTCCCTGGTGTCGCCACCCCCGAACACCGGGCAGTCTGGCAATCGATTAGCCCCTCACCCGCTGCCTTCCTTGGGATCGATTCCCCAGGTTTCCCGGTTGAAGCAGAGGAAACCAACCAGAGCCCGGCACTCCAAGCCCGCCGGCAAGCCGCCCTCAGCCCCTCGCTAAGCCTTTCCTACCAAGAGCCGCTACATATTGTTCGGGGACGAGGCCAGTACCTCTACGACCCGCTCGGCCGGGCCTACCTGGATTGCGTCAATAACGTCTGCCATGTCGGACACAGCCATACCCACGTGGTGTCGGCTATTCGCCAGCAGGCCGCCGTTCTCAACACCAATACGCGCTACTTACACGAACAACTGGTCGACTACGCCGAGAGACTCTGCGAACTCTTGCCGCCACCGCTAGAAGTGTGTTTCCTTGTTTGTAGCGGATCCGAATCGAACGATTTCTCATTGCGGCTCGCGCGCCACGCCACCAAAAAAAAATATACAAATTTCGTTTTAATTATTCCTCTGCGGAGAGCCAAAATTATAACATGCATTGATTCAAAAACGTTCAGAAATTAAATAAAAAAATAAGTTTTTTAAATGAAATAGAAGGTACAGGGTGGCACGCGAGCTCTGGCTAAGTCATAGATATCAAACAAGCGTAGGTAACTCTACATGGGACAGTTGAAATGTCTAACTAGGGCTCATATCCATGCATAAATTAATAAGTAGGGAGAGAGGAAACCTAGCTGGTAGTGCTACTATCCCTTTCTTCGTAAAAAGAATACAGAAACAAAAGCGTTTTTACTCCCTCACCTTTCCTCGTACAAAAAAAAAAAAAAACTAAACATCAATGCAGCTATTCAAAACATAATCCGGGGAAAATTCTAGAGCGGTATTAAAAATTGAAATGGAGAAAAATAATCATGTATTTCAGAGGACTGTTATCAAGTCGAACTCCCTTTCAATGTGGCAACATGACTTGTATTTTGCTGGAAAACAAGCTACTTGAAAGACCTATACGTTTTACGGTTAATGTCCCTAAATCCATTGCAATGTTAACTTTCCTATGCTATCAAAATAAATCCTCTCTGTCCCGCCATGTCAGCAAAATGAATTTTTGCACAAGCGATCTTTGAAAAAAGATCTAAAATTTTGCCTATTTGTTTCTTTCTGATTTATTTCCCAGAAAAAAATCTAAAGTTAAACCCTGTAGCTTTTTGGAAAAAGGTCGGGAGCGAAAGAAATGGAAAATTTGAAGAAATCAGAAGCACTATAAATTCAGAAAAAACTCTTAAAATGAATTGGCAGTTTTGAAAATTCCATATTTTTTCAATTTATTCCTCCAGGATTGTCTTTGTGTTTTTACATTTTGGACTCTTGTAGGGCATGAATAAAAGCTATAAAGTCAAATTTAAATTCAAATTGTAACTCTTTGTATTTGGTGTGTTCCAAACTTTTCAGCTTTCTAATCCGTTTCTTTTATTCTATATTTATTTATGAAACGAATTTAACCTTTACTTTATTTATGCTGTTCTACAAAGTTCCACTTTACACCCCTCCCCAGAAACATAACCAAGTTAGTACTATGTTTCAATGGGTGGAATATATCAGGCAAAAAAGGAAAATAATCGAAGCTTTTCTGGAAATCATGATTATGCCCCCCTCCCAGGCCCACCATTTCCCCAAAAACATCCAATCAAAAATTTTTAGATAGCCATATTGTACAGTGAAGTTAAAAGGTTCGGAAATCATACCTTTGAGGATGACATCCCCCCACCCACAGCCCTCAGCGCAAGGACTGTAAGCTACGCAGTAAGTTAGGACTGTAAGGGCTGTAAGTTATGGGTATCATATGCCTTTTAGCATAAGTTTTTGCATTCTTTCGGTTGATCTATGTGGGGACGCAATTCAACCCACTGATGTCTAGCAACATAAATTAATTATTATCTTAATCACGACGTCAGCACTTTTCCTGAGACCAAAATTATCCTACGGGTAAAATTATCATATCCCGCTTGTTTGTTTTAACTTCAGAAGAAAATTTAAGCTGTAACAATTCTATTAATTGGACTATAGAGCGTTTTAAAAGCAGCGTTTGAAATCTTTAATCGTGTTTTTCCCAGAGTGAGTTTTCGAAGAGTAAGACAATTTCATTCCCATATATTATTATGTCAAATAACCATGCGAAGTTTCACTTTAAGACGAAAAAGCTTGGGAGATAAAAATATCTAATAATATTACTTATTTAATATATCTTATTAAAGCAAAATGTACAGATATATGTGAGGCTACATTTGTTTGTTGGTTACATATGTGTGATCAGCGTGAGAGTGAGGAATAGCTCTAGTACAAAAGGAAGTCCTAAAAAAAGAGTTTAAAAAATTCATATCCAGACAGCAAAAAATTCAGCAAAATAAGGGAAAATCAATGAAACTGGCATTCCAGGACCTACATTTTGACAGGCACATATTTCTCGAGAAAGAAGGTGAAAAAAAAAAATCATTTTTCAATTTTCCCCCTTTTCTGAGCCAAACGCAAGGGGTTTATTGTGTCTATGCGTTTGGTATAATTTCGGGATAATTCCGTTTAAAATTGAAATCGACCCTTTTGAGTTTTATCAGACCGAAAGAAGTAAGGAAATTCGATAGAGCTTTTTCAAGCCGTTGAGCCACTTCGATTTTCCTCAACCAACTTCAAGTTCCAAATGAGAAAATACATCATCTCATTTAACTTACATTTCATTACATCTCATCCAGGTACATCATTTAAAGTCAATTCATCCAGATATATCATTTCATTTCATTTACAGGAAATGAATACTTTTGTATCCTGCCAAAGATGTTCTGGAAGGTTTACATTTGCACCAAACGGTCATATTGAGAGATACGTTACTAAAATATACACTATGAAAAATCAAACATTGAAACAAGTGCACATAATTAGGCCCATATTATATAGAAATAAAATCTAATAATCTACGTATAACCGAGAGGGACCTTGTCAAAGCGCCGAGAGGTGAGAGTCCACTGTGCAAGTACTTGGGTACCACTATCTGCAGGCCCAGATTTAGCAATAGGCCCACTAGGTCCGGGCCTAGGGGCACATAATGCCTGGTGGCACAATAGGTTGTCACTGAGTGATTTTTCTTAACAAAAATGGTACTGATTTATCGTCAACGTGCCAGGTGCACTCTGTCGCCGAGCTAGCTATTTACGGAAAAGAGATTTAAAACAATACAGGAATTCCGTAGCCACTTACGAACTGCAAGATGTCTCCTAAGAATGGTAGCTGAGAATTCGGTATAGTCTTTCATTTCTATTACTTTTGGCTCATCAGCTGCGTTCTATCCAGTGCTTCTACTATCCAAAATTTTTTGGGGTTTTCAAAAGAAAACGGAGCGGCAAATACGCTGTTGTCTAGATGGATACTACAACTATTTCTACTACCACTACTACCTCTAAACTACTACTTCTGTGGCAAGTATTACCAATCCTGAGGAAATTGAAATGAACGCATGTGGGGAAAGAGACCTAAATCAACACATACCATGCTCATACAGATTGTCAAAAGGGCGTATCAGCAATATTTTTATAACGCCTTGCCATGTCAAGATGAAACTTCCGGGGAAACATATGGGGGACTACTACTGCTACTACTACTATTATTGCTACTATTATGCTACTGCTGATATTAATACTGCTACTACTACCACTAACACACTACTGCTATTAAGGCTAAGCGCATGAAGAAGAAAAATTGAGAGAATTTGAACTAAATCAAAACACACTAGTGTATGCAGTTGGCAAAAAGGGCATATCTCAATAATAGATTTTGGTATTAAGTCCAGACTTTCAGAGAATGCTTAAAGAGGAAGGTAAATCGACCAATAGGCAATATATGCATGCTATTACTAATACTACTACCGCTGCTACTTTTACTATTGTTACTAATACCACTTTTACTGCTCCAAGTCCTACTTCTGTTGAAAGTAGTAGTGTCCTTATGACGACGAAGCAAAGCAATGGGGGAGAAATCCACCGTTTAGACTCTTCATTATTGTTTCTGCACCTTCTAGCTATATCCAAAAGACTGAATATGGACGAATTATCTTCATTTTAATAAGAACTTTGTTCCTATCCTGCGTCTATTTTTGAAGATTCTGGCACATTCCAAAAGAAAATATACCAGAGCTAGCAAAAGCTACCAAGCGACTTTCGGATATTGATACTATTGGGGAAGATCATATTCTGAATTACACCTACGACTTAGACGAGGGCACTTTGCTTCACAGGATTCCCTGGACGAAGAAATAAACATGCTCCCAGATCTTAGACCGATACTTGAACTACGTTTCGGCCGAATATCCAAACACCATTATTGTCTTTGATGGCTACGACATCGCTGCTTCGACAAAAGACGTGACTCAACCTATGTGAAACCGTGTCACTGGAAGGGAAATACTGTTTAGCCTAGAAATGACACTGACCACCAAAAAATTTTTTTTTCGTGCATATAGAATATAGCCCTTCGTCAATGTATTTTCTGATCATTTATGAGGCAAAGGTCTGAAAACCATCCAAGCTAAAGCTAATGCTGACTTACTTACTGCGGTTGAGTGTTCGAATACTTTGTACACTGTTGTTATCGGTGACGATACCAACTTGTATTGTTACTTTTATCATTTTATTCCTGAGCACCACAAGGTCTACCTGCACAGCGAGCCTAAGGCCTAAGCAATCCACTTCAGGTGCAACTTGGACATCGAAGCCATTGTTAAGAAGATTTGGACTGAAACCTGGAATTCCTGGAATTCACGCAATTCCTGGGCGCGACACAATTTCCCGTCTACATGGACTTGGCAAAGGGATTGCGCTTAAACGGCTTAGAGATAAAGAACAGGCTAGGGAAAATGCTTCAACGTTTTCTCGAATTGATGCTTTGAAAGAAGAGATTAAAGTAGTGGGAGAGGCTGCATTTTTTATATTGTACGGTGGAAAATCTACTGACAGTCTTGACAGTTACCGATACCGAATCTTTCCGTAGAAAGTAGTAACGTCTACAAATTTCGTCCATCCCCAAGATCTACCTCCTACTCCAGTAGCAGTGAAATTTCACAGTCTCCGAACTTGTCTTCAAGTGGAAGATTAGATTGAGCTTCAGAGACCTAACCACAGATATGGAGATCTTGAATCCTTTAGAGACGGGAGAGGGGGAAAAGAGATCATAGAATTTTTCTTACATGTATAAAAATTACAATAAATGCCCTTTTAAGCCCCAGATTTTACATTTTCTGTGTTTATGGGGAAAAGGGGAGTGGACTTACTATTCTCTCAGTTCTTTGATTGTATGTCTGAAAATATAAAAGTTATAAGTCATAAATTTTGAAATTTCTTTATGACTTTGAAATCATATACACTCTGAGGCTATGGTGGTCAGCCCTATACAGAGGGGAGGAGGTGAGAGGATCTACTAAAGAAATGCTTAACCAACTCTTTTCAGAAAATATATGCCTAAGAATTATAGGTTTTGTTTTTAACCCCACGAACTCCCCAGGAAGAACTCTCCGATGTTCCGTCCAAAGGCTCAGGCCCATCTTGCACCAATCATTTAGCTTATCAGGTTTTAATTACAAAGACGCCATCTATCCTGACAATATTTTTTAAGTGCAGGTGTACATTGCAAAAACCTAGGATAGGACAAAAGGAAATTAGGACAGTGCTGCTAAGGCCTATAAGGCCAAAGAGTTCATTTTCATGTGAAGGCTTTCCAATTTTCCGACAGGGCAGTCCTTTCTACTAATTACTTTTAAAAATATTATATAAAAAGGAATTAAAAAAAGATGTATTAAAAGACTAAGATGAGCAGAAATGAACTCACAAATTGAGTCAAACCCAAAGCAAACACAAATTAATACCACTGAGTAAATGTACCAGTACTGAAATGAATAATTACATCAAATGAAGAGACGCAAAATATTGATTTAGATGAATCCTAAAATGGATAGAACTTACAATGAATAATGAAATCAAACTTAAAACAAACGGAAATTACCTCAAATAGGAGTAGAGCTACAATTCCCTAAATATAATTGGCCAGAGTATCATTTGTGCTTTACTGAAAACAAAACATATTTTCAGCATTTTTATAATTAGAACAATGAAAAACAAAAATCTCTTAAGAGTTTTATAAATTAGTATCATCATAAACACAGCAATAGCCGCAACTAAGCAATGAAAAACAAAAACCAATTATGGGCGAAAGCTTAAAAATGTGTACTAGAAATACAAGTGTCTATTGATAAAAAATGCCATTGAATCTGATTTAGGAACTACAATTCTTGCCAATAAGGATTTAAAGGTTTTGAAGATTTTCGTGGGCAAATGATTTACAATATATTCGTCCGGCCTACAAGATAGATCGTATGGCCAAACAGCGATCAAGAATTTTGATATTATTTTTGATCCTTTCAATCATTCCAATATTTGACGATGCGTACGCACATTCTCTGTTTAATTCGGCTGAAAAATTTTATGCTGGATACAGAGTTCAGGTTGCTACTGCACCAGAATTTCCTCAGATCGGTGAACCTTCACAGTTTTTGATAAGAGTAACAGAAGGTTTTGATTATGAAGAAGTTGATCGCTTTACTATGGGAATTAGGGTTTTCTACCAAGATGAGCAAATAGACGCAATTCCCCCAACTTCTATTGAAGGTTCGCATTGGGACTTTGATTATATTTGGAAAAATTCTGGAAACCACATAGTAAAGATCGACCTTTATGACATGGGAGGAACTTCAGGGGTTCTAACTTATTCATTCAACATGGGAACACAAAGTCCGTTTGGATATATCTTCATAATTGCAATTACTGTTGGGGCTTTGTTTTTTGCAGGAATGATGATTTACATCTACTTGCCAAAGTTGTTAAAAAGACTCAAGCAGTAGCAGGCATAGGATTTCTAGAGATTCTAAATGCAAACAGAGTTGTTAGCAGTACCATTGAGAATAGCAATATTCCAATTCCTAAATGGATAGCTACCAATACTGCATGTAACATTGTGTCAATTACTAGTGCACCTAAGGTAATTTGTGTAACTACAAATACGGTAGCAAGAGTGCTTGTAACTTTGATTTTAAGATCAGCATTTTTGTTGAGAAAACTTGCAACCATAGTAGCAATTACCAAAGCCCCAGTTGTGGCTGCTGCCAACCTATGAATCCATTCAATTAGATATTCTTCTGAAGGCATGATTCCATTTGGACATAATGGCCATTCAGGACAAGTCAACCCAAGTCCAGCAGCTGAGATATATCCTCCCAAGAACATCAATGAATAGAGTACTATCATTGTTGATAGGGCCAGGTACTGAATTGCCAAAATTACTCTACTATGAAAGTGCCCTGCATACCTTGCATTGCGTGTCCAGGTACAGTACAGATGTAATAGTAGGTTCCAGGAGCGCCTGCCATGAATGTAACACTACCAGACTCACCTGGTTTTAATGCAATTTGGCCTCGGTAGATTTTCGTCAAAGGCCCGCTTTATGGTTTTCATCACGTCTGTCCAGTTCGCTTGGGCCTTCGGCCCTCGCACATGTGTTATCATGGCGTCTCTTATCCTTCGATTGAATGATGCATGGGCTTTGTCCCTCGCACGCTTGAAATTTTCTTCCAGTATTAAATTCTGATTTTAATCTTGTTACTTTTTTAATTCTTTTTTAGTTGGCGAGTTTCCGATCCCTCAATTTTTGCCCTATGTCTCTCAAATGGTTTTTAAAAAACAATTATGTCTTTGAAATTGCGTACATTACTAAAGTTATAGAAAAATATTAGCACATGGGTGATACTCTAAACATGTACTTGTTTTGAAGGTTGCCAGTTTGGATGGGTCTGGACGAAAAGAGCTGATTGTTGAAGGAGTTCCGCATATTTTTGGATTTACATTATTGGGAGACTATATCTATTGGACCGATTGGCAGCATCGAAGCATTGAACGAGCACACAAGAAAAATGTTCATGAACGACGAGTGGTTATTGATCAGCTTCCAGACCTAATGGGCCTAAAAGCTATTGATATGACGAAAAAGAGAGGCTGGAATACATGTGCAAATAATAATGGCAACTGTTCTCATTTGTGTTTTTACAAGCCTTCAGGCCATGTTTGTGCATGTCCTATGGGTAAGTTTACTTTTAGGATTGTTAAAGTCTGCCGGCTAAAATTGTAAATGCTAAGAGAAGTTATTCACCATGGAATATCCTATAAAACAATTTGTGGGTGGAGGGATTTCCTTCTTGCCCCCCCCCCTTTTTTTGAATATCAGTATATCAAAAAACTGCTAGTAAAGTCCATTAATGAGCTTTTAATTTTCAAGAATATGAGTAAAATATTTTCCAGAGAAATAAGATTCAAATCTGTTACCACTTTTATTCAAATTTTAAGGTAGCACTGTCATTTACTGGGTTGTTTTCGATCAAAACAAAATTCTTCAATGACCTAAACATTACTAGACAGAAAATCACTAAAAACTAATAACGATTGAAGTCGTGTCTTCAGATAGCTTTCTCGTCACAGTATATAAAATTGATTCTGAAGAGTTTAAAGGTTTATGAGTAAAAATCTCTGTTTGTCTTCTTAATTATTTTCAATGTAATTGTATCTACTTTTAAATCTAGAAGACAAAAGTTAAAATAGTGATAGATGTCGGTTCTACTGGTGCTACATTAACCTTTGGTCATGTTTTAGGGCTCCCCTGTACCTAATAACAACCCACTCTTCCACTTTGAGCTTTGAGACACCATAGCGGAGTGCATTATACACTGGACCGGCAATCCTATGGCCTTAAGATTTGGGTTCATATACTGATGCGCTAATACCAAAGTACTAACTTTTTGTGGGATTATTGGTGTGACTAAAAATTCGGCCGGTTGGGGTGAGGAAGCACTGGGCCTTTAAAACCTAAGTCTCCATCAAGTTGGATACACACAAACATAAAAGTGAGCTGCCAGGATGTTAAGATAGTCAAGTAGGTCACCTAAGTTGATACAATTATCAGCTCAGTTGGTAATCTAGAAGGAGAGATATCAGAAAGGGCAGCAAACTTGAATGCGTTCTTCTGCCACCGACTTCTCAGAATATTTCACACACCACAGATCAGCCACATCAGAAGAGGACGAATCTACTGCACCTCAGTTGCTATTATTGCGCTGTAGTCGACAGTCTTGGCCCAAGACTCAGACAATGACAGTAGATGCTGTCCAGACGAAACTATCGCTGCTCTGGTGCGATCATCTACTTTGTCTTCTTCTCAAGCACTCTTTCAACTTACCGTTGACGACTTTGATACAACTGCAAACGGCTGGACGTGCAACCACACACGCAAAGGACAGACGTCATCTACGGTGGACACACTACCCGGAGTATCAACCCTAATTAAGCTTAAGCTTTTAATTACTTTTTAAGTAAGCTTTTAATTACCCTCGACAGACCACTCAGGAGAAGACAAACAGCGCTGATGTCTGTATTTTTTTTTACACTGGCGACGTTGCCAATCAAGAGCTTTTAGTCAAAATAAGTCAAGTATATAAATTTATAACCGCCAAGTACGCCAAATAACAAAAGAGACAACTTATTCTTGTCTTTTTTATTTTTGGGTTCTATTGTCACAATATTACCGCAAAAATGAAAAACTTGAGCGATACCGAAAACCTATTAATTTTGGGAGAGATATAATTAACAATAGCTGATTGAAAATAACCAAAGTATACTAGAAATCACCAAGTTTACCAAGTTCAAAATCGCCAATATCAAACAGTTCGTGGTAACGAACTGTAGTAAGGAGCGACCCCGACGCCCGCGCAGTCGAAGTCCACGGCGGCGGCCGCGGCCTGCAGCGCGATGCCGTAGAACTTCACGGAGCGGAAGTTCCAGAGCGACTCGTAGTTCGCGACCGTGCCGCCCGAGGTCAGGTGCCCCCAGGCGCACACGCCCTGCTCGGGGTCGAGGTTCATGCCGAACATGCGCGCGAGCTGGCGGCCGGCCTCGAGCTCCTTCTCGAGGGTGACGGGTGCCCCTTCCTCGCTGACGTTGTTCGGGTTGTAGAGCATCGTGGCCATGCCGGCGATGAGCCCCGGCATGAGCAGGTCGGCGTTCATGTGGCCGATGTACCGCGGATGGAAGAACGGCACGGCGCGCTTGAGCTCCGCGCTGATGCCGTAGAGCTCCGTCTTCATGCGATCGACGAACTCGATCGACGCCGGGTCGTGCTGCGCGGAGGCACGGCTCGAGGGGCCGTCCTCCGGATGGAAGTTGCGCCGCCAGAAGGCGTGGTCGCGCACCAGCTCCACCAGCAGGGACTCGAACGCCTGGGCGTTCTCGGCCTGGGGCCCCAGGAAGTACGGCTGCAGGAAGTCCAGCGAGTCGCTCACGACAGCTCTCCACCCGCCGGGCCCGGCCCGGCGAACCCCGAGGCTACGCCATTCGTGCAGGCGTCTGAACAATGCCCAAGTGTCCCCTTCGCGCCACGAGGCCCTGCTCGCTAGGCTGCCGATGTGGAAGGGCAGCAGCAGTCTCAGGGCGGGATCGGCCGCGCATCGCAGGATGCGCTCCTCGACCCTACAAGCCGCGCCCAGCTGGTCGCACGCGTCGCCGAGCGCTTCATGGCGCTGGCGCCCGAGGACTTCGGCGAGGGCATCCATTGGGCCCTGGCCGCCGTCGGCGAGTTCACGGGCGTGGATCGCAGCTACTGCTTCGAGCTCGGCGACGACCGCAGCACGATGACCAACACGTTCGAGTGGTGCGCGGCCGGCATCGAGCCTGAGCTCGAGAACCTCCAGGACGTACCCACGAGCACCTTCCCCTGGTTCGAGGCCCGCTGCCTCGGCCAGGGCGTGGTCGTCTCGGTGCCGCGCATGGCCGACCTCCCCGCCGAGGCCGCCGCCGAGCGATTGGTTCTGACCCTGGCCGCCTTGCTGATTGCCCTGCCCGGCTCCATATCCACCGCCCGGATTACCACCGCCCATTACAACTTATCGTCCAATAAAAATCAAATGCTGTGCTGCCCATTCCACGAAGACAAAAAGGCGAGCATGAAGATTTATCCGGAAACGAACACGGTTTATTGCTTTGCGGGTCATTGCCGGGTGAGCAATCTGGACGTCATAGATTTTATTATGCAAATGGATAGTTGCACTAAGCATGAGGCAATTATGAAGGCCAAAGATCTAGTCGGCGGTCAGCCGGCGCCTGTTCAGTTGGAGGCGTCCCGGCAAGATCCGACGACAGAAAAGCCAAACGAGTTGGCTGGATGTTTTGAGGAATATGTAGGGTCTATAAAACGCAGTAAGCCGGCGCAAAACTATTGCACAATGCGAGGCTTGGATTGGCGTGCCCTGGATCTTGGTTACAAAAGCCGGAAGACTAAAGAGGCTTGGGGCCGGGGCTGCCTATTGTTCCCTTTGCGAGATCGGAAAGGAAAAATCGTGAGTCTTTACGGCCGCTCGATTCATGGGCCGGGTCATTATTATCAAAGTGGTCGCAGCGGTCTTTATCCAGGTTATCCCGACGCCTCGGCCAAGACTTTGATTGTATGCGAGAGTGTGATCGATGCGGCGAGTTTGCAGCAGATCGATTTGCCGCTAGATGATTATGCAGTGCTGGCTTTGTACGGCGTCAACGGCCAAACGGCGGAGCATCGCCTGGCCATTTTGCAAATGGAAAAGCTCCAAGAAATCATCTTTGCGCTCGATGGAGATGAAGCCGGTCGTCAGGCCTGCGTTCAAAACCGGGATCTGCTATGTCTAATGTTAGGGCGGATGAAGCCAGAGATTAAATATACCATGCTTCGCCTTCCGGAAGGTGAAGACGTCAATAGTCTGGCGGCGGCGCATACCGATGCTGAGGGCTTGTTTGCCCAACTGTTGAACGAACGAGTAGTTTTTCCGGAACAAAATCGGATCGCCAATACGCCAGATCAGGGTATTGAAAGGAGGGAACCGGCGGCAGAAGTCAGGTCTATCCGTCCGGCGCTTCAAACGTCCAATGCGTACAATCTGATTTATACGACTAGCTTTGCCACCTATTATATAAAAGGCGGCCTACGCTACGGCGCTCGCGATCTGGATAGTCTCAAAGTGACCTTGGTGGTAGAAAACGCCGAAGGGCGCAAGAGCCGCAACAAGCTGGATCTAAATAAACTAAATAATCTGCAAAACCTGAAAATAAGTGTTGTCGGTGGATTTGTTTTTTTCTTTCCTTTTTATCAATATTAAATAATTAGCGTATGTAGCTTATTTGGAAACCATGGTCTTCATTACGTTTCTAAAGGTAGTAAGTCTGTACAAATAGCCGAAGATCTCCAGACAACATTGTTTGGTGCGACAAAATACTGTTAGTAACTGTGTATTGTCCTCAGAAGAGTTAATAATGACCCTTAAGAGGTTCCTAGAACTTAAAAAAGAATGTTATTTTAATTTTGTTCCTTGTTTAGAACCTTAAACCTTCATTACAAAAACAACCTCTTGGAAGTATTTTAACCCCAATGAACCCTGTCTTGCAAATTTTCTAGCAATTTACTTTTGTAATTTCTAAATATCTCCTGGAGTCTCATCTCAAAAACTCGTCAAGATTACACATGGCCAAGTTTAACCCTGACTCTTAGAACCATCTTGCAAGCAAAAGTCACACTTTTCCATTATTTTTCTGGCAAAATTCCTAGATCAATTACAAATTTATCTCGGAGAAATTTATTGTTTCAAAACATGCTAAAAGTGGATGATTAATCAAAAGAGCGCTCTACAACACCGTATAGAGATTGCCATTTCTAAACGCTAATGCATAGAATAGCAGATTCTTACGGCAAATTCTAGATCCCTTGCTCTTACTTTAATTTTTCATGTCACCAACCCCCTTCCCATTACTCTGGAAGACTTTGGAGTTTCTTTCGTTGGTGTACCTATCCTGAATTTTCTACCAGCTTCTGAAGGGGGAGCTCCGTACGAGGTGTACCTAAACATTATTTTAAGGAGTACGACGTCGCATTTCCTAGGGATTACTCTCTCAGGATGATGTACCTATCCCAGGAACGGCAGCAATGAAACGCTTAATGAGCTTGTAGATGACACCACAATCAGACATGTGTATGTCTCAACGTGAAGCAATGAATACTGCACTGGTTATGAAGTAAGAGAAGATAATAAGCGCCCTGTCAAGAAAAAATAAGGTGAATTATTTTATAGAAGGGATTCTAAACATCCTAAGTTGTTCATTAATATTCATAATACATAATAGTTTACGTCACAATGCTTCATTAAAAATGTCCTTTTGTACTATATTGTTATAATTCTTCGATTTTCAAAATTATTTCCCTATCAAACTTTCAGCAAGTCTTCGGTCATTTCTAATGTCAGAGTTGAATTGAATATTTTGCTTCAACAGATAGGGAGTCTAGACTTCACCAGGGAGTGTCAATAAAACTAAGCTCTGAAGAGAAATAGCAAGTTATGTCAAGCGAGAGAGATCAAGTAATGTCCCGATGCTAATTCCGGCTTGTATGTCTGAATGAAAAAAAAATTCTTAAAGTTTCTTCCACTGATTTTTCGAATTAAGAAGCTGCTTTGAGTACAAATGCATTAAAGCATATTAAGAAGCCTCTATTTTTACTAGCACAAAAACAGGAAGACATTATTTACTAAATTCAAGATTGAACCGGCTGGAAAAATAAATTTTTGAACCGATAACCAATAAAAAGTGAAGCTAAGTAAGGATTTTTATTTTTGTCAATCAGGGGAAACAAAGTTGGTAAATTGAACCTGAACATTTAGCAAATCTTCATTATTTGAAACTGAAGGGTTATTTGCGATAAGACATGTCCTACCGGCAAAAATAAGTTGTAGTTGTGGATATCAAATGGAAATCGAAGCTTGCCAATAAGACCAAATAGTGGATTTCATGGCGAGTATAAGTAGGGAGAAATTTATTTGATATCTGTCCACGCTTCAATTGTCCTAATTAACTAACCTCAGCGGACCAACATTTGCAGTTGGGTCTCAGCTTTGATTTTGCAAGGTTCTCAAAATTTTATTTATTTGACGAAGTTATTGATTTACAGTAAAGAAAACGGAATAATTAGTTAGTTATTATAGGGACATAAGCGCAATTATTTGACTTCGGCATTAAAAACCACCAGTCGGGAGCACTTTCCACAAGCAGCCATGATTTATGAGCCTAGGCCTAGAAAAGCCTTCATGAGCCTAGAAAATCCTTGTTGGTTAATGAATATTGGTCTGGAGGTTTTCCGCTTATCGCGAATATTGGATTAAAATCACTAGCTGGCTAGCCAATTATACCCTTTACATTCTAAATTAAAAACTGCTGCCCTGGGTTCTCACTGATGCCTTTTCATGCAACCAACAAATTGCATGAACCAAACAAAAATCCCTCTGGTTTTTTGCTGCAAGTTTGTCACAATATGTGTCACAATAGTTGAACAGTTTCATCAGAATATTTCTACTGAGCCATTGAAAGTCATCCTGTGTATTTGGGCTAACTTAATAACAAACTCGCGGTAACATGCTCAAGTGACATTTCATTTGATAGCCCTTTACAAGTAGATTTCGAATATCATAACTGTTACTAGAAGAAGAGTTGACTTTTTAGATTTTGTTTGTTTAAAGTATTTGGGATTTAATATTGGGGAATATCTGTTTGATATTCAGGAAGTCTGATGGTTTACACAGCCTACTATTACTGGTTTGCTAATATATCTCCTAAGATAAGATATTAATACCCGAAATCTAGAGTCGTTTTTGTTTGTCTTGGATGGAAGGAAGAAGGTTTTCAGTTACATGTAATATGGGAAAAAATAGGAAGGAAGGTTTTTGTCGAGGAGGAATACAATGGAAGTTTCAATCAAATATTGCTTTGACTGGATATTAAAATTTATCCGGAAAATATTCCCAGCATACTTGCAGTTTTTAAGCAATGTTCTACTGTTGAATTTGGAATAAAAATGCAATGGTAAAAATACCATTTCCTCTATTTCCCTTAACCTAACCTTTTGCTTCCTAATTTGGAGTAAATGTAGTTTGATTTGTTTTCTTTTTGTCTCTAGTAACAGAGTTGATGACCTTCAAAATATGCTATTTTCTAATGATAAGGAGCAGGTAAAAACTCATAAGACAATTGGACTCCGCTTGGAGAAAATACACATTAATGGATAAATAATTTCCGAGAAAATTAGACTGATAATCCCTAGTTTCCGAAGTCGTTTTCATTGGATGTCACATACTACCCATGAAAGGTTAGATATCCCTGGCCAAAAAAACTGACAAATCTCTGATTATTCCTTTTTTTAAGTATGTATTGAAAAATTTATTGAGTCAATCAGAACGATTAAAAAATACTATATTTTATCCTTTGGTATATTTCAGGCATTTTGTACACAGACGACTCTATTTGCTCGCATAATGTTAAGAAATCTGGATGATGTAAAAGGGAAAAGTTCAATGCTTGGGGACCACGCCATTTCGTTTGAGACTTAACTTATAAAATATAACATTCTCTAAGTTTTAAGTTTCAATTTACTCGCTTAAATATAATACTTAATTGTCTAACAGTTTACTTGGCTCATGAAAAGACAGCAATCAATTGATAAATCATGGCCCTGCAAAGAAAAAAAAAACGCTTATGGGGATCGACCCAAACACATGAAGTGAAGCCATAAGCCTAAAACACCTGTTACCAAAAATCAGAGAATCATCTCGCATGCGACCAAAATCTACTCAAATAACATGATGAAGCACACCCCTCTTTTCATGGGCCATCGGGTTCAAAACATGAGTATCGCCTGAGACCACGTGCGGAACAAACCCGATCAGGTTTCAACAACTAATTTCTTATTTCTGAACAGAATGAACAGACAGTTTATATTTTATGACATTATTGGATGACAGATTAACCAACCGTAAAATCTGTGACTGGCTAATCTAATAAACTGGCTAATTGACTAAAAAAATTGGCTAATTGGTTAAATTGGCTAATCAAAATACACTATGTGCATTCATCATTTTTTTCAAAGGTGTAACTGTGTTGTCCTGATCTCACGTCGCTATGAGACCTGATTCCCCCTAAAACGCCTAGTTTTTGTGATATTATGCTTTCTAAGTGGCTTTAAATGCATTACCCAGGCTCCTGACTTAGAAAACGAGGTCTCCCACATTGAACTAAGGAGTTAAAGGTTCCAATATCTAAATCTTTTTTCCTAATATATAAATTATATCTATTTTCCAATTACAGTTCGCTTAAAAGTTTCTCCATTTATTAGTTGATGATTTTATTAAACAAATTTTCCTAATCGGAAATAATTTATCTAATAAAATGATTTCCGTCTAAGTTATAACAAGTCGCCAATAGTGCAAACGGTTAGAGCGCTTGACTCAGAATAGGAAGGTGTCAGGTTAAATTGTGGAAGCCTGCAACATTTATAGTAATTCTGTATGTCAAATGAAAACACAAAAAGATTGCAAAAACTATTCGCACCGACCACCATGGCCTAGTTGGTTACACGACTGGTTTGATCCCCCGGTTGCAATCCAAAGCAGTCCGACTCTCAGTGCTACCTCTGCAGCAGTGGATGATGTTGATTAGATCTGGCCACAGATCATCGATTAAGATGAAGCCAACTTTCCTTCAAACAAAAACGTTTTGAGGTTCGCCTCAGAACCCAGGCTGATGCAAGATCATCAACACCAGAAAAAAAAAACTAAAAACTTTGACAGCCTGGGAGAAGGATGTTGAAAAAATTTTAATATTACCTAAATTATTTTTAAATATTATTTTTGGACTCAAAAGAATTTGTGCAATATATATACACAATTAGTGATAAGGAAAAAGTTAAAGAAAGATGGGTGGAACATTTTGAGAATGTGCTAAACCGAGATACAGTTGAAGGAAAAGATATAGATGAAAATGAAAAAGCTTGTGATACCTTTGATGTGAAGAAAGATTTGTTTCGTGAGGAAGAATTAGCAACAGTACCAAAAGGAATTTAAAAAATCAGGCTCCAGATGCTGATTTTGTGGTAAATGTGTTTCTTAAATATGATGGCTCTGAGGTTCAAAATAAGTTACTGAAGATTATGAATATAATTTTTGAAAAGGAGGAAGTACCCAGCGATTTTATGAAAACCTTATTTAAGAAACTGTATAAGAAAGGTGATAAGAGTGAGTGTGGTAATTATCGAGGTAATTATTGGTCTGATCTCAGGAGGTAGCAAATTATCTAGTAATTTGATACTTTTTAGACTGAGAGATGCTGTAGACAAAGTTTTAAGAGAAGAACATTGCGGTTTTAGAAAAGGTAGAGGGATGCGTCGACCAAATTTTCACACGTAGGTTAGTAATTGAGAAGTACCTTTGTTGTCAGAACCTTTGGCCCTCAGTTTCATAGATTATGAGCAAGCGTTCGATTCTGTTGATAGAAGAGCTTTAGCAAAGGCCATAGCCGTGTACTGTATACCAGACAAATACATTAAAGTGATTAGTGCTATGTACGAGAAAAACACTGCTGCAGTTAATGTACGAAATGAGGTTAGCAGCTGGTTTTGTGCTAAATCAGGAGGTAAGAAGGGTTGTGTTCTATCCCCCTTCACGGATCATTTTGATGGACTATCACAGGAAAGGCAATAGGAGACCACGGAATCAAATGAGGAGGAAAACTCTCCCGGGCTTAGATTATGCTGATGATTTAAGCATATTAGATGAAAGTGCGAGCAAAATGTATGAGCTTTTAGAGGTTTTGGGAGTTCACGGTGCTAGAATAGGTTTGAAAATTAATGCTCCGAAGACTAAGTGACTAAGGCTAGGAATGAGCGAAGATGAAAAAAAAGACGTTGGGTAACGAAAAGATTAATCAGGTGGACAGCTTCACTTACCTTGGTAGTATCAAACAGTTCGTGGTAACGCACTGTAGTAAGGAGCGACCCGGCTCAATAGTAACCAAAACTCTAAAAAATGGAATTTTGATACCAATAGCTATATCAAACAATAAAACAACAGTTAGGGCTTTAAATGTACCAAAACGTAACAAACACTCCCCCCCCCCTTCCAAAGAAGAGTTCAAGATAAGGTAAAAAATATTTGATCCTGTATTTGGTAGTTGGATTATTTTTTTCGTCCACTGAAAATCCAAATTCAATAGTTTTGCTCAAAAAGTAAATGGTTAAATTTACAATTAAAGAGAGCCACGAGTCCAAATTCTGCAACTAAACTATGGAAGAAACTAAATTAAAAAATTGGGCCTGAGTTTTTCAGGACTAATTTCGCATTGGGATGGATACAATCAAAATAGTGACCTGATAACTGATTTAATTATTGGATTAGCAAGGTTCTTTTAGAAGAAATCGGAAGCTACTAGCGCTACCGATGGTGCAAGTTTGTCCAATTCAAAACAAGTTGAATTTTGAACTATCAGGTTCTGGATTTCAGTAAGGGTCGGACTTAATTTGTTTCTGAGCTGAATGAAATATCCTGAAAGTAGATAGGTTCTTTAATTTGTAAAATTTTATTGATTATAAAAACGTTAGGGCTATGTTAGGCCGAACAAGGGCACCTTTATGCCATTTCGGCAAAATTTGCTCATTCATCTTCGGCTCAATGCATGAAAAAAGCAAAAGAAAAAAAAATCAAGAGTTGTATTTGGGATTTTGTAATTCCTTCAGAATATTCCGAAATCAATCAAATGTTCCACACCTGGAAGTTTTAAAACAGCAAAGTAATTACCAGCAAATATCATTTTTCCACCATATTACTGCCCAACCACCATACCACCATGCAGTCCAAATACAGCGTCAACAATGAGTTCTAAGAGGGTAACAATAACCCACAACTGGGTAGGGTAGGAAGGGGTAGGGTAGACGAGTGCACTGAGGTTCTGATACTATCACTCGCTTAAGCTTGGCTATTTGAGCAATTAAGCAGTAAGACCGAAACTCGATTTGTATTGGGTTTTCAATCTATACCATTTAGTTTAGAGAAGGGCATCTATTCGAAACCCGAGAAAGCGACATGCTAAATTGGTTTATATGTAATTCAAGAGAAACACTTAAATGAGAATCTATCTGAGGCTTGTTTTCAATAGCTTCGAAAATATATCATTAGAAAACAAACTTGTGAAACAGTTCAACTTACTTTGATGTACTTCAGCTGCTGGGGTGTCGTATTTTTGAAGTTGCTGGAAACTGATCTTGAGACTGTCCGCTACTTCTTTTTGGGTTTTTCCAGCGCTCCATCGCATGTGACGGATGCGGCGTCCTACATGAACATCAACGGGATGCTTAAGGAAGACTTTTTGAAGCTTAAGGAAAAGTACTTTTTGGGAAGAGAAAAGGAACTCAAAAGTATGCCTTTCGTACAAGTATACATAGTTACCGTACTAAAGTAGAAGTAGACCTTCACAAAATTCAACATCAGGTTCATATATGCTTAAGGAAGTACTGATCTTAGGTTCAATCTATGTTTGGGATGTGATTATGTGAAGTATTTGGTGCACTGTTATGTCGTTGTATACTCTTGGTTGATGCAATGAGGTACAACAAAGACGTTGGACCTCTTTATGTAAACACCGCAAACATCCGGTATATGGCATTGTAATCTGCTCACTATTTTTGCAACCTTTTATTATTTGTATCTTGTCTTAGATTTTGAAACAAACAGAAATAAGTATTGGCTCAGTATTATGCTTAGAATCTGCTTAATGTTGGGGTAAATTGAGATGAATATGCTTATCAAGGCTAAGTTTGTAAAAAGGGTCTTTGCTACATATAGGGACCGGAACAAAGCAGTGATAACACTTCCTGTACTTATCACATCCCTTTATTTCCTACTATGCTTCGCCCACGGTGATGTGGATTCTTACTTGTTTAGATCGCCCACGGTGATGTGGATTCTTACTTGTTTAGATTGCCCACGGTGATGTGGATTCTTACTTGTTTAGATCGCCCACAGTGAATACCACTTCCAAATCCTTATGTTATGCTGTTCATAGCTTTCATCGAAAGGCACTGTGGTGTATACCTTTTAGTTCTAGTGATCTTTTTACCGTATCAATTTTCTCTTGTTTTCCAGAAAGAGAATTACTTGTTGCGGAAAAGGAACGCATTGTAAATGAAAAAATGACCAGGTACAATATTAACGAGTATTTTGTAGGAACAATTTAACTACAGTGATGCTACGATACACGTATAATTTATTACAAGCCGCACGTTGGGAATTATCCTATAGTCATATCTCTATCATGGTCATAAACGTCACCATCATCATGATCATCATCATGATCATCATCATGATCATCATCATCATCATCATCATCATCATCATCAACAGTCGCGGTGTGGCCCCGGATCGACAGCCGGTGCGGCATTTCGGCGGCGCGCTTTTTCAAGTCGATCTCGAATTGCGAGTTGGCGCGGGCCTTGCCAAATACGGCGATGGTCAGCGGCGGTGCTGAAATCGCCTCAAGCGCGGCGGCGATATCGGCCAACCGGTCGGCGCCCTTGGTTGCGTCGATGTTGCCGATGTAGACCGCTTCCGGCGGGGTCTTTCGCGGGACAGCTGGCCCCTTTGAGGCAATGTTCCAAAGCACGGCGCCGGGATGCGGTGCGCCCTTTTCCAGGGCCCGAAACCGGGATTCTTCGGCATCGGTGATAAAAAAGATGAAGTCGCTGCAAGCCTTCATCCGGGCCGCCATCATCTCGCCCCAGCGTGATTCCGGCAGATGAGTGCGGCAGTGAAGCGCGATCGGAAGCTTGAGCCGGCGCTTCAAATAGGCCCCCATGAAGGCCAGGCCTTCATAATTCAGATGCTGAAGCTGCGCCCGAGGTGCCTCGGCCAGCCGGATCACGGCCCCCAGGGCAGCCGGTAGATGTATCAGCCGTGGCATATGCGCGATCAGGTTCTTGGCGCTTTTTTCGCGGCGCGGCACGTAGGAGAAGATGCCCGGCACATGACAGGTCGGGATGGCGTGCGCCTTGTATTTCTCGGCGATCGGGCCGGCCTGGCGGTGGGCGACCAGGGGCTTTATCCGCTCTGGATCGAGGCGGCTCAGCAATTCGAACAGGCTGCGTGACGAGCCGCCCCAGCCGCCTTCGATATCGATGGACAGGCTGTTGATCACGGCGCGGCCCTGTCCCCGGGATTGACGCCATGACCGGCGAGATACTGCGCGATATGCGGCGCGATCGGTGTCCAGGGGCCGAGCGGGTCCCGGGCGTTTGACCACCAGCTTCGGATCGCGTATCCGCAGAGCGGCGCCATGATGTATTCCAGGTACTGCCGCTCGAACCGGTGCCACCGGGCGCGGCCGAGCGGCGCATGCAGGGCCTTCAAGGCGAAGCGAACCGGTACCAACCAGGCCGGACGGATCCGCTTTTTATTCACCGGGATGTCGGTCCAGACACCGCCCCAATTCGCCCGATGCAGCATGTCGCGATAGAAGCGCTGACGGGCCTTGCGGGATCGGGGTTGGGCCGCCCAATAGTCGAGATAGCGGTCATCGGCGAACACCTGTTCCGTGGCGTTTTGGAGATCTTCAAAATTCTCACTGAAAACCCTTACCTCGACCGGTGCATCCAAGGGAGGGCCCTGTTCCATAACGCGGAGAATGGTTTGGGCGTCCAGCAAGTGGTCATTGGCGAAACGGTTAATTTTGTCAGCGAGCCCCGCAAGATTGTCAACGCTTTGGGTTTGGACCAGGATTTGGGCCAAATGGGGACTATCCGGCCGGCGCGGCAGGTTGTAGTAGAACTGAGGCGTGCTTCGGCCAACGAAGGTACTGTAACTCGTGACATCCGGTTGGACTCTCAAGAATTTCTCCAGCGTCTCGGCGGCTTCGTTGGTCCGATCCAAATGAGTTCCCTCGGGTAATTCCACGCTAATCAAGAGTTGGTTGCGATCGGCATAGGGAAAGAATTGCTGGTCAATTTTGCCTGCGCCAACTGCACTAGTCAGCAAAAGCACAAGAATGCCTAAGCTAGTGAGATAAGGGTGCCGTGAAGCAACCTTTGCTGCGAATTCGGCGATGTTGGATAAAGGGGAATGTCCTTTGTTTGAGCCGGGACGCAGGAACTTGGCGGCGAGGATGGGCGTGACAAAAATAGCGAACAGATAGCTGATGGCCAAGGTCAACATCACCACGATGGGGATGGCGCGGGTAAAGTTGCCCACATTGCCGACCGCCAGGAGCATGGGCAGGAATGCAGCCAAGGTTGTGCCGGTGGCGAACAGCAACGGCTTGGCCATTTCCTTAACTGCCAGACAGGCAGCCTTGAACCCAGCCACGCCTTGGTCCACATGGCGCTGAATGGATTCAGCCACGACGATTGCGTTATCGACGAGCAGACCCAGTGCAATGACGAATGCCGCCATGGAAATTTGATGAAGTAATCCCCCTGACAGGTTGAAAACCGCGATGGCTGTAAACGTAACCAGTGGGACTACCGTCGCCACAATCAGGCCGAGCCGGAACCCCATGAACGCAATCAGCACCACCGAGAGAATGCTGATTCCCAAAAACAGGGAAAATCCCAGTTCTTGGAGACGGGTTGCGACGCGGCCGGGTTGAAAGGTGATGAGCTCGATTTCAACAGGATCCAAGGACGGTGCCATGCGATCGAGACAAGTACGTACCTTTTCGCCGAAGGCCACAAGGTTGATGGCGCTGCGAGATTTCGGTGACTTGCATATCACGCCTCCTGGTTGAGATGATAAAGGGACAGCTACCGAGTCATACCAGAAATGGGAGTTCCTTTCCTTTACTTAGTGCCGTGCTTACGGTCATTTCCATCAAGATTTACTAAATGTTTAAAGTAGAAAAGTCCAAGGTTGTAGCAGCCTCTACTATAGCTACTATACAAGTCGTAAGACAACGGATACTTTTCTGCTGATCATCAAATCTCATTGAATTCCAGTCTTTTAGCAACAGTAAAAACTCAAGTGCAGCAATAATGTTTTTTGATAAAATCTAATGATTTCAGCATTAATGGGATGCACTGTAATATAAACATCTTTAGTTAGACATAGAGAAATAAAAAACATGTCACAAGTGAGACTCGGACCCGCTCCATCAACAGAGCCAGGCGACACCTAATGTTAACATACCCCCAATTTTTTTAGTCACCACATTAGCTCCCTATCATCTACCGATGGATACCGCATCAAGCTGAACACGATTGGAGAGCAGACTATTTCGGCCATCAGTCCTGGCTTCATAGCTTTATGCTTGCTGTTAAGTTATATTTTTACTTTCTGAATGAATTTTCTGATTTATAAAATATTTATATTTTGTTCTCCTCCAATATTAGACCCCTTCTGCTATATCCAAAAAAAAGATCTCCTCTACAAAAAGAAGTGATTCCGGATCTTACAGATGTTTGGCTATTTATGGATCATTGGTGGATGGTAGCCAAATAACATCAAGCGCGGAGACAGAACTTATAGTTATTGGTATGTACCAAGGACTGCATTATTCAAACAATACAAAACTTGGATACGTGGCAGCTTTTTGTGTATGGATACCCACCTAATTGACCGAATGAGTGTAACAGTTCCGGTCTGTCTCAATGGAATTGTTACCTGGGACCGCGGAGCATGTTAAAAGGGGAGGGGGCAAACCAAAAGAACTGGTATTGAGAGGAGGTTACGAGCCTCCTAATTGGGTCCGGAGCAAAGCCCGAAAAATTTTGCATTTTCTTCCATCTGAGACTTGTTAAACGTTTAGTTGTATCAATATATAACAGGGGTTACAGAGGTGGAATACTTTGATCACATCTAAGAATTTCTTGATCTTCGGTACATATGACTGTCATTTGTGTATTTCATGTTTCCATGGAAGTGTCACGGCGCTGAATGCCCCGTGGCCTTCTTACCCGGGAGCCGGTCGGCGTACGATAGATACCAGTCAGCTGAATAATCGGCGGCTCGTCTCAGAATCTTTTCAGAGTTCATCATCGGGTGCCGCAGTGGTGGACTATTATAGAACCCAGATGAGTGCGCGGGGTTGGCGAGACCAAAGCGAGCAGTTTCGGCGCCAGGTGACGGCTGATATCCAGACGGGAAAGAAGAACGCCAATTTCGGTGTGAACTTGTTAGATGCTTTGGATGAAAAATCTACAACACGACTTGAGATGAGAAGGGGGGGCTGGCTCTTCTATTTGAGTATAGAATCATTGGACGTCCCGTTGCGGTCGACCGGGGTGCGGTTGTTTGCCATTGAGTATGAAGCATTTGACCCGATTCCGGGCGGGGCGCCGACTGGTCTGGGTGATGACCGCCTACTAGGTGCGGGTCGACCATTGGAGTCCAAGCGATCCTCGCGAACGCACCATTTTACGACGACAGTGAGGACGATCTCGGGCACGGCATACGCCGTTTATCGCGACAACCTATTGGATCTCTCAAGTGACGGCTGGAAAATGGCTGTCGTACCGCCGAATTCGAAAGAGAGTACCTATTTTGCTTGGTTGGTGCGAGGAGAGGACTATGGGAGTTTATCTGTGATGGGGTTGCAGGGACGGAATAAAGCAATGTGTTTTATTACCCAGGCAATAAGGCGATAGAGAGAATATGTTTGCGAAGCGTGAACTATTTCAGTCGCTTCTAGAATAGCTCGTCCTATTTTGTGGTATGAGTTGTAGCTAACCGCTACTAATTTGCATCTATTGGCTTGACTGAATGGTAGAGACTGCCAGAGTTGGTTTCTTCTGATTATAATATCGAAATAGTTTGGGAATTATGAGACAAGTGAGGTGTTTTTGTCGGTTCGGGCTGATAGCAGGTCTTCTTGCATTGTCGTGTCTTGAGCGAAGCGTGTGGGCTAATGGTGTCCCTGTTTCGACTGATGGCGCAGCGTCGGGGGTGGTCGCATATGATGGTTTGGGGACGAGTGCTTTGACGGTGCACCAGCTTACTGATCGATCGGTGATTGATTGGGTGAGTTTCGATATCGATCAAGGCGAGTCGGTTGTGTTTCAGTTCAACGGTTTGGCGGGAGCGAGTTCCGCTGTGCTGGTTCACAAAAAGGGCTACCTCCAACATATCATGGCCTCACACAGCACAAGCGAGAGCTTTGTCTTGTTGCGTACAAGCACGTATACTTGACTTATGATTTCCAAAAGTCCTGAGTCAGCCACAAGGAAGGCATTGACTCCTAGAAACTCATACACGTGTGAAATTGAAAATTGACATGTTTTTATTTTCCGGTCTGAAAAAGTAATCTATATAGGTCTCGAGTTTGGAAAATTTTGATTTGAGCCTTAAATCGGAAAAAAAATCATATAAATGACCTCACATTCTTCTATCTTAATATTGCAATTTAAAGAGCAAATTATATCATTTTTCCAGGAGGTTTTTGTGTTTCTGACGCATGCAAAAATATACAATATGGCGAATTACTCGGAACAGCTAAAGTAAAAGACAAGGACAAGCAATAGGGAGAATCCCATTGAATTAAGAACTAAACAACCCGAAGACAACCCGAGCAGCTAAAATTAAATGCAGGGAAAGCTATCAGAAGTAATGATGAATCAAAATATTTCACAATGAGATCTATGATTAGGTAACTTGCACAATCTGCCGACAGAAAACAGTCCGTACAGCTAAAGCTAAAGGCATGGAAAAGTGCGTTTCACCAAAATGAAACACAACGAAACCTGCAATTAGGAGACATGTGACTACCTGCATCACAAGGGTTCACAAGCAAAAATGATGAATGATGAAAACTACGATTAGAAAATTTTTAATTCAATTCAAATTACTGATTTACCAATCTATGACTTGAATCTGCAGACAATAACAAGATAAATATGAAATTTAAATTATAGATGTTTCAGAGGTTATGTGGAATAGAATATGCCTGGTTGATAATGAATTATACAATAACGTAGTTAAACCAAAAATGTAATAACTGAGGAAAAGCTAAAAAGAGAGTGTTTTGGTATCTATACCGTCTTGTAAAATTATATAAGAAGATGAATGAATAGAAAAAGCTAAAGAAAAAGGTATGGGAAAAACGTTTCAGGTAATGATGGACGAAAATGAAGCACAATGAGGTCTGACTAAGAGACATGTAACAAAAGAATCAACAAAATCAGCGGTTAAAACTATGGATAAAGAAATTTACTTTTAAAAGACAAGGGATAGCAAGGATCGCGTAAATGAGAATCGTTTACGAGAATCATATTACGATAGAAGCTTAAAGGTTTGTCTACAATAATAAGACAACATAGAGTGCGTATTTAATACACGGGGGTATTACTTTCATGGCCCTACAAAAAACATACGAGAAAATTATATTCTACTCAATTATTTTCATAATAACCTATTACAAAAGCACAAGAATAGAAAGATGAAATTAAACTTTTTATGCTATTCTAATCCACTACAGTCTGTACCCCAACCACATATCCAGGCCTGGCCGCGAATTTATTTGACTCCAAAATAGAGTTTTTCCTCTTCTACGTTGTAGGGTAAGATTGCCTATTGCTATAACTAGCCTATTCGGTGTGTCTATTGCTGTTCAACTACGAGCCTTTACGTTAGGTAGAAATCGCTTCTGCATGAATCTCTTAATATAAAGGCTCCATCAGCAAACCATCAGCGTTGTATATCATTTTCATTTGATTTCATATACAAATATTCCTGTATACCTAAAATATTGCATTGTAGAGTCGCAGTTAGACAGATAATAGTATTTCGCGCCTTACTTTTTCTATTAGGTCTATTTAGCCGCCTTAGCTGTTCTTAATGGTCTGGGATGAGAAAAAACTTTGCTTCAAATCTGCGAGTACACCTCCTGGCCGTAAAAGAGAAATGGTCACTTTAGAGCATTAATTATATCGATCTGCTAAAACGTCCTTTGGTTCTGTACAAAACATATTAGGATTCTGACGTAGAATAATCTTCCGTTGTATATCTCAATTCAACACTTCTATTTTTAAGTTCTTTTTCGCTTGATGTTAATATTCAAAATACACTTCTATTGCTTGGATATTCTGGAAACCTACTCCCTTCTGGATGTAGAATCAATCTATGGCGTAAGTACTTATTCACTTGTTTCCCTGTGTGTGATTGATAAATTATTGTGATGTACTTATGCTTTTTAAATTTTTAAGTATTTTTTTGAGACATACGTTAAACCTAACTTTTCTTAGAGAATAAAATATATCCCTACACCATGGAACGCTTATATACAGTTACTTTAGTTTCAATCAAAATTTCAGTATGAGTGATGTACCATTATCTCTTTGTCAAAATGCAAAGTTCGTGGTTGTATTCATAACCACAGTCACCAGAATAAAACCTCTGGTATAAATTACTCTTAACAGCGGGGCGTTGCCGACAAACTAAGTAAATTATTAAGCATGTACATCAACGACGATACAATCAGCCTGAAGAATCCTTTGACGCTTTATGCTGATGACTGCAAGCTCCTAGGACTGACCCAAAATGATCTAAACCAGTCGACTATGTAAGAAAATCTGAATGAACTATCCAGATGGTCATTGGACTGGTTTCCGTAGTTCAATCTGTCAAAAATGAAGATTCCTACTTTTAGGACGCAACGATCCAAAGCGTTCATACTGCATAGGATATGCTCAGCTTGAGGCAGTGACTGAGGAGATGGACCTGGAGGTCACTGCAGACAATGAGTTTCAATTTCACTGCCACAAACAAGCCCAAATTTCAAAAGCGAACCGAGCCCTTGGGCTCAGAAAACGAACATTAACCACCAAAAAGCCATGTTTAATTATGAAACCACGTAAAGCAATGGTCCATCCTCACCTGGAATTTGGCATGAACCTAGCCTATCCCCTCTGTAAGATGGACGTGAAGGTACTTGAGTGTTCAAAGAAGGAAGACAAAGCTTATCTCTGCATTACAAGAAAATTCCTACGAGGAACGTCTCAATTCACTCAAAATCCCTACTTTAGTATACTGCAAGAAAAGATGAGATGTATTAACAACTCGTAAGTTGCCAGAAAAGGACCTCCCCATCCTTCTCAACCAACAAAAGAGGACACGCCAAGAAGCTGCAGGCCACCCATTGCATCAAGCGAGAGCGCGGACACTTCTTTTCAGTCCGTTCTGTCCCACTTTCGAACAGCCTATCTGAAATCACCTTCCAGACTCAAACCCTAGAAGCCTTTAAGAAAGGAGTCAATCCAGATCCAACGCTGAACAGAGGCTGAACTGGGATGTCATTTAATAACCTAAAAACACCACCAGTGAGATATTTTACAGGAGGCTCAACACCGCCTTGTCTCACTGGACATGCAATTTCAGGTAATTTAAGGTAATTGCCTGATGCACGAAGTACATGCATAGACTTCAAAACAAAATATTCAAATTTAAAATAATTAACACTTCATGTTTTCTGGTCAGGAAGGTCGCGTGGAAAGGGCAGAAGAACGAAACACCCTTGGTCCAAACCTCAAAGAGGTCCAGTCCGAGTTGTTTTTTAGGTAAAATTCACATGAAAAATTAAATGTTTCTTTTCCTTTTGTAATTGACAAGCGAAGCACTTACAGATGTAGAAACTCGCTATTTCCAGACAGAAAAAGAGGCAATTGCTATCGTCTAGGCTGTTGAATACTTTAACTTGTTCCTTCTAGGAAATTTGTTTACTTTAATAACAGACCACCAGCCACTGGAAGTGATTTATGGCAACAGAAAATTGAAACCATCAGCAAGAATAGATTGATGGGTTATGAGATTACAGTCTTACAATTTTTAAATTATTTACAAACCAGAAACGGACAACCCCACTGATTATTTGTCACGACATTGTACAACAGGTAGTAGTCAAACTCAGTAACATTTGATTGAGGTATACATAAAATTTGTCGCGCATCATAGTGTACGCAAACCGATGACACTTGATGAAATTGTTGATGCTACCAAAAAGGTGAAACGCTAAAAGGAGTCACGGCTTCCATGAAACTTGATCGATGGGAATCAGAAATAACAAAACCATTTCGGATCATTCAAAACGAATTATCTGTCATGAAGACTGGAATTATTTCAAGAAGATCTCGAATTGTAATTCCACAGGCGCTGCAACAGAGAGCTATTGATATAGCGCACCAGTCGTATCAGGGTCTTTCCAAAACAAAAAGCAATGTTAAGGGAGAAAGTACGGTTTCCCAGATTGACAAACTAGCTAAAGAAGCGATCGGTAAGTGTTTGTCATGCCAAGTTACAGGACGTGGTGAAGCCCCCGAGGCAGTATTGAATACACCCATGACCGATGGATCCTGGGAAAAGGTTTCCCTTGATTTTTTACGGACCTATTCCAACAGGAAAATATTTTCTTGTAGTAATTGCTAGATATTCCTGGTTTCCAGAAGTAGAAGTTGTACATTCAACAAGAGCTTTAGCTGTAATGCCTAAACTAGATAAGAATTCTAGTGTTTATGGCGTCTCTCTATCTGTAAAATCAGATCGGGGACCGCCATTTAATGATGATGAATTTGCTAGATATTTAAGCGCACTAGGTATTCGTAGTCGTAGAACAATCCACGCCTAGGCGCCCGCAATGTAATGCTGTTGTAGAACGCTTTATGCAACCCTTAAGCAAGGCACTACAAACTGCAGCAGTTGAGTCACGCCCATGGCGGCAATCTCTTAGTTTATTTTTATTGATGTATTGGACGACACCACAATGTGTCACTAGCGTACTACCATGCGAATATATTTCAATTCCTTGGTCTCTGAGGACAGGGGTTCGAGTCCTGGTGTCGCTGGTTATTTGTTTTGGGACGGTGTCACTAGCGTGACTCTGTAAGCTCAGCCAGAGTGAACCCAGTTTTAAATGGGTACCTGGAGAAATCTGAGAAAAGTAAACAGAAAGGGGATGTGATAGCTGAGGATGGCAGACCCTCAACCCCCCATTGCATTTCCTGGCTGAAGGACCAAGAAACGAAGATCAGCATCGCCGGTAGGGACTGTAAAGTCCAGTGCCGTATTCTTTACCTTGTTTTTTCTTATCAAATCTGGTTGGGTTATAGGCATGAAAAAGCAGTAGCGTGTACTCTTTTGTGAGGAAAGAAAACACATTTTTCCCCTCTCCCCCGAACTCAAAATCACAATTCCTCTTCACCCACCAATAAAAACTCTTGGAAGTTTCGACTCGAATCTCCAACTATGAGGTAAATCATTATGCTTGCTGCCTATGTGCAACCTTTTTAAACTGTGTGCAGCACTTGATAGCCTTTAAGCTTCAGACATGAAATACAAAAACCTTTATCTCCCCTACGAGTATCGTACGTGAGTATCCAAAACCCAAATGACTGTGTAGCAACACTCTGAAGAAAATCTTGCATGTTTAACACCATTGCATCACTTCATCGTTCTCATATTAGCAATCGGTCGGGTGTTACGGACACTCAACAAATAATATAACATAAGATTTGTAATTTTCTCATGAAGTCTGAAGCTAGAAACTTGACCAAAAAACTCTTCCGGGGTTCATTTTTGTGTTGCGAGAGCAACACTTTGGTTTTGATTCCTGGAAACTGGTAAGGGCCTGACCTGTGCGGTTTTTACGGAAAGTGTGGACCTCAGGCCGGATTGATGAATATGGCATTAAATTTTGGAAAGCTCCGCAGAACTCTTGCCTGGGGCCAAAAAGGATGGTTTTTGCTTGTCCACGAGCCAGAGCATATGGTGTGCGAAGTGAAGTGGAGTTATGCAGCCTATGTCAGACAGGAGTATCTGAAGTTGTGCAGCCAAGCTTTCGTTTCATCAAACCATGTTTCTGCTTTCGAGTGGAAAGCTCTGTTCTAGCAGGCAAGCAGGCAGGCACCACTTTCAAATTGAAGATGGACTAAAATCTATAAGTGTTAAATATATGCGGCAGTGCATCTTTCAATAATCAAGAAATGATATCGGACTCTCCTTCCGTATTTCCGTTTTGTGTTTCCTTGCTCGCTTCGACAAAGCGAAAACATCAATAAGCATAAAAGTGAAGCCTCACAAGCCCCGCCACCCCATGGTAGCACCATCACTGCACACCCTTCAAACAGAAAAGATAATTTGTTGCGTTAAAATAAGTTTTATTATTTCCGTATTAAAAAACTTACTGGACTCCAGATTCAGTTTAGTTGAATCATAGGCCTACAGCATGATCAAGAAATAGTAAAAATAAACTTTACGTGACAACTTCTAGAACGGTAGCGTCATATTCAAAATCAAAAATATCTGAAAGCAATAACTATCTAAGCCTATCTAGTGGTAACAATTAAACTATAAACATGAGATAATGTTTTGCCCTCAAATGTGCGTTTGGAACGGATAAGATCCAAAATTTTGAACCATCGTGGTACTGGGTAGTGCTTAGTATAAGCTCGCAGGTAAAAATAATAAATATGTCCTAAAAACTGCTGAAACGAAAAGAAGCCTGCTGTATGACATTAAGTTAAGATAACTGAAAATAATACTTCTGTCACATAGCCGGATAAAACGGTATTGACAAAGACATACTAAATTGGAGTGTGTATGGACGACGATCAAGAGGCAGGTAGAAAACACGTTACCCTGACAACATTAAGGATTCAACAGCAATTAACCAGATAAAAGCAGTCAGAAAAGCCCACGACTGTAGGAAATGGCGTGAATTCAGTGTAACTATAGCGGCAAATCAGGAATGTTCTTTCCGTTAAAATAAGAAGAAAAAGTACGTTTAGTGTTATTTAGTATTCGGTTTAAGTGACTGTGTCATTATTTTTACGAAGAGAACATTCTACCAAAGACTCTTAAAGCAAAGCTACTAAGACTCTTGTTTGTGTGTCCCTGTAAGTGGAAGTGTATTGCGAGATTTAGGGTGACTGTCAGGGTATACGAGGTTTAAAGAACCAGTAGAAATTCATTCTCATAATTAAGCGTACCTGCCTCCTTAGAGGCATTTTTCAAGAAATTAAAATGTGTCCTAGACTTTGATCTTCACAACGACACCATCTTCACACACACACACACACACACACACACACACACACACCATCTTCAGGCTTCTTTTTAATGTGCCCCCTCCCCTCATCTCTAAAAACGGTTTCTAGAAATAAGAATTGGAATTTGGCTTCCCTGAATACCTTTTAAAGAATTTTTATTGCCATTTTAATCTTCTTCTGTTTACGGACACGGGTATTTTAACAATAGGTTTTAAGTACAACTTGTAATTATTATAGTAGGTGGAATTTTATAGTGGGAATTTTAATGTATTGTAGTTTTAAACAATTGTAACGGTTGTATCCAAGAATTTTTTAACACTGTATTTTATATGGTGCTTGTAAATACTTCTATTGTTTATATTTTTCCATAAATTAAGGGGAGCAGTATTGTACGGTACAAGATGAAGGAATAAAGATTCCGAAAGCCAGGTTTTAATGTTTTATATATATATAAAACCGATAAAAACTAGCTTTTGATCAAGGCGAGCTTTCGGAATTCTCATTCCTTCTTTTGCCTTCTGGCTTAAGCCAGAAGAAGAAATGAGAATTCCGAAAGCTCGCCTTGAGCAAAAGCTAGTTTTTATCGTTTTTATATTGTATTTTAACTTAAGCTTTTATAGTCTGTTTTAGGTTTTTTATATATATATATCTATCTATATATATATATAGATATAAGACTAAAAAAGACTATAATAACCTATGTTGGCCTTGAGCAAGGACCTGTTTTTAACGTTTAAATATATATATATATATATATATATATATATATAGACTTTCAAAAGCCGTCCACCACCTATGCGTATAAATTTTATATAAAGCTAAAAACATATACATTATCTTTACATTTCGATTTTATCTTTAAGTATGTATCAGATTGAAAAATTTTTATTGTATACCGTAATGCTCGATTAAGCACACCCCCCTCTCCAATAAGCTTCCCTCTAGATTAAGAGCACCCTCCTTCTGCCATCTTTTTAAATAAGTAGCCCTCTCATATAAGCCCGCCGGGGCGCCTAATTGAACATCTTTGCTTAAGCAAAGAAGGAGGGCGCTTATTTGAATTCATTACAAAAGAGGCTTTACTTAGAACATGCAAAACATCTATTGCTGAAAATGTAACCGGTTTGGATATTGAGGAGGGATTGAACGTAGAACTCATTTTGGCGAGAATACCATAGAGAATGAAGATATAGACATTCAAGCATAAAAATCCTATTTATTTTAGGCAACATATTTCTTCAACAAAAGTCTCAAAGTAGTACTAGTAGGACAGAGTAAAAATAGTTATGAAACATTTTAAAATTTAACTTAATAAAAATTACTGTCATTGAATAAATAAGACCAAAAACGAACAAAAATTGCAATGAACAATCAACTTAAACCTAGAAAGAAGAGTAAATACAACAAACAGCCGTGGGGCTAACTTCGACTAAGGATTCTAAGGCCCAGAACATATTTTGTGTTTTCCGATAACAGCTTTTTAATTTGAGCCCTGTGTTCTAATTTATTCAAAAGTGTTATGTACGGTATCCTACAGCTAAACTATATCTCTGCAGTTACTTCTCCGATTTCAAAATAAATCAGTTAAGCATTTTGAAATCAGTTATGCATTTCTGAATTAGTTAAAATGGCTTCTACCATCTGACAATTTAGTAACTAGAAACCTACTGCATTTCTTAGGCCCCCAGGAGGAGGCACCATGATGCCCTCGTTGCCTAGAATGACAGGTAAATAATCAACTAAACCCAATAGGGACCCCCAACTACCTAGAGTGCTAGGCAAGTAACCCAATTTACAAGATCAAATAGTTGCGCTAACAAATAAAAAAATTATTGAGTAATGGTTTACTATTTACAAAGACTTAAGAATCTCTCGTAAGCCCATCAAGATTTTAACAAAAGCTTTAAAAGTATATAGATTAAAATAAAAAATTTTCATTTACGGTATCCTAGGGGTAAAAGATATATCTACAGTTACTTCTCAGAATTCTAAATAAATCAGTTAAGCATTTTTAATCAGTTTCGCACTTCTGAATTAGTTAAAATGGCTTCTACAATCTGACAATTCAGTAATTAGAAACCCCCTGCATTTGTTATGTCTCCCACCGGAGTTACTATAAGGCCGTGGCACACGGCACTCGGCAGGTGTTGTCCAACTTCTAACAACGATTTCTAATAAGCTTCAAATTTTTTGTTTTCTTTTTTAAAGTTTCCAAATTGTTGTTATCCCATTGTTAAAATATATACAAATATTTTTGCAATTATCAGGTTGTTTTGCTGTTTACACAATTTAATGTCTTTTCATACTGTGTCTATTCAAAAATTAAATAAAAAAAACAAGTTTTTTGAAATGAAAGTAAGGAGCGACATTAAAACTTAAAACGAACAGAAATTACTTCGTATATGAAAGGGGCTTTTCCTCCTCCAAACCAACGTTTACAGAAAAAGTAAGTGGTCGTAGAAGTGGATGGAAATTTATCATCTTCAAGGTAACACTACACAGATATTACGTTTATGTTTCGATTCCGGAAGGTTTGGCTATCTGACGTAATTTTGGCTATCCTGCGTAATCAGTTTGTAACAACATTTTGCGGATAATAGCAGCTCTTCTTGACGCTGGCAACGCACCTCAAATGCTTTCTAGTCCCCTCTTACTTCGGTAATGTCAGTTTGGCCAATACCACAAATATTTTCATTGAGCACTGTTCTTTCTAACATAGTAAGCTTTCATGGTTTAGCATTCAGATCTGCAGTAATTTTCCCTTTCCAAAGCTACGTCGCTGGCTACTTACAAGCTTAATGGTTCACGTTCTGGGCCATGAACTTCTTTGTCTGGCACATGAGAGACCGTGACCAGTCACTGTGTTTCGCTCATTACATATTCCAGACAAAGCATTGACCTTATATTCATCAATATTTTACCTCACTCTAACCACGCTCACTACCTCTGATCCATAGCAACAAAAATAGCACAGGCGTGTAATCTGTGTTTTTGGCACACTCTTTTAATTAATTAATTTTTAGTGAGTTTTAATTTTAATTAAACACAACATTTATCAATATTAACAGTCATAATTTTCAAGTTATGCATATCGTAGACGCATGTTGAGGCTAGACATTTGTTAAAATACTTCAGACTATACAAAAATCAACAAGACGCCTAAATTTTATATGAATAAATAGATCTAAATTCATGACAAAGCACCTTATTCTTTTTATTGCAATTATCACAGGGCTAAAAAGGTCGTTCAATTTAGGTGAAGTGCATTGGGAAATTATATCCGTATTTCGCAAAGGCATTCTAAGTTTTAAGTGAGGTTAAAATAAACGAAGTTATAAACTTTCTGAGACATACTCCAAAAACTGTATTCGTATAAACATTTCTTTAAGTAGTAGTAAGTATCATCATGGCAATACATTTTCTGTTCTCTGGAAATCCTTTCAGAAAAGGTCTGTTTAATGATAGAACTGGCATGTTTAACAGTCAGTAGAAGTGCGTCACTGTAATTTTTAAAAACTTTTGGTTTACGTTGCATCGCCACTTTGCATGTTTACTTAAATGAAACTACTTATTGTGAAATATGCTGGCGCGAACTGATATGCTGTGTCAATGTTGTCAATGTGAGCCAATTGACTGGACGAGCCCCGTTCCGCTACAAATCTGAAGTCCGAGTAGAAGATTGATGAGTTATGCGAACAGATATGGACAGTGAACATTTTGATAAACATTGCCAAATATAAAAACATATATATCATACAAAGCATATCTACATTTACTGTGCAATAATCATCCCAATATCCCCTTCCTCTTCGAGGAGAGAGAAATAAAATTTGACCAAACAGAAAGGGAAAAGAATCGTTTAAATTGATGTTTAATACGCACTAGAGTACTAAAGTCTGACGTCACGATTTTATCATTATTATAAATTTGATACTTTTTTCAACTCGTTGCTGTCTCCTTGTTGAGATAGACAACCTGTCCAAATTTGAAAACGATACCTTGGGCAATCGATGAGATACGCCGTTTCAAACTGTAAATCATGTCTATCAAAAACTTGTTAAATGAACCCAGTTCATAATTTTATGAACTGAGCAAAATTAACAGTGTTTTCTTAACGCCTTTTCCAAATTTAAACAGCCGCTTTTCGCAGCTGATATGAGATTTGAATGCGATATTTTGTTTACAGGCATTTGGTGGCAAGGTTAACACTGTCATATAGTTATAATTTCGATTCCCAAAAACGTTTTTGGTGACGTCATCACTTTAGTACTCTATGCCTCTGACGACGAGGATTTGTTACCTAGGTAACAATTTACGGTCTTCATGACTCCCATTATGAGTTGCAGTCCCGTACTAAAATACTCGCGACAAATTCTTTTATTCTCTTCCAAAAAATTGGTGACCATATATTCATACAAAATGTTTCTAGTCTTTCAAAATGTACACCTCGGGGCAAATGTTCATACAGTAAAGTAAAACGATACCAAAAAACCCTGATACCAAGGTTTGTGCAGCTGTACTGCTTTTCTAACACAATTTCATTGATTTAATATACTTTTTGCATTTTGGTCAATACAATAATACACAAAAAAGTCAACCCGTCACCTGCATTTCTCTTTCTGTCTGTTATCTTCATAACAGTTAATTTCCACTACATATTCCGGAGCGCTCATCTATACGGGACTGGGTGACGGAGCAGGCTACTGTACGCTCTAGCTCAAGTAATCTTTTGCACAAAACATGTTTCCTAATAATGGAATGCTTTAAATCAATGAAAGTTGACGGGTGCTGAAGGAAAATTTGTGCCAAAACCTTTAACCACAACAAGCTCGCAAGATAATATAACTTCTGCGATTGAAGGTTGTGGAATGGCAGCTTTTTGAGTCAGTTTTCGTAAAAGCAATATTTAGTAGACTTAAGGGGGGGGGGGGGGGTAAAACAATAATATCAGAGGCAAATTTGACAACAATTTTTTCCCAACTAGGCCTCAGACTGTTCTTTACACTTGTAAGTGTAATTCTGACAGGTGCTTTAGCACTGGCAGCACCGGTCTGGATCCGCCCCTGGTCTCCATAACAATTATAGAGAAAAAAGTGCTGAGATCGTTGCTGATAACTTTGCTAACAAAGTGTACTCTATCATTTACTGCAAACGTCTTCATGTAATGATCATTATACTCACAGAGGACTGAGCATGTTCATATATACATAGATATATTTGACCAGAGCTATGATCCATTCCTCAACCTTCAGCTCCCTCATAGCCTACCACAGTAGTTTCCTGGTTACACAGTCAAGAGGCTGCCTAAGGTTATGAAGTACAAAGTATATGTTTGTTTTCTGGGAGAAGTATTTATCTTGCAGTTGATGCAATATAAAGATAGCATCTGTTCTTCCATATCCATGCCTGAAACCAAGCTACAAATAGACAAATCAAGAACACATTCATTGGTTTCTATGTTTGGCCTGAACATTTTACCCGTGATAATTTTGTCTTCCAAATGCATCCCTGTCATCTTTTTGTAGCATATTTTTATAAATGAATGGTTTATTGGTAGGTCTGTTATTGCATTTGTTAGGTCAGTCATTTTCAATGACACAGTATCCTTCAAATTTCAGCATCTCAGGGCCACAAATTTCTCACATCTTTTTGGAGACTTGATCTTGTGTTATGATTGAGGCAGTACTTTCCACATGGTGTAGGGATGGGGGAGTGCTGATGAGGCCCAGGGGAACTCAGTGCTCAGTAGGTTCTTGTAGCATGCTTCCAACCGATCATTAAATGCTATGGTACTGTCATCTTTTCTTATACACTTTTCCACAGTGGCATCTTGGCTTTCTCCTTTCACTTTTCTTGAATATCTATTAAGAGTCTATTTCTATTTTCATTTAGATGGAATCCCTAAAACATAGTATGCTGAGCACCCAGTCAGTCATGAATTTTTGCTATTTATGGACAAGATTAAGATATAATCATAAATGATTAACAGTAAATATTTATTGCACGAAAATGCTTGTGGCACAGTGTGAAAATAAATTTGCTTTAGAAGACTCATATTGTAATGTAAAACTCTTTTCTTTACGAATCAATATTTATCTAACATTCATCTCTTTCATTGAACACCAATTGAACGACAATAAATGCAACAAAACACCATATTCTCTATATAGCACAAATATTTTAGATCGATAGATTCATACAATGGTTTTTGAACAATAAAAGCGTACATCGGAAAAGTCGAACAAACTTTTTCCATTTATGATGATAGTGTTTACGTGATAACCCTACACCACCACCCCACCCCCACCCCCATTGTAAAAATTGTCAGCAATGCAAAGCAGAATAGTTAAACCTGTAGCTTTAACTCAGTTTTATTGACTCAATCATTCTGTTCCAAAATAACGATCGTTGGAACATTAGTGTTCTGAAATTTCGTCTGTCGGGCGCACAACACGTTGTCAGAGCTAATATTTCACGGCATCAACGCAAGAAGACAGCAATTAAGTATTGAGGGTATTTTCTTGCGCTGTTCAAGAGTACATGCTCTCATTGCAACGGGAATTATGAAAGTGGCGAATAATGTCCGATTTGCAAAGAGTGGTACCGCAACCCTTGCTTTCCGAAGTAGCTATTTTTACCGAATCATTTCGAATTCTTTAGCACGGGATCGTACAAACTATTTTGACATAGTACATGATGTACAAACGGTCGTTTTTACTTCGGGCGGTTATCTGTCGGACGCACATTGTTTCGTAAAAGTTACTGTTTGTACAGTCAGTTGATTCCTGTTGACTATCGCAAGACAATAGTCTTTCACTATATGTGCCTCTGGTCTTTTTCTGAACTATAATATCTTGCGACACTTGTTGCGAGAGACACTGCTTTTATCAAAAATATTGTCCGATGCACACACTCCTTTTCAGCTAACTATAATCAAGGCAGAGTTAATGTCATCAATATCAACCTTTGAAACTAAAAGTACCCATGGAAAAGCAGATAAAATGATTTTCAAATGTTTGTTTTGCTTGATATCGATTTTCAAGTAAACATCTGTGTCCGTCCTATAGATAAACTGTGCCTTAGTTGCCAGAGAGTATCGAATACCCCTCCCCCCACCCCCCACAAAAATCGTCGATAATGTATTCGTATTTTAGAAAAATTTATAAGGTATGTAATTTTTTCTATCGGCAATTGAATGAAACCCAATTGGTAGTTGTCACGTACGTTGAATTCAAAATACAGAGGTTTATAAATACCATTGTTGTAGTTACCGATTCAAACACGAGCACGAGCGAGTCCATGTTTATTCACCACATGTGACAGTACTGTTCACCCTGACGACGGTTGATGAGGGGGGGGGGGGGGGAGGAAACTGCAGTAGCGCCGAAAATTGTCCTTTCTGCTCACTTCATCACTTTGTCCTCGTCGACGTGAACATCGCTTCCTTCATATTCATTTTGCCTCAACTTTAATTCCTGATCAGTAAAGCCACAGAATGGTACATCTTCTTAACCCGAAGAACTGATCAATCACTAATCTCTCGCTTCATTCCAAAACTTTGAGTAAAAAGTTCCGAGTAGCAGTTGCTAACACGATCACAACAAAAAAAACTCTGAAGGGCTTTTGATGAGAGCGGTTGATACGACGACTGTGGTCAGCGGCTTTTATAATGAGTGAGTTGCAGATTTTGGTGGATGAAAATTTACCAGCACCTAGAGAACCAATTTTGACTGTAGAGATACGAGAGGAATTTCGCTAGTACACTATCTGGGTCGTGAAGTGTTTATATGGCTGTATATTTTAACCACCGAAAATTTCCATACCATCACTCTTGTGCATTAAAACTGCCATTGCATTTACGTAAACTTTGCAAGAGTTTATAGTCAGTTCATTATTTTAAATCAGGACAGTTTAAAACTTTATAAATTATGAAAAGCAAGAATCCCCTGCAAAATATATCATCTCATTGCATATGCTATGCGAAGTATCGGAAATCTTAAAATACCGCTTTTACTCTTGCAATAACAGCTCTACAGTTTTTCTGCCTATCTATAATTCCACTCCACTCCAGCACGACAGAAAAACTATGCATTCTCCGGTATACAGTTAAGGGCCTACACGTGGCATTAGATTTTCAATTTTAGATTGTCAAAGACATTTCCACAGATCAACGATTAACAAGTGACCTGTAGACGCATATGTGCGGGCTTGTAATATATAATGAAACTAAACATTGTTATTATCGATGCAGCAATAAACTTTGCACACATTTTGTACAAACATGCATATTTACAGGGTGGCAGGCGTGCCGGATATCACATGACGTGATTGGATGTGATTGGACATCACAAGACGTTAAGGATATACTGTTAATTTTGTTCAGTTCATAACACTATGAACTGGTTCGAACACCTGTTAAATTTTGCCAAATAGCGCAGAGTTTAGGAATATTTAAATCTATGACGAGTTATCTTCAAATATAGTCAACAGTCTTCTGATATCTTTCTTTGAGTATATGGCAGACACCAACGGATCTTCATACGGCATTGATACGACTAACTGGTATACATAAGTGACTTACGACTATAATGCGTGGAATTCATATAATAATCCCACAGTCGTTAGATAGCCTCGTAATGGTTGGCGTTCGGTCGAACACATTTCTAACAATAATAAGGGTTTCAATAGGCATGATTCAAAGTTTGAAATGGCGAATCTTGACGATTGCTGAAGGTATCCGTCTCTAAATTGGACAAATTATCTACATCAATAAGAAGAATGCAATGAGTGTAAAACATTATCGGATTACTAATGTTCATTTAACTGTGACGTCAGACATAAGACACTTCAGCTACTCTGTTATTATATTTGCACTATTCAAATAGAGGAAGTGTGCAGTAAATGTGTGGAGTGAAAGACAAAAACCTTTCTAAAAAATTCATAGGAAAGGAAATGATCCCGATACTGTAACCAGTGTCTGTCAACAACGTAAATGAGTCCGTTACGTAACGCAGTAGTTCTTATCAAATTGCGGACAGTTACACCTTCAAAGCTAGGAGGAAAGTGCAGTTAAATAAGTAGATTGATTGTGAAAACAGCTCACAACTGTCTGTCAGATGCTGTCTTATTGTTGTATACTTGGCAAGATATTTTAATAAGACGCCCAAGGATTTATTGTCCTATGAGAATTGTCGCAGAGTGATTAAATTCGGAAGCATTGACAGCTTTTAGGCAAGAGAGGTTCAGTAACCAACATAGCACCCGTTGCCTTAAGAAGCTCACAAGCTGAAGCTTTCCTTTATTTACCAAGCAGTCATGATAATGAGGATTCCCACAGTACTTCTGGTTGCAATAGTAGGGACTGAAAGCTAGTTTACCTTGCTGAATAGCTTCCTCACAACACTGCGATGGTCTAGCAAATATTGCAATAATTTTTCTGACTTCCTTTCGTCCGTCATCTTCATCAGTTGCCCTGTTCATCAACCATCTCTTACCTACTACTGACTTGGATTTAAGACCTCATAGCAGTACTCACATTAATCATTAATTAATCATTTCCTGTCACATCAATTCTCTAATAACACGCTCCGACTTGCTGTTGTGTACATGCACTGTATAAACTACGTTCTCTTCTTTTCTATATCTGCGCGTAAGTCGAATAATCAAGCACATGCATTCTGAAAAACATTTTACAAGTTACGTAATGTAGTCAGCGACTTATTTTTGCGCGTAATTCAGCGCATGCGTCCTGAAACACGTCAATATATAGGATAAGTTTCAGGCGCGTGCGCTGTTTGTACAATCCGGTGCGAAGGAAGTTTCCTTTCGGTGAGATAGCTCACACAACGCATACACAACCTGCACCTTAATGTAAGTTACTTGAAAAGTCAACCACTTATTTTTCCGCGTAATTCAGCGCATGCGTCCTGAAACACGTCGATATATAGGATAAGTTTCAGGCGCATGCGCTGTTTGTACAATCCGGTGCGAAAAAAGTTTCCTTTCGGTGAGAAAGCTCACACAACGCATGCGCCTGAAACTTATCCTATATATCGACGTGTTTCAGAACGCATGCGCTAGATTTCTCGTTTGGAAGTATTAAAGCGCATGAACAGTAAACTAAAAATCTGTACGATCGCGAGAAAAGCTGATAGCAATGCGTGAAAAGAGGATATGATACACGAAATATATATATAGCGTACATATAGCGTATAGTTTGAATTCTTTAAGAAGAGATTGTTGAGAAACTATTGCTTGATGACTTGCGCTATACTGCCAATATCTTCAGTCTTCATTTTGAAACAACAATCGACGTATTTCAAGGCGCCTGTGCATACTACTTACGGATTTAGCGAGCATTAAAGATGAACATCAGATACAGGTAAAAAAAACCTGTAGATCAACAGCGCATGCTTAACGAGCAAAAAATATGAAAAATAATGCAGCGCATAATCAGAAAACAAAAAATAAGAGAATGAAGACAATGAAAAAGTGCATGTGTTTTTCTTTATAACCTATTAAAGAGGTAGCGCAATTACTGAAATTTTCAAATGAAAGTAAGGTGACAGAAGTATAAGATAAAATATTATTGGCATCAAAGGAGAATTGTCAATAAAAACATGATTTTCCTATGGCTTGTGAAATTCTTATCTTCAAAAAAGGATTTTGTTATTGCTTATGAAATTGTTATCATCAAAAGGATTTCTTATGACTTGTGAAATTCTTATGGATTGTGGGTTAGGATTGGGAGGTAAAATTTGAATCGATATCCCTAAGCAAAGCATATCATGCTATCCATTTTAACTAATAAAACTAAATTTTTGTAATTATATGTATCCACAGACAATTTTCTAGACGTTATAATCATTCTGACGTTATTGGGTCTCAAAATATAGAATTACCAAAACATGGTAGGTTGACGCAGAAATCCTCTTCTCCAAAAGTTTTCTTAGTAATTCTGGGAATATAAGTTACTATTTAAAATAAAGGAACCATTTCAGAATACAATGCTGTGAAAAAGAAGCAAAGCCTTGAATGCATGAAGTTTTATACAGCTTGCTGTTAACTATTTTCCATCCTTTGATGATGTGAAATTTTTCATAACTTCTTTCTCGTCTTGAAGTATATGATTTTAAACAAACTTTTTTAAACAACTATCATAAATTAACGAATGATTTAAAGGGCGCGAGCTTTTACGAAAGAGATCTTATTAGAAAAAGTGTTTAACCTCACATACTAATATGACGTTAGCAACAAAATAAATGAGCGAATTTAAAACCCAAGCAAGCAAAGACTACGGTTATAATGATGACTCCGCAACGTCAGAAATAAATATAAACGTAGTATTTGCTTTCTCAAAATTAAAACCTTACCCTTTTATTTTACCCTAAAGCTATATTTTCCTACTAGCAGGTGTGTATTGTAGACTAACAAAACGCAAAGAGTGTCTATGGTGGACGTGCATCGGTGACAATGCATTGCTCAGGCCTTTATTTTACTATCACAGTTTTTCGTTTGAAATACTGTTTTCAATTAAATATGAGTGAGAAGGGTTTGAAACATAGTGCACCTTTTACCGATTTCATTCCACTGAGTACTTGAAGTACAATTGCTTTTAGTCACGTTCCCTTTATCTGTATGTATCTCGCCAGAAGACATCAGCTCTCCACGTCGTCATTTTCATCTCACTTGCACCAGTCGCAATATTTCTTTTTAATCTTCCGCGCTTCTTTAGACACATTATCTCAGCTTGTTAATCTTCGAATTCACCTTTCACGGTTGCCAGTGTCCCCGAGTTCATGGTTGTCTCTCCCTAGAGTTTTGAAATGTGTCAGAGCATTTCTCAGACTATTTGAATAACCTGCTTCATATATTATTTCCAAGATATCAAATCTGCACACCTAAATTTGAAAATTTTGAAGTGCAGTTAACTACAGACAGATGATGTCTACGAGTGCTTGTGGTAACTTCCAATTCGTATTGATCCCACATGTTTTTTCCTGTGAATTGTCATGAACATATGAGGTGTGTCCTGCACCTCAGACTGAGCTTCATGTTCATGATTGTGGTCCTGTTTGGTTTTCATGATTTGTGGTGTTTGTGGTGCTTGTCAAAGTGCAGTGGTCTCTATGTTTAATTTCCAAAGGCATTTTATTGTAAAGTTGCGATTCCAGGTTAAAACGTAAAAAGGTATCCATCACTGTGCTTAAATTCTGTTTTTAGAACAGCTTAACTTATTTTGCCACTATTTCTTCATCCATGTTTTCTTAAAGTTCCCACCTCACCCCTACGTATATTCCTAATACGCCCTTCAAATCTCTTTTCTGTACCTACCCCCACCCCTACTCATCCAAAAATTTTGGGAAGTCCTGTACCCCAGAGAGGGGCGATTTACTAAATCCTTCATCGATTGACTATTGTTAAAATGATGCCAATTTTTCAATGTTTAGTGGCTAAAAGTATGGGGTGAGCCTTGAATTTATGAAGCATGCCCTAACATATCCTCATAGGTAATAAGCATGCCCTACAGAGATAGCTTGGCTACGGCACTGGCTGGTTCTGGCCAGCATGATACATTAACAGAATTTGTATGCAACATAAAGTAGGTGAGCCCCTGTATGTTTTTTTACACGGAGTTGTTACCTTTCTATGGAAATGGTAAAAAGGTATTGGTATCCAAATCTTGTGGATTCCCCTCCTCTTTTCCTGTGGCGGCTTGTGGAGAAAAGTTTGGTGGGGCTAATGATGTCATAATAAAAATTTAAGGTCAAAATCAAGAATGCATTAAATACACCAATACAAGTCAATACAACTGTACCCAAACGTTTTGATACTATGGCACACACGTTTTAACAAACACAACTTTCTGTTCTCCCCCACCCTCCACCCCCTTCAAGAAATTCAAGCAAAGATGCAGGGTTATTGTTAATATATCTACGTGCTATAGTGACTTTCCGTATGTTGAAAAAATGAAGATATTAGACTATTTTATGATTGCAAATGGTAAAGGAAACTCGAAAAAGGGTGTAAGAAACAAATCAACTGCAAAGGAGCAATTGAATATTTGCGCTTCTGCCAGAACTTTGGACTCACTCCAAAATTTGCCAGAGTGGATACCAAAACTCATTTGAAATGAAAAAGATCTTCTGCCTCTTTTACGGAAAATGTCATCGCTAAGGAACTGATACATAAGTGCAAAGAGATTGAAGTTCATAGACGAGATGTCAATGCAATCTACAAAGAGATTCGCAAGAAATGCTCCTTCTTCAGCTACATGTGTATACTGCAAACGATGACTTTCCTTCGAAAGAAATACCAGCAGGAAGTCTTGAATACTCACACACTAAATATTTCAAGATTACTTCACCGAGAAATGGATGTAGACAAGCACCTTCTCAACATTTCGTCGTATGAGCTTTCCTTTTTCCAAAAGCTAGTGCTATGTCGTGGGCTCAATTTTGCGATTCCACAGCAGATTTCTCCAATCGAAGTAAAAGCAAACTTAGAGAAAGCTTACTGGAGTCCGGAGTCACACCTTCCAGATGATAACACGAAAGAAATTGCAGCTGCTACTCTACGAAGTGTAGCTTTAGAGTACATCAACCGCAGAGGCCCTAAGCCACCGAAACTCTCCTGAGGGCAATTGACGAACTAAAACGACGTGATAATATCGTAATCACAAAGCCCGATAAAGGATCCTGAGTTATTGCTATGGACAAATGTCACAATGTACGTCTTCTTCATGAGAGTCCTCTATCAAAAATGACAGCAAATTTAGGGAAGTGAATCCTATGAGGCCGAAAACAAGAGGAAGACGGCCAAATTATTACCATCCATTACTGCAGAAGGAGAAAGAGATGGTCAGCCTATTGTCGAGAATCCTACCAAAAGCCACTGCAGACCTCCTCCGGCCAAGAGGTCCTCAACCTTCTCATCTGTATGGCTTACCCAAGACGCACAAGAAAAAGAGAATTAACCGTGCGTCCAATATTGTAGGCGACGAATACTTATAACTACGCTTTGGCCAAATGGTTAGAATCGAAACTTAAACCATTGTCTTGTAATCAGAATTCGATCGCTGACATTTTTTAGTTTTTTAATGACATCAATGAGAAGACAATAAGAGACCTGGAAGGTTTTGGTCGAGGCTTCACACTAGGGGATATTTCTCAGAATACCAACAAACTGCTGCAAAAGGAATGTAATTGCTAATACACATACCAAGCGGAGAACATCTTGACAGGCACTCGGAAACCAGCAAACGGATCGACACCCAAAACATCACGGCACAGCCGGTAAGTCATATACATTATTGAACAAATAGATGACACTTAAAGTGTTTAGTTCAGGCTGGTCCATCGTGCTCAGCATTATGGTTGCCATAAGGAGCCACTAAAAACAGCGAAGAGTAACAAAGAGACAACAATTATTTTTATCAGGGAAATACCACAGATAAACCCAAAATAATTTATTTTCAAACTTACCCAAGGTGCATTGATATAGATACTTATGAAAGTATGACTTAGAAGATAATCCTGTGACATTAGCAGACGTGATCATCAACTGCTAATTTGAGAGGATAACAATCTTAGGCGGACCCAAATAGTAAGAGCGCTTCTGACGTTTGAAAAAAAGCCCGGCATGGAGGAATGTTGCAAAACTCGTTCAGTTCCTAAGGGTCACTGAAACGCATGTATTTGCATCCTACAGTTGATAGGGTATTGATATACAAAAGTACGAGCACCTTTAGCTGATTTCGATCAAGCTGACGAAAGAAAGGAATGGTAGGCATCGTCAGCTGACGTCCACTAAAAAAAGAAACAAGAATGAGGGAAAAGAAGGGAAAAGACAGAAGGAAGATGGAAGGAGGAAGAAGGAAAACGGAAGAAGGAAAAAGGAGGACGGCGGATGGAAAAAGGAAGAAGGAGGAATAGAGACGAGAGAAGGAAGAAGGATTAGGGAAGGTAGAAGAAGAGAGCAGGAAGAAGGATTACGGAAGAAGAAATGACAAGCAATGTACGCTGATATCCTAGCTGACAATTATAAATTGCCACTTGAAATATGTGATTAGATTTACCGTGATTCATGTACAAAAAACCCACAAAAGACGTTAACAAACGCTCCAGTAATGTCTTGCAGTGCCAAGTAAAGTTCATCACTGCAAATCTGGAACCAATGGTTAACAGATTGTTTTTCGCTGCAACGACAAGTAGTTCTGATTATTTATTTCTAACAATAAGAGAAGTGTCAAGATAAAAGCAATTATGGACGTTTTCACAACATCAGAACACCCCAAGTCTCCCAATAGCGTTAAACTATGGTCATGGTATTTAAATTTCATTTCTTCAATCTCTTTTTCCAGAATATCCCAAGTATCTTCATTTGTGTAGGAACTGTTCTGTGGTGGTAAGTAAACTGATCCGATCACTATCTGCCGTCTGTCAGAAAAAAGAACTTTGACCCAAATTATATTTTCCGACTTACTACTTAATCTCTGGTATTTTGACACACTTTTACACTTTAGCAGGACAATAACACCCCCGTAATATCTTCTGTTCGACGACTCTCTTCTTGACACTTTTTCTACATAAAATCTGTCAAACAGTAGCGTTTCGTTGGGGTCATGCCAAGTTTCCACTAAACACACAACGTCAAATGCACTCACGTCTTCCGATATTTGCTTATATTTGTTCTTTAGCCCCTGGACGTTCCAAGTGATCATTTTCATAGTTTGGGCATGGCCGTCGGCATGCTAGTTCGAGTCTTCCATATTTTCATCGTACCGGTCCCTGGTTGGGTCCGGATAATTGATCCTGTAGTAGTCTGCTGTGCTTCTGCCTCTTCTGACATTGGGGGTGTCGTATCTCGGACCTCCTCTGTTTTCGTGCGCTTTCCAAATTGGCTCTCTCTGTGGTCTTTGTGAACGATTATTCAGCCTATTGCGTTCTTCTGGGCTGATCATCTGATCCGCTTTCCTGGCGGGCTTAGGCCTCGGGTTCAACCCAGATTGTCCAGCACTTACTTCTGTAGCACTAGTCTGACTGTTCAGTTCCTGGTGAATTTTGGCGGTGATTGCCGCGTTTACTACTGTCTGGGCTGAGGAGGCACTATCCATTGAGCTCTGAGAGTCACTTCGACCACGGGGGGACCTAGGCGTTGTTGGATTATTTCGGGTGACCTCTTTCACTTTTTTACTCTCTTCATCATAAACCAAGAGAGTTCCATCGACAAAAATTCTTGTCCCCCGTAATCTGACGGGTTTTCCCTCTTCAATAGCTTGGTTCATGACTATTTTTAAGTGGCTTCACGCATTCCTTTCCTCCAATGTGTAGTCCGGGGTCATAGACACTCCGTCATTCCGAAAAGCACGGCCGCTTTTCAGAATAAAGTTTCGGGTGTCAGCGCACTGTAATTTCAGCAAAATTGCTCCAGACCTCATCTGGAAAACATCCTTTACCACGCTACGCACAAATTGAAGGGCGCCCTTAGATGTCCCAGCTGCCAGATATTTATTAGTAAGCCTGTTTGGTGGTTTTTCTATTTGTTTATGGTAGTTTCAATGTCGGATCCACTTCTCATCAGGGGTCTTTGATTGAGAGACTGCTGTGTATGTATGTATATTGAAAAATTTATTCGGCGATATTTTTTTGACAGGGGTAGCAAACATTTTCTCAAAGAGGGTATGATCCCCTAGTGCCCCCCTTGATTAAGGCGCCAGTTTTCTCCGAGGGGCAAAGAACTTTAAAAAATATATGTAGGCTTTTTTTAATCAAATGAGATTATTAAGGATCATACGATTATTTAAAATTATTCCAGATTATAAGATTATCAAAACATTAGGAAATTATTTTAGTGATTATTGAGATAATTTCAGAATTATTTTTAGACTGATTCAGAGCAACTAGGAAATTATTTTGGACTGATCTGCTTTCGAAAAGCAAATACTTCAAAATAAATGTACAAGATTTTTAGAATTATCTGTGATTAAATGAGAGTATTAAAGATCATTCGAGATTTTATAAATTATTAAGGATCATAAGATTATTAAAAATTACTCCAGATTACAAGATTATTAACAGATTAGTAAATTATTTCTGTGATTATTGATATTATTTCGGAATTATTTTGAGACTGATTCGGAGCATGTAGCAGATTACTTTGACTTATTTTCCCTCGCAAAGAAAACTTCAAAGTACATTCATTAGAATTATTTGTTAATAAATGAGATTATTACAAATTATTCGAGATTTTATAAAATATTTGAGATTAAAGATTATTTGAGATTGTAAGATTCTTAAATATTCTTCGACATTATCAGAACATTAAGAGGTCTGGAATTTATTTTGATTTTTGAGATTATTTTGAGTTATTTGTTCCTCGGTTTCATCACTTTCGCCTCTGTATCGCTGCACGTGTTTTTTTTATATAAGCAACTCAGTTGCTTAGGTGTGAGGGCTCGATTTGGTCCAAAATCTGAACAACAAGCCAAGCAACTCGAGGCCTCAAATTCAGGAGGGGCATTTTAAAAAAAGGCTGAAAAATAAATCAAGCAACGTTTTTCATTAAGAATTGAATACAAACTGTTAATATATAACAAATATCACACTGTTGATAATGTGTTAAGCAAAGGGATCACGCTGGGAGTTTAGGTGCGTCATAGGTTGGGCGCGAGGTTTACAATGTAGGAATGGTTCTTACATTCGGGTCTAACGTATAGAGATTTGATTTCGAGTATAGACAATCGCTAATTGATTAAGTGTTTTTAGTTATCATTTTTCATTGGAGTTAAATATATTGAGTATAGGAAACTTGGTCTATTTTCTTAGTATAGTTGACCAGTAGTTTCACATTCTTAATCATATGGTGCCGAGATGAACCGGGATGAGTGCATTGAAAAAACTAATTCTCGAGCGCAATTGACATTACTTATATATCAAACGTGTATTTGGTTTCATCGAAAACATATGTGAAGGAGATTATATTTCGTCAAACAATCGTAGAACTTAAGACAACACAAAGGCAGTTTACATGAACAATTAGAGGAGCTCAACACTTTAAATAAAGAAATAGTAGGACTGCTTAAAGAGGCCGATATTGAGGAGGAAGTCTTATCTGCCTTAGATTGTAGAGTAAAAGTCGAAGAACGTATTCACTTGATTGATTATTATTTAGGGTCTGAAAAAGAATAGGGAAACACCCGAATTGGAGAGAACTTTTTCTTCGAGCCAGCAGAAAGTTCGTTTACCAAAACTTAACCTTCCTAAGTTTGGTGGCAAGGCCAGTAAATGTACAGCTTTTTGGGATGCCTTCGAAGCGGCAATCCACTCCAATAATACACTTCATGGGGTGGATAAATTTCAGTATTTAAGGAGCTAACTTCATGGTACTGCCTTAGAGACAATTTCGGGACTGTCACTCACAAATCAGAACTATGAGGAAGCAGTCGCGTTGTTGCGGGAGCGATTTGGAAATAAGCAAGTAATAATTTCCTCGTTTATGGAAAGCTTCGTAAATGTTAAAGCGTTACGGACTTCGCGAGGTGCGGCTAGTTTGAGAAGGACTTTGGACAAAATTGAGGCTATCGTTAGGAGTTTAAAAGGAATTAGTGTACATAAGGACAGTTATGGCACATTTATTACTCCTTTATTAGTGACACATTTAAAGAAAAGGACTATTGATTTAATTTTCCAAGACATGTTTCAGATATCCTCTATCCATCTTCAGTTGCAACAGAAACTAAGTTTGAAAAGGGTTTTACAATTATTAAACAAAACACGGCAAATAAACAATACACGACACATGGACGGGGAAACACCCCCTAAAAGTCGTAGGATCTTAACGAAAATGACACCATCAGATTCAGGGTATCAGAGAACCCTACTATAGAAGTTTCAAGCTCCTATCTAGTAGCTGCAACGTATTTGAACTGAGGGGGGGGGGGGGATGGGGGTGTCACGATATCAGCGTATTTGACTTAGTCTCGCTATGTCAATTTCGTCTTTGTATATAAGCCTAGCAATTACTGAATTTATTAGATCATTAGACAGTTCTCGTGCAGTTAAAAGTTGAATGGTTATTATTTCTAAATCTCCTATATTGCGGCATTAACCTTTGTTTGAAATACACCACAGCTCGGGGGGTCTGTTTTGGACAATCTAATTTTCCACTCTCCTACTCTTACAATTCTATCTTACAAGTATCAAAATGTTAATAACAGTTTTTTACAAGTTTTTCATAGTTGCACTATCTTTCCGGCAAAATATGCTACAACGGGGAAAATTTGTAGTAACAGGTGCGGACAAGTTTCAATCTGAAATACTAACGTAAATGATTAACATTAGAAGTAAGAAATAGTGGTAACCTGTTTTCTGATGTTGTGTTGTTTTGGCAGTCAACAACGCTTTCCTGTCGTACAAAGCTCAGGCTGGGTAGAATCTAGATTAATGACATGATTAAAATGGGTATAGAATAAAAAGGAATTAAATTATTGTAAGTTGCAGTACAATGGAGGCAAATACTTTCATGACACGGGTAGCGGTCAGGATAGGAAATTTCCAAGAAGAAATCATTTCATATTTTGACTGGTTTCACTATACTCGCGCTGTAGACCAAGCATTGATATTGTTCTATATGAGTTTGATTTTTTAAAAGTATTAAGAACTTGTTTGTAATGCAACTCATTTACTTGATACTCTAATAACCGAACCTAACAATTTCGCAATAAGGCATCTGGCTTAGACAACATCCCTATTGAAGTATGAAAGACAGGTGCTCTCAATACTCAGCTTCTTAAAGTCTGCAACCGAACTCTGAATGGCGATAGAGCAGAAATTTGGGTAAATAGTGGAATAGTGCCATTGCCAAAACAAGGTGATCTTGGAGACACAGGAAACTATCGCGGAATTTCCTTGACAATCGCAGCTGCGAAGATCTACAACAAATTGCTTCTGACTAGAATAAGATCACACCTGGATCCTATCTTGATGGGACAGTTAAAAGTTGTCAAATTTAAAAGATAATTCGGCAAAATTGTTACGGGAAAACGAAACATTTTAAATGTCCTGAAATTGTGTGAAGGTCTGGGGGAGCGAACGTTTTGTTGAGCCTAGTTTGCCTTGTTTTAGAAAATCTCAAACAGATCGCTTGCTATCGTTAAGCAGACACTTTCAAGCTGTGGGAGGTGCATCATAGCCGCTGCATCGACACAAAAAGTAAGCTTAAAAGCAGCCAAATCTAAGAAAGAAAGTAGGAATACAAGATGAAATGAAAGTTCTGGCGGTTGGAATTACGAATAATGTGAAATGATTGTCTATAGTGATGAAAATAGATAGGGCATTATAAAGAGGAGAAGAAATTACTTTTTGTGTTTACTAAAACTGAGAGGATAATTGTAAGGACGATTATTAGTAGTAGTGGATGCATTTTTAGTGAAGCTGTGCAGTATGTGTTTCATAAGGAGGTGCATAAACAAGCCGTGACAAAAAAGTCAATAGAGTACACGCATTGTTCTTAAGCACTTCCTGGCGTCTATAATAAGAGCCCAAAAATGTAAGATTTAGACATGTTAGAAGGCAAGCTTCAAACCGTGTCGTACCAGAAGACATCTCGAACTAAAGTATATACCAACAGGGCCTTGAATGACATATTATTCTTCCCATAAAGTCCACAAGAAGACTTAAATAATAAAAAGGAATAAATTTTAAGGACAGGCTCATCATTTTCCCAGAAGGTCCTTAGCTTCCAGGATTGACACAAAACATTGCGTACCCAGGTGCTGGCTTATGCGGTACAGTAAATATGTGCTATATCGGCTGTCGCGGCGGCGCCATGTGGCAATGACGGAGGGTCAGTATTGATGATGTGCGCTAGTAAGTAAAGCATAGCTTTCACTGAAAAAATTAAATGAAAATCAAGGGCTTTAAAGAACATACGGGAACCTTGTAAAGATTGTTTGGTCATGTGACAGCAGCAAGGAAAACTCAAGGTAAAACAGGCATATGGCGGGTTTGGTGATAGACACCTATGCAGGAAGTGATTTGCAAGGAATGAAAAGTCTGGAAAGAATACAGGGGCCAGCATCAGCCATACGATCCCTGTAAGTCCTTTAAGGGGTAAAGAAGGCATTCAGCAAATGGAAACTAAGCCCCCGGTAGCACAGATTGAGGGGCGTCGCCCTTGGACGCTCCAGCTGCCCTTTATTTATTAGTTAGCCTGTTTGGTGGGTTTCTGTTTATTTAGGGTAGTTTCAATGTCGGGCCCACTGCTCATCAGGGATCTTTGATTGAGGGATTGCCCTTTCTTGAAACGATTTCAGCATTGATAGCCGTTCAGGCAATCCAAATTCTGATGGCCTCTTTCAAAATATAGTGAGGTATATTCTTTCGTACGTATTTTGGAAAATGGCTACTCAGAAAACGAGGCGTATTACCAAGTTTTCTCTCTACTATAGGCCCTATGGCTTGCTGTATCGTTCAACTGCGTGATGTTTTCTACGACGAGTTTTAGTCTTCTCGTGTTCTATACATTCAATGTTAAAACCTTCCTTCCTTCACTCCATACGATTGCCATGTTTAGTATACAGCAAAAACGCTTAGCAAAATGAATTTGTTACTCAACGCAAGATTCAGCTTTTATACCACTAAAGAATTTTTTAAAAGAGAAACTCCCGGAAGAATTTTTCTGTAACTGTTTTTTGTGGGGTGCTGTATATTAAGCTAAAATTGTGTTACAATTTTTATACTTACAAAATCTACACGGTTTTTATAAGTGGTCATGCTTGGAAGTTATAAAATCTGAATAATATATAGATTGAGACTATTAACAGGAACATCTACCAGGTGCCACTAGAGTGTCAAGATGCAAAATATGCTCTGCTAGTTTTGCATTTTACCGCCGAATTACAGATGCTTATCTCGATACATTGCTGATTCACCTTAATTCTGAGCTTCTCAACTATAACAAATTGCGCGGCACCGTGTGGAAATTTAGCGGGAAGTTGGTGTGAAAAGGGATTACTTAACTGGCATGCTTTGCGCGCTGAACTTATCCTCGATCGCCATTTTCTTTTCCATAATCGCTGAGAGAAAGAGTGGTTAAATGACGTCATGCGTATAGAATCATATATAGAAGATATAGAGAATTAAAAGAGTTATTTTCTTGTTGTGTGTATTGAAATAAGATAACATGAGGTCAGACAAAGGAGAAGTGCAGGCCCTGTAGCGTATTCAAGGGATTCTACCCCAAAGGGAAAAGAAGTCGTTTTTAGTAAATCTAATGGTAGCGTTGATCATTGTGCTATAAACTGATACAACAAAGATTCAAAAAGTATGTTTTAATGCCTTTTTACAAAATTTTTGAAATTTTTGAATATTGCGCAACATTTCATAGCCATACATGACGTCATTCGCAACAAATTAAAATATATTTTTTTCAATTTGTTGGAAAAGAGTTAAACTATAAACGTGCCAAATATCTTTGTCATAGCATTGCTCGATATGAAGTTATATTGTGTCAAAGTGCCGCGGGCCTACTAGGCCCCCCCATGTATGAGAATAGCCAAAAAGCCCATGTAAGGTAGGGTTAATAGTATTATATTTTTATTTCCTATGAAGCATGGTGAATCTTATGGAGTCCTGGATATGGTTCTGTTTCTTCTTCAAATGCTCTGCAAGTCTTTTGCAATCTGTACAGGAAAGAAAACATCAAAACTCATTAGCGATAGTTTGATGATATAAAAATTCCTGTTACTTCAACTTTACAAGTAAACAACGAAGGTCAATGTAAATACAGAATGTTCTTGACCGATTCTTGGCAAAAATAATAACAATATTGCCTATCCTTTTTTCTGAATGACAAAGACAAGCATAAAATTTTCGGCAGATCGTATCTTGTGAAGGATATGAAACGTTTTTTTGTAATATCAATAGTGCCACAGATCCAATGCAATCTCTATGAAAAAGGAAAGAGAGAGCATTAGACGGTGTATATGTTACGTATTTTAGGTAAAATGACAATGAAATAATAGTTTCATTTGCCAAATTAGTAAGTAAACAGCACAAACTTAAATAGTCCATATCTAAAATTTTTGAGTATAATAACAATTGTTTATAAGAATATTTACACTGTATTAGATAGTGAAGAATTTTATTAAATTTATTTCACTTTCTATGCAGCATGGTGAAGATAAAAAGTTTTTAAGATTTATCTTTTTGACTCCTATTGTAATCTCCGTGGAACACAAAAGTGAAAGAGAGTCATTTGAAACACCTAAAAGCTCTTCGTCCATTCCTTTTTGGCATTCTGGAGATCATTCTATGACGTGTTCCTGTGATTCTCTAAATATGTAGCCTTTTTTGAATAAAGAGAAATGAGCATTAAAATATTTAAAGTTACGTAAGATAAATAGAAAATATTTACAATATTAGAAATTCCATGCCGATTTACATGTAATTTTTTTAAAAAGCAATGAACCCTTTCTCAAGAGAAAATATATAATTCGCTAGTTGCCAGATGACTTGGCGCAGTTACTTATGTGTTAAAATCAAAAAAGACCCATCTTATTTCGCTTAGCAACTCCCTTTTTCCTATTAACTCAATTCTGAACTCAGTGTAACTTCACTATAAGATGGTGATTTTCAACTCTCTCATTACAAACTACATCAGCATATATAACCATGCAAATTAAAACAACTGTCCAATAGAAAATGCCCACTTGTGGATTGCAACATTCTGAGGTCGGACCTTTCCTCGGCCCCGTTCCGTGGTTGACTTTGGCAATGTTAAGGAACAGTCCCTAGATATCGCCTTGAAACATATGTAAAATGCCTTTTCAGTGTCAGCTCCCGTATTATAGAACTCACTCCCCGCTGATATACGTGAAATTACGTAGATTGACACGTTAAAAAGTAAATTAAAGAAAATACTATTTAGAACTAGCTTTTAATACGTATAATTTTATTCTTTTAAATGCGGTATTTAATTTTATTGCCGTTATTCTAATAGATTTTAAGAACAACTATAGTATTATTGTTGACTTCCACTCAGGCCCGTAGACAGCACTTCAGGGTTAGGGGGCAAGGCTACATTGGGGGGATCCGGTTTTGTATCCCGCTGTAACAAACTTGAACAATGGGGTCACTAGAAAATCGACTGTGCTATTTTCCTATAAAAACACAATCCTAACATGATATTAGTCTCATTTACACCTCCAAGTCAAACTCTACTTTTGGTTAGAGTTTCATTTGTTTTAATGGCCTTCCTACAATGGTTTGAAGTCCTAGGGTTAGTAGTAGGGACTAGGGATTGAAAATTGACGAAACCTCGTATTCCTTGGACACCAATTAAACCTCACGGCCCACAAATATATCTTAACGTACATACAAAGTTTTACTTAAACTTGTTAAATACTTCCGAAGATATCTACTAAACAAATGGATGCCAGGAGAAATCCAAAACTATGAGGGCGGTCAAAACTATGAGTGGTGAATCTTTCTTAGTTGAAATTTGACCTACAAATACAAGGGGCTAGGACGTAGTTTCTTGTCATTCTGGGTTTTACATATCAAATAGGACATTTTGAAGTTAGTTTGAAAAACTTATAAATTTGATGCATGATCCATTGACAGAACAATAAAGCAAGAGCATCTGCAGTTAAGCAAATCCTACAAAAGCAGCAAAAAGTCCTGCAAAGTAATAGGGCGGGGGGCAGTATTAGTCTTTTTAGTCTATCTACCAGGTTGATTGATATGCTTATGAAAACCGTCAAACGGAATGACAAATTCTCTTGTCAATATTTTCCTTCTTAGCTAGAATGATTTTATGCAGCTTTTCCGGTTTTCAGACTTACTGTAGGCTATAAATTCCACAGCATTTTTAGTCCCCATCTTCAAAACTCTCAAGACAGACTCTTAATTTCCCGAAGCATAGCATAGCGACCTTTGGCCAAGTACCTTGCTTTTGCTTTTTAACATTAAAGCCGCGCAACTTTAAGTACCTCTAGTAGTTGCAAATATAATATCAACCTACAAGAGTAGGAGAAAGCAATGGTGAACAATTTGGAGGGGGGTGAGGGTACTGTCCATCCCCCAAATTATGTTGCAGCTTCCGGTACCTCTGCTAGCTGCAAATATAATATCAACCTACAAGAGTAGGAGAAAGCAATGGTGAACAATTTGGAGGGGGGTGAGGGTACTGTCCATCCCCCAAATTATGTTGCAGCTTCCGGTACCTCTGCTAGCTGCAAATATAATATCAACCTGCAAGAGGAAAAAAGCATTGGTAAACAATTGGACGTGGGATGTCGGCATTTTCCATCTCAAAATACTGTTGCCTCGAAATAAAGCAATGAATTAATACGAATATGCCAAAAGACTAAAACGTTTCAGCAATTACAGTGTTTAATTGCTTATGATGGAGATGTCGACCAAGTTCAATACAGCTTTTAGTCTTTAACTGCACTAGGGGCGGGGGAGGGGGCTAGGAGGCTCTTAAGCGAGTAAAAGTATTCATAACTCCGTAACCATATAAGTTATTGTGCTGCAATTTGGTTACTTTTCCTGAAACTTATTGGCATAAAATTTTTGTGTGAAAATGGTTTTATAAATATTATGGAAATTACTGTTATGACCTCGTTCTATGAATAGTATATGTGGTAAAAATATGATTTTTCTGAATTATCACACCTTTCTAGATAATTTTAATACCACTTTAAACATTTTCAAAGGAAGTAGTACAACTAAATGTAATATACGATCTTAATTTGCATACGTTCGTTAATAAGTGACGTTTAAACCGGAGTAAAGTCTTTCAACAGGAAGCGATTTGCCACACATTAAATTGTTGTTACTGAAGATCCTAAAACCAACGAAACTACCCAATCTTTACTAAAATATTCTAACATTCATACCGCATCTTTAATATGGGGTGTGGCTTAAGTAGCCCCCTTATCCTCCCCCTCCCTGGATGTATTACTGCTCATAGTAACTGATGTAAAATGGAGCGCAGGGACGTGACACGGGGTAGCCGTCACCTCCCCTATGTATACAACGTTTCTGGATGTCCTAGGCAAAGTTATATCATCGGTTGTGGATCCAATAAAGAAATAATGACATCTCATAAAGTAGCGGAAGTGTCAACAGGGAATCTATGGTTATGAAATATTTCATTATAATTGTGAATTTCCTAAGGTGGTAAAGTGGTTATGTGAGATCAAGTACATGTTAATTGCACTCAAATATCAAGGCACTAAAATCTTTGAACTAAACGAGAAAAGTAAAAATTGTTACACAGCTTTTCGACGCATAAATTTAACGTCGTAATAATATATGGTTTAGTGCGGCGGCAAAAGCGTCGCTGTTATCTAGACCGGGGGTTCCCAACCTTGGAAAATATATTACCCCCTTTGAGCTACCAAAATCTTTAGTACCCCCTCCCCCCTGGGTATTTGGCATTCTTACTCTTTATCAATATTAAATGGGTACACCGTGAAATAAAATGTCAATAGAGAGTCATTACTTGCTTACCAGGTATAAAACCAAAATATGAGCAGCATGGGAATAAACAGATACAGAATTTTGTTTGATTTTGGTATTTTAATGCGTGAAAATGCGTGAAAATGTGTGAAAATTCTGTTGGATTTCTGAGCTGTAAGTTTGACCCCCTGGTACCCCTGGTACCACTTGTCTCGATTTTACCCCTTTTAAAGCCTCAATTCCCTTAACATAATCTTAATAAAGAATTATCGCACAAGTTATAGAAGAAAATTCTCATGAGATAACAAAACTCGTGTGACAATTTAATCGGAACCGAGTAATTCTTCTTGGAAAGGTTACCTCAATTTCACTCTCAAATAACTAAATCAAAACGAGGCTTATGACAAATTACTCTGCTGGTAATGCAGAAAAGACGATGAACAGAACGATCACTTAAAAATACGGTTCTCAATCTTTTCCATTACTTAGCAGTTGCAGCTAGCAAGGAAAATGGACTTGTCGGGAGAACTTGAGTGAACTTTATGATGTTAAATAGTTCTTATCATTGACAAGATATTAGCATTCCAGTGGGTAATCAGCTCGTTTCATTAATATTTCTCTTTTTCCACCACATACGTCTTGAACAAATTTAAAATGCAAGAGTATATTCAATTTGGGTGGGCGAATTTAAAACATGCGAATTCAAGTTCGCGCGAAAAATAGTACTATGCAAACTTAAATACACTTAAAGTAAGGGATAGCGCTTAAAACTTTTGTCTTCTTCGTACTATTCAGTTAACTGCATTCTCTCAAAATTTTTACTAACCCATTTAAATCGTATTAAGCAAATGGAGTCTTCTAAGCATTTATTTAACTTTTTAAAGTCTTGTTCTTTGCTAAGAATTGTTCGCCACTGTTCTAGGCACATCTTGTTCATGGTAAAAGGCAAACAAAATAGAGAAGGATAGAATGTTGTATATGGTACAACGTATCCTAGGCGTGTGTAGGAGAAATTACATTTGAACCCCGACTTACATTTGTCTAAACCATATTCACTGTTAGTGAATAAAATCTACTTAGCAACACTAGTAGTTTATCCATGTAACCCTTTCGTCTGATAATGTTTACAAATCCTTTTAATTTTCCTTTCCTTTCAATTCCAACAGTACCATTCATTCACCTTTTGGTATCTAAAACCTTAAATAACATTTCTTCCTCAGTTTAATATAAAGATATGGCAGCCCTTTTGACTAAACTCCTAATAAGATTAGTTTTCTTTTAGTATGATAATTATAATTATTATCCATTTAACATTTTCGCTGAAAGAGGATCACAATTCGGAACAAATAGAATGCCGTCGTAGAGTATGGATCATAACATTTATTGTAAGAAAGGAATCAAGCCAAAGTACAGAGGAACATGCAGAAGTGTAAAAGTGTAAATTAGTGCCCGAGTTCATCTGATAAAATAATGGCAACGAAGAAAAACCCCTTGTATAAAATACTTTCGTGTTTGTGGCAAACGAAAACCATTGCAGACAAAGACAACGCATATAAGTAAATCAAGCCCAAGGCATTAATTTCTCGGAGTTTATATTTTACATTAATTACATAGAAACTAGAGATTTCCTCAATCAATTTGGTACGCCCTAGAGAGATAGGTTAACAATAAATCGACTCACTTACAGAAGTAGCAAGATCTTCATGTTCTGCTAAAACCCAAAGTTTGAAATTACAATACATGATTTTTACTAACACACGAATTCAATTGTATTGGATATCAAAGTGATAGCATTGTCAATGAACATTTTTAAACTTTAAATGGTGCATATAGCAGACAGTTAGGGATGATTTTACATTAGGGCCATAGTTGCTATGAGCTATGGAGTCGATTTATATCTGTTCCATCGTTTACAAAGCTTTTTTCGTGTTTACTTTAGATTTGGAAGAGCCGCAACTGTAATTCTATTAAAATTGCTTCTCTCTTTAGAGTCAATTTCTGATGCTATTGAAAAGCGTTTTTCTCCGAATTTATTAGAAGAACATGACGTAAAACATGCTACATGTTGTACGTCGGTCGCAGAGAGCTCTTACTTCATTGAGTTTTTTGAGAAGATATTTACCTTTTATTCTTGTGGAAAATCAGCTTGGTCTACCCTCTTTGAACATCTACAGTCTAAGTCATCAGTTCATCAACTTAGTTGTTACGTATTAGCTCAGGCAAGAGTTAAGAATTCTTAACTCAAACAGAAACGTAGACAGGAATGGAAAAGTCTGATTGAGTTTCAAACAAATGGAAAGGAGTTGCAATTTAACTTAGTAAAGGTTTAGGGGACTTAAATTACCCCTATGAACAGTAGGTGGATTAATGGTAATAATTGCCCAAAAGGGAGCAATCCGAATGAGATCAGAATAGTTGGACAGTCAGCAATGTAAGGCTTACTACCTATAAAGATAAATTGTGTATGTAATATTATGTTATCAGATTAGGTAATAAGCGTGCCATTACCCACATTAGGAAAATCCTATTGCCTTACTTGTTCTCCTTAGATTAGTAAATGAGACAGTATGTTATTGTGCCTGCCATATCTAAAGTGTTAATCACTACGATTGTGGGACAGATATTTCTGAACACACTCTTGTTGTCTAAAAATGCGAGATATCTTATTAACGGTTTATAACAGGTTTCAGCTTTTAACGTCAGCCATATATTTTAATTTGATACAATACCAAAGGGTTCAACGTTAGTATAGGTAAGGCTGCAACAACATGATTACATACTTTATGAACTTCTGCGTTGAATCGGTGCATAGATTATCACAAGGAACAAATGTAACATTAACAGGATCATTCAAACCACATAAAGTATGGCAGTGCTAACCCCTGCACAAGCAGGTCGAGAGAATAAATATGTATTGCGCTGAACAATTTAGCATCTTGTACCTTTTGTTAACCCCCCCCCCCCCCGCCTCGTACATTTAGACTCCTCATCAGTGTTTGCTCAATGACCAACTCAGGCGAAAGTCCAGCCCACACATAACCCTCTGTTCCCCTGACAACATGAAACCCTTGCACAAAATCGTGGTATTCACCTGCATTGTCTTGTTCCAAATTACTCATTGGCTGCAGGTACAACCAAACAGATTTAGCATAATTATTGCAAAATAGGAAAGCATTTTGGACAGTGTGGACATATGCAGATTCCAGTTACCTAATCATTCCGAGCGAATAAACATCCTTAAACTGTCGTTCATTTCAACGTATTGAAGCCAAAGCCGAGCCGTGCGATTGTCCTCCAGGCTCAGTTTTCTTTGCTTTACAGCATCGTCTATTGGTCGCATTATGTCCGAAGATTTCATTTTTCTAAGATCAAGCTCTCCTTTTATACCTCTCTGTATAAAATTTTTTGTGGCAATAACATCAATATCTAAAGAATTGAAGACATCCCGAAGGAGAAGTGTATTGAGCGAAAGATCGGTCAGCAAGTGTGCCCTGAAGGCACAGTTAATAGCCTTTCCAGACAAGATATCGAGGGACTGTTTGGGCTGCATAAACAAGTTCCAATGCTTCGCTCAAACCAGAATTCGACATGATATAACCAAAGCACCCAAGAAAACTCATAACCGTGTGGAATCCTCCCAGTTGGATGATAAAGGGTCCTATGTCGCATTTTGGAGACGATAACACTTGCAGTGCTTTCCACAATAATGCTTGGTCGAAGTTGCAGAATACTATCTTGTTGTACTCTGTTGACTGCTTTTCCATATACTTCAACGTTGAGTAAACACATGTTGGATCAGTTGGTGGAAGGTCAATCATAGGCAAGAACACAATACATGATTTGTGGATATTTTCAGATTTGCCAAATGCCGTTTGCATCAAACCATTCCAGAGATGAGAGTCTCTGAGGATGAGTTGTTTACACGTCCAAAGAAGATCAAGGTATGCATGTTCATCATGGGGCGGGAGACAAAGTGAATTTGTTAAAGGTTATAGTGTTTCAGTCCTTCTGAGTTGAATTGCTGAACAATATCTGAAACCTTAATAAGAAACACCAGGCTGAGATTAGGCCAAAAAATAAGAACAACTTAAGAAACAAGGCAGGCTGAGATTCAGAAAACTCGAGAAATAAAATATCATTAACAAGCAAAAATAACAATCTACTACAGAACAGAACAGTATAAAGTGCTAAACAGCGATTAAGCAGACTTATTGTTACAGAGTTAGTGCAACACCATCGCAGTCAAAGCAATCAAGAGACATATCACTGTGATTTGAAATCTACTTATTTCCTTTGTTGAAAATAAAACTTCAGGTAGAACATCCTATGCAACAAGTGCAACGTCCGATATTAAACATGAACAGGGGCTAATTACTTTATCAAGTACGTGTTATGTCTGGACACTACTATGCTAAGGAAATTCGAAAACGAAAATAAGAAACAGAATAAGAAAAACCTCGGGCTGAAAATATACGGAAAAATAAGAAACGGCAGGCTGAAACTGGAACCAAGTGTTCTTATAAAAAAGCAACTTGTAGTTGGACTCATGATCAATCAGAGTTGTGATTATAGCCACTCTTCACAATAACCATAGCTTTGTGCCCTTGATAAAAGTACTTAGCCCCACAAATTCCATAGAACTTTAGTCCATTTACTGATATAATAAACAACGGCACATTTAGACATGGAAAGGAGAAAGCGTGATTATGACGAGAAAGTATTAGACTCTTGACTTTCTAGTTTAAATCATCGTCCCATCCCCACTCTGATATAGAAAACTTCGACTTCTCTTTACATGAGTTGCGAAGTCTCCGTTCCCCCATCGAGTATACTTCAAATGACTTAATTAAAAACGGGGATTGTTTTCAAACTAAGCACACAACAGTGATAACCATCGATCAATTTAAATTGACGGACATTAACAAACGATGTCAAGATTCGATAAGAACCATAACATCGCCGATACCTCAGAAATGACTTTGACCTCTTATTTGTTTTGTTAACAGTGATCCAAAGTTTAACTCTTATCATGTATTTGGTAAACATAAGCTGTTATTGAGCTAACCTCAGAAAACCTGACTACGTCTAGGGATAGAGCAGTCACGAAGGTGAGGGTGGCAAGGCCGGGCGCCGCCCCCTGAGAGAATTCACTAGCGTACTCCGCCCCCCCTGACATTCTGATCGGCATATATATTTTTCACTGTAGTCTGTGGAAGCTTTTCCAACAGTACTTAGTATCAATATTGGACTGTAATTTTCACATTGACATATGTAATCTTTTTGAAAAATATGGCGATGACTCAATCGGGCCCAATTCATAGAAATGTGCTTTGTGATCCTGATGTTTTAAAAATACGAGAGGGAACTATTTAACGCAGCTTTTACAGTATATACGCTCTGCATTAAATTCCGTTATAAACTGAGCTCTCTCCTAATCTGGTGCTTCTGATAGCCTGACCCACATGTTATTTTTAACTCATACGGCTCATTATTTCTTTAGTTTTTGCTGCTTGTTCAACCCTTTGCTGGAAGTAATCGTTCTTTAGCTCTCTGATATGCTTTCCAAATGTCTTTCTATCTAGATCCTAATGATTCAAACGGATTTTGTGTTTCTTTCTTATGGTCATCAAACGAGTCATTCTTCTCCTTTCCCCCTTGCAAAGCACGTGAAGTAAGACATGCAGATACCAGTAGCTCATGGGCAGTAAAACAGTCTGAGTGTCGGATTGATCTTTGCAGATTGATTAGCAGCTTCGTTTGATACTGCATGGTCAAACTGATGTAGATTTTGCTACGTGTTCTTCATGCAATCTTTGAGGTAGAGCATTTTGTTCATAATACTGAGCTGACATAAGGTGCAATACAATAAGAGCATGAGACTACTGGGGTCTATCTTTCCAAGACCATGCTGACCAACGGCATTTGGCTATTCAATTCCTTGCCAAAGATGATTAAAGTCATAAAAATGTATGGAAGAATCTTTCTCTTTCTCAACCGCAGCTATGCATCTCCGTGACTTTTCATAGAATTGCTCCTACTCTTCAAGCGGTCTTTGCTAAGTCGATGTTGTAGCATGTTGTGATGTAGCATGTTGTGAATTGAAATTCCGTATGCGATAGTCATGTCCTCTGTTCAAGTCTTTTCTGTCTTTAAACTAAAATGTAGTAATGCACCGATGATTTGAGGCTAAATTGCGCCAGGTAACGTCTCTTGAAAGAATCCCTATTAATCAACGACATATAATACCTCAGGCCAGTGGCAGGCATTAACTCGTTGCTTGATGCTACAAGAGGGCTGCTGTTGGAATCAGGCGCGCACGTCTGACCTTTGACAAGCTATGTTTTTGTCCTTCTGAGTGAAATGTTATCCTCCTCACAAGCTTACTAATGACCCATTAAATAGGCTCACCAATAGGTTCCTTATTTGCTTACATACTTTTATCTGCCTTGGAAAGAAATTTCATTTTCTATCGTAGATATGTTGACGGTCGTTTGGTCGTTTTTAAATGTAGAAGTCATGTAGAGCTGTTCCTTAACCTTCTGAACCAACAGCATCCTAACATTCAATTTACGTTTGAAATTGAAAAGGATGGTCGTCTACCGTTCTTAGACGTTTTCATTACTCGACATGCATCCCAGTTTGTCACCTTAGTTTACCGTAAACCTACGTTTACTGGATTATTCATACGTTTTGATAGCTTTTTACCTTTTGAATATAAGAAAGGTCTTGTTTTTGCCATTCTTCACCGTAGTTTTAGCATGTTGTCATCTACTGATATATTTAATAAGGAAGTTCGTAAGTTAAGATCGTTTTTGTGTAACAGTGGTTACCCCTTGCGTTTTATTGATTTATGTATTACGAAGTTCTTATTTAAAGTATTTTCTCGTTCATTAGCTGTTACCCCAGTTCCAAAATTTGATATCAATATTATTATCAAATCCGTACACAAATTATGAAACTTTGTTCAAGTGCTTTTTCCCACCTTAATGTTAGGTTCACCTTTCGCCCAACTCGTTGTCTTTCAGGCGTTTCCGAGTTAAAGACGTAGTTCCTAGGTTGCGTTGGTGTTTTGCTAGTTCCACCTTATTATTTGCAAATTGTCCTACATCAGTTGGATAAGTCACTCTATTAAGCATTAATATTGTATTAAGTTCCATTAAGGCTAATGCTGATATCATTGGCACAAACGTTTTCATGTTCAGGAAAGTATATTGAACAGATGCCTTCAATTTGCACCAACACAATTGATACAATTTCCAACAACTGCTTAGGATTTTGTCTTTTTTCAAAAAGTTATATGCTTATTCTGCGGATAAAGGGAAAGGGGAAGTCCGAAGATGGACTGGCAACAGAACATAGAACAGGGTCTATGCCTGATGAACCATTGATGGTGTGGTGTGCCTGCCTTGACCAGGAACAAAGGAAACTCAAATGTTTTGACAGCCTCGCGCGTCTCGAGGTGGGAATCGCAAAATCCAAGTGAGTATGTACTCTGCAATAATATGACGTTAAAACAAAAACTAACAAAATATAAAAACAGTTAAAGATAGTTCAAATAGCAAATAATTACCAAAAACGTCAGTATCGGCTCTCTGTAGTCGAGGAAGCTACTTGCATTCCAGGAGGGGCAAACTCGTCGTCAGGGGGCGCTTCTCCCCCCCCCCCAGTGGTGACGGGCCTAGCACTCTGGTGTCCTGAGACGACAAATCTTTGATATGAGTCTGGCCCATTGAACTCTATATAGAAACTACTGAAAACAGATTGTTTTCGTAGCGATTTCAATGATCTACCTAAAACAGGTTCAATGGTGTTACATACTCAAGGTAGTAACCGTTAAAGGCCTGAACACGAGGTAATGTGTGAACACTTAATGCCACCAGCATATTTTGTTCGTTGTCAGTTGTTAAAACCTAAAAGTTCTTCAAGTGCAGGATTTGAAGACTTGTAAACGAGCATTTCAAAATTCGCGTTTTGTAAACATCAAAGAAGGCCTTATGGTAAAGAATGTATTATAAGGGAGACTGTAATTATGCCAGAAAGGGGAAACCAAGGTAGGCATTCTATGGTGTTTAATTTAAATGCAGTAGCTACTTTCAAGGTTCTAATAAGAAAGTTTCGCAGTAGCTATTCACGAACCATTTTCATATCAGATATGTTAAAATACTCGTCAAACAGGCATTTTCCCCCTCTATAATCTGTCAGTAGAAGATCTGAAGTTGCACCTTGCTTTATAGCTTATTACGTTTGCCCCTCTTTTATACTTGGAGTTATTAAATGCGATGGGAAGACTATTGTCATTTCCGAGTAATACTTTTTGCTTCCGCTTCGAGTCTCTCTTTGCTGTCATGATCGGAGCCGGCAGTCACATGCTTAAGAAATCACATGGGGCTTGAGATTTTCCGATCTGACCTCCTTCTCAATTTTACAAACAACGTGACAAGTTCATAATCAAATTTATCGTCATTAAGGCATTGTTCACTCGTGTACCAAAATTTTTTTTGTGCAGTATTGATTTAGATGCGAGCTGCTATTGCTGCAATTCAGAAAACGTTCTGAAGCTGAAACATCTGCATTTTTAGTGTCCACAACTGTGGCAGCAGCCCTGCTGTTTTACTTTGCTCTGTGTTTGGAAATTGTTTAACATTAACTGGTGAGACTTCAGCTGTCACAACACAACAGATAATTCAATAACGGAAGGAGAATTAAAATAGCATAGAGTATTAGTTTTAGGGGCGTTTTCCCGACGTGTGGGGCCCTGGGCACTTTTCCAACGCGGGGCCCTATTAAGGAGATGTATATTTGTCAGTATCTCACCCAATTTAGCTCACATAATATGGGGCTTTCACAGTGCCTATCGTGTGTAGTAATTTGTATATGCAGTGCAGCGTGTGTATACATCAAAGAGTATAGCTTGAGCGCGGGGCCCTGGGCTACTGCCCTGTCCGCCATACCCTAAAACCGCCGCTGATTAATTTACAGATATGGAAACAGTCATCATATTCAGATGCCCGAATAACGTGCATAACGTCACTTGTCTTGGGGCAGGAATTATTTATCTTTCTAAGAATTCTTTGTTTATAAATGGGTGCTTCTATCTCTAAATAATACACACTCTTAGAAACTTGCATATGACGGAGAACCTATAACTGACAATTTTCTCCGCACCAAAGTCAATGCAGTTTTGTTATTCTCTGTCGCTATCGCCTTCCAAGAATACTTACAGTGTGTCAAGCAATTAACCGGGCGACGACGAGGATCAGAAACTCCCAACTTTTAAACCCACACAGCCGTCTCGAGTAACAAACTGTGGCACGAACTTTACAATTTTCTTTGCTAAATACGTTTTACGAATTGCATAATTTTGAATGTTATATTTTTAGATTTCAGTTGACTAACATCTAATTTTCTTGTCTCGTTGCTGTTTAGTCGCATCTTTCACAGGCCATTCTCCTCGTGCAGCGACTCCATAACAATATCGTGCATGCCTACGTAAACACTTTTTTACAATTTCACATCCTAATTTCAGCAATCTTCGTTATTTTGTTTTGTATAATATATTACAAAAATCTCATTTTAATGTCTCTGATATAAGATGAATTAGAAGTGGAACCATCAACTAACCTTGATTCAATACCGTTTATGCCTGGGTATATAGTTATTACAACCTTAAGGGTAAAAAAATTCGAGGGTATTTAATTTCGCGATTTGCAAAACTTTACATTTCCGCGAGTATTTGCTTTCGCGATTTAGTTTTGCGATTTTTAGTTTTTCACATTTTATCTGAGTATTCAATTTTCCTATAATCTCACAAAGAATTACTTAAGGAGGTTCTCAAAATGGATGAGAAAAGGAAGTAAAACAGCAAGAAATAGGTGAAATATTTCAGTACTTTTTCATCTGATATGTGCCGACAATAAGAATAATAAAAGTAAAATCTCGTCTTCCTTTTCACCTTGGCACTGCAGAAGCTGCACTCATCAAAGCAAAAACCCGATGTCTGCCGTCTAAGGATTTTATTGCAAACGCACTGCACTTTCATTAACGACAGTAGTAAAACCATGCAAGTGCAAAACGTAGTACAGTGCTTTTCTATCCTCCAAATTCATCCCAAAAATTTTCGGACTTTACTTAAGACAATTTTCTGTGATAAGAAGTCGGCTAAAGTATTCTGATAACCGCCTCACACGAAACTTTGCGCACCACTTGCGTACGCTACCTTGAAACCAAAAGCACAGCATAAAGAAAGGGCAGAAGTGGCATTAGCATCGACATACTTTGTTTTATTAAGTTTTAATAGTTTTATTAAGAAAATTTTATCAACTGAAATACTCTTTTGACGCGTCTATAATTCAATTTCTAACCAATAACTTTACTCCTTGTTTGATGTGTGGTTGTGTTGGCAAATCTGAGAAGCAATTAAAACCTATTGGAGCATTCTTAAATTTGTCACTGCTGCAACTCACAGCACGGTAATACCTTTTCTAAATCACATCGTGGTATTTATAAGATTGTAAGAGTATTGCATGCACTATACTCACAGAAGAGACTTGCTTATTTGACTCTGTATGCATCAAGCTTTAAAATCAATACCCGCTGCTTTGACAATGAATCAGGAACTTCGAAGAGCTATACTATACATGCGAGAAAAAGTTGGCAAGGAGCCATTTGTTTTGTTCGAAATTGTAAGTCTATTGAATCAGCGGCTGTAGACTGTGATTTCTTTGTATTTACGTTGATTGAATTTTGAGATCCGCAAACACGTTAATGGCAAGCACTACTAGAGCTCGTTTGTAAAAGAGCCTGTTTGTTTTTCAACTTCTCAAAGTGGTTTTCTCCTATAGTATAGGAGTAGAAAAGATTAATACTTATAAATGTGTAAAAATAACAAGTAAAACTATCATCAATAATGACATTGTAACACGGTAGTGAAGGTCATGTAGTTCAGTCAGAGGGTTTGCCAAACTACCAAGTGCCACCTCCTTCTTTCTTTAGTAGACCCTGATTCCTGATTTCTGATTCAATGGTGAAGAACACAGTAATGCTACAGGAGAGGATGGTATCTTTGGAGGCAGCATAAACGACGTACCTGTTTTCTACGGCATTTTTTATCTCTTTAAAATTCGTGTTTGCGGACGAGATCCTCATTGCGCGATAGTTACACAATAATCTAAACCTTGAATGTAGTCTACAGATCGAAATAGAAGGTATTCTGGTTTATGAATGATGGCTGGCATTTACATTTATAGGATTTGTCACCACGATATTTCAACTTCGATTATTACGAGTTAGTTTTTAGGCCACAGAAGCCTTAATGTGTCTTCTTAGTTTAAGGAAAGGAAACGAAAACTAAGTACCCCATAATGCTGTTGCCTATCGAAGAAGTTGCTGTTGAATTCACTTTCTCTTCCTCCCAGGATTCGAGAAAGGTGGATGAAAATACGCTTCGGTGGTAAAAAGTTAATGAAATGTAATGACATGCAGGATGAGTCATTTGCATTCATTTGTATTGTAACGCTACTTCTTTACAAAGCTTGCGTTAATTCTTTTGGCTATTTTCTTTTTGTGTTTTAGAAGTAAAGGCAGATAAGGAGACTGCTGTTGCTTTGCCAGATGAGAAGGAGAGTGAACCAGTAGAGGATAGCACCGATGAAGATGAATCGGAAGACGCCGAGGATGTTGAAGATGCTATACCTGAAAATGATGAATTTGCTGAAGACGACGAAGCCGAAGAAGACCCAGAGGCCTCCGAGGAAGAATCAGATGAACCGGAAGCCTCCGAGGAAGAATTGGAGGACCCTGAGAGCTCTGAGGAAGAGGTAGAGGAGGATCCTAAGGAAGAGGAAACTTCCGAGGAAGACACAAAAGAAAAGGAAACCGCCGAGGAGGATCCTAAAGAAAAGGAAACTTCCGAGGAAGACCCAAAAGAAAAGGAAACCGCCGAGGAGGATCCTAAAGAAAAGGAAACCGCCGAGGAGGATCCTAAAGAAAAAGAAACTTCCGAGGAGGATCCTAAAGAAGAGGAATCCGCCGAGGAGGATCCTAAAGAAGAGGAATCTGCTGAGGAGGATCCTAAAGAAGAGGAATCCGCCGAGGAGGATCCTAAAGAAGAGGAATCCGCCGAGGAGGACCCTAAAGAAGAGGAATCTGCTGAGGAGGATCCTAAAGAAGAAACCACCGAGGAGGATCCCGAAGAGTCTTCTGATGAAGAGGAGCCCCTAGAAGATGAACTAAGCTAGGATCCTTAAACTATTGACTGGTTTTTCTCAGATCCTTTGTCAAATGCCCGTTGCCAAACCTGCGTAATTTCCTATGGGGTTTGGACTAATTGATTCAGCTGAGAGCCTGTGCTAGCAGTGCACAGCGTCAAAGTGCTATGAAGTTTTGGAATGTTTTTTCTCAATATTTCGTACCTTCACTAAGATACATAACCATGAGAGATACCTTAGTGGAGGTACGAAGTATTAAAACAAGATAATTGCAGAACGTGTTCTAAGTGTCTGTTATATTATCGAGAGTTCTTATTTGTAGGCTTTTTTTGTAAAAGCAACTCAGGAGTTTAGTCAATTTATAGTCTTTTAATTTCCAGTCTGGAAACCGTACAGAAATTGCTTCAGTGGTTGCTAAATCCTTGTACAAGTGTGTTATATTTAAACATGCAGTAGGAAATGTTGTGATGATTATGGCTCGTGGAACATACATTTATTTTGCGGTTTTGACATCAACCAAAGTCAAGGCTATCCTCTCAGTGGGCGCAGGCATTTCACGTACAAAAATTATCTGCGCCAAATATATCACAGATGAAAACCTCAGCTCTCGACTCTTCTATTCCAATGCGCAACTTGAAAACCCTTAATTTTGCACTTTATAATATCTTTTAGCAAGTAAAATGCGTGTGTCAGCTGAAAATATTCGAAGTCGATACTGGCTTAGTATATCCCCCAAACAGCGAATTGCTCTTTTGTCTATGCACCCTTACCGTTACCACGATTCTAATTTTGTGTTAAAAGCAAATACATTTCTACAAATAATAAGCAACCAGTTAAAGCAACGTAGGTATTAGTTCTATTGTAAAAATGTAGGAACTCAAAATCTTGTTCTGTAAGACAACTTTAACGTACTTTTTATTCACACACCCGCGTTTAAGACATGCAGTCCTAAACAATGACTGCAAAGGTATAAAACCTATTATCAAGTACCTTCCTCTCAGAGGAGTATCTTTGTCAGTGCCCACGACGTCCTCTCTACCATATCTAATCTTACAAAGAGGAGGAATTGCTATTGATAAATTAATGCTTTGTGTTGCCAGTTAATTTGTAGATTGCGAAATACATACGTTGAATTATTGCTTTGCTATATAGGCAAACAGATAAATATTACTGCTATTTACCTCAACTGCTCTGACTTTGGGCTTGCCATTCTTTGATCTACAATAGCAAGAGACGATATTTGAAGAAATTAGTAAGACTGGTATACTTTGTTTGTACTAGCAGTGAAGGTTCAAGTCTGACATATGTTCCTTACTCGAGACAATACAAAAATACTTACGTTTTCATAACATTAATGTGTGTTTAACACTTGCTACTCCTATCTTGCATTGAGGAGCTTCAAGCATAAATGTAGTAGCAAAATTCCTTTTCCGATATAAGAATAATAATTTGCAAGAATTCTCAGCTTCATAACTACCTAATGTTTACAAAAGAGTATTGCTCAGGCTTGACTTCCATAATTGTGTCTCATTATTCCGCGGTGGTACATTTTGGAATGTTGTTAGTGACTCCCTTACTACTTGTTCTTTCGTTCCACCATTTCCTCATAATGGTATGCAATTTTATTTGTACTGTCTTCCTCTGAACCGCTATAAGACTTCAAAAACATCTAAAGAAACTTTTCCTTTTTGTAAGAATATTGTAAGAATATATCAAAACTTACAGGAAAAATTTCATAAGGTTAATGAGGCTGTAAACGTAGTAGTCCAAGTAGTATTTGTACTGTTGTATTCTTATGAAAAGAAATAAAGCGAAGTAGGACCTGGTCAAGAGATGTTATCACACAAAAAACCGAATTGTGTTTTAAAGTTGCCTTTATGAAGTCACCACTTAAGCTTACTCTATCGTAGAGAAAGTTGTGAAACGAAATTTCATATTTCTCACAAGAATACATATTCAACGTTTTTCATTTAAAGTCTTGTCAGTAGCATAGTGTAAGCCATTCAGTCAGAAACTCATAACTTTGGACATGATTTGAGATCTTTAAAGTGTGCATACCTGTAAAGTCTTTAGCGATGTGACTTTAATTCCCACAACCTATCTTTACTTTAATTTTCAAGATCTGCTTCATGCAACTGTGAACAATTTCCTAAATACTCGATCGAAGATTGTTAAGAATGGCGCAAAAGTTACATCTATCTTTTTATCTTGCCTTGCACAGGTACCGCTGAAAACTTCAAAGGAATTCTATAACGTATTGAAGCTTTTGAATGTTTATTCAATTGTAGGTAAACCGGCAGGAAAGCGGAAGTATATAATATGTGAGGCGAGTTTGCGTATAAAGGAACAGCGTGTATTACAGAATTTGGTTACAACTTACGCGTTTTAAACTAACACCAGTGACAGAAAATGTGTCGCTCACGTGTTTTGGTCTTCTAATTTCCTGTAACTTCATCGCTAAGAGCTCTCTTACTTCATTCTGTACCTTTGCTGTGACCAGTGTATGGCGAACATTATAGCAAAGCGAATCCGTTCCTCAACGCAATGTTCAAATGTTGAACAATGAACCAACTTTTTAGGCACTTATGTTGGTGTTCATGTTGGCCTTTGCTGAAGGTTTCGAAGCTATTTATACAGCGATTTGGTTCCTCTTGCTTAAATTCCTTAGTGAACAGAGCAAACTTATGTGCATCTTCTTCTCATTGATCATTGTTTGGGTCTACAACACAGGCTTATCAAACTCCTGGGATAGTACGCTTTTTGTGCTTCTTAACGGTCTTTCCTCTCACGTGTTTACGGGACAATATAGGCGATGGGACTCCTTTTGCCCTGAAACTCGAAACACCAATCATACTTTAGTTCACCGTGCTCTTATCATTTACTCAAAAAGTAAACCCAATGAGGAATTAGCCAAGATTCAAATCATTTTTCTAGAAAACGGCTGCCCAGGAGATGTCATCAACATTGTCATATCTAATCAAATTGCCAAGTTTTCATCTGATCGAAAATATGGTTCTATGAATTGCCTAGTATATTTGCAACTATCGTGGATTGGGAATATTTCCTTGAGTTTTGACAAAAAAGAATAAAACGGTCGTGACCTACAGTTTTCCCTCGGGACAACCGCGTGTTGTTTATTCTACCCAAAATCTGCTGCCTGTTGCCCCCAAAGACGTACTACCTGTCACACATAAAAGTTTATTAGTTGATAAGTTCAGGTGTCGCTATGCAAGCGAATATACGGGTTGTACATTGCAGAGGTTACATTACAGAATCTCGCAAAATGTGCCGGCCTTCGTTAATAAGCGCATTAAAGTTTCCAAAATTTTACTGAATTGCGTAAATAAAGCCAGGTAAATAGATCCAGAAACAGACTCGGTAATAGGACAGCATTTGATTCAAAACTCATCATGTGCTGACAACTATCAAGAGGACTCGTTTAGGGTATAAGCCAAAGCCCGGTCTACTTTTCATCTTGACGCTTTAGAAGCCGCATTTATCAAAACAAAGAAGAGGTACTCTGCCGACAAACAAATTTCTTCATCAAGCCATGCTTTATTTGAAGAGGAGGAAGAAGCACCTTATTCTTATTCACCAGAGGATTCTCTTTGATGTTGTCTTTGCCAGTGACGAAAGTGCTTCTAGACCCCAGTCTCTCTGCTTGTAATGTAGGGATACAGCTCGACTATCACAGAGACAGAGAAAACAATAATACTTTGTGAAGCTCGCTTTCATACCCATAAGAAGACCAGTGACCTTGAGGTCCCCATACAGACTCCACTGGTACTCGCTGTCCTTAATAGCTTCTAAAAGAAGCTCCATATTGTCATAGGACTCCTTTAGGTGGACAGAGTGTGCAATGGGAATGCTGAGATATTTATTCTCGTTAGCAGAAGCACAGCCTTGAGACTTCGAAGACTGCAAAGTTGAAAGCCGCTTTCTTGCCATTTAACCATGCAGTTAGGTCATTGTAGCAGGGTTTACAACAGATGTGTGGAACCCAAGACTTGCCCTGATCACCAATTTTACCGTACAAATAGTGAAAATAGGTGGTTGGTAGTAGGAGGGAGGCGATGGTTCGACGCTGTGCAACTGTTGTAAAGTCCCCGCAGACGTAGCAGAAAGAATTGGCCTTGTTGAGGCATCCTCAATGTTTTGACGTTGATTGGAAAGTGGAATACTACTATTTAGCTACCCAAAAGATGTGTAGCACGGTAATTGAGGGACACCGACCTCCTGCGCTGCCTGAGAGACAACCTGTTCCAATGACTGCCAGAGCACTACTGAGTGTGGATAGATACCTGCTGCCCTAGCTGCCAAAATCCGTCTTAATATATAATTATATAGATAATGTAATGCTATCACTTACATTTAGTGCATTATAACTAAAAAATAAGCCATAAGTCTCACAGTATTATAATAAATCGTGAATGCATATACGCCTTTATGTACCATATATGCACAAAATGCACACTATGCATATCTAAAAAAGTAGAGGTGATGTTTAAAAACGGATTTCAAATTTGAATCCAGCACCCCCAAATTAGGCAAAAACTGGTATTTTTGTGCTTGCCTCAATTTCTTTGTAAACCAATGTAATTATTCATTCTAAGTCTAAAAGCCGTCATCGTGCTACCTACATATTGTTTACTACAAACCCTACAGCTAAGTAAATATACTACCTTACTAGAGTCACAATCTCAATAATCATTAAGCATCCAACAAAATTGTTTTATTGCTTTTTAGTCGACACATTTGTTGAAAACCCTGTTTGCACAGAAAGGTATTTAAACAAAATGTTCAGTACATTATTTAAAGCTAGATCAGCTGTACATCTGAGGGTGCTTTAGGCAGTCACTACCAAACACGAGACTGCTTTAGTGGTAAGCACTGTTATATTTTACATATTTTTAATGGAAATTTCAGCCATGGTTAACAATTTTACTTCACATTCTTTATCAACAAGTTTACTTAAACGGATTTTAACATTTCTTTTCTTTTGTTGCGAATACGCATGCAGAGTTTTACATGTTTTAAGAATTGACTCTGTTGTTGTAAATATAGTGGGGTAAAGATCTTGAAATGAGCCGACCAAAAACCCTTGAAAATAAATTTGCAATGTGGCCGGTGTTGTCATTACATTTTAACCTCTAATATAACCTTCACTTTTAAATCGAAGAAGATGAAAGTCACCCTTTTTTACTAAGCTTGTTCAATAAAAAATGATCTTCTAGTCTAGTGTTCCGCGATCGCAGGGGCATGAACCCATTAGGGGTCAGCAAACATCATTTACGGTGCCGTAGACTGTTAAAGGTTAGGCAAGATAAGTGACAATTCTCGCTTATTTAAGGCAATATTTATTCACCAGAAACAGCCAGAGCAATAAATGAACCATTCCAATGGTTGAGAGTTTAAATGTAAGTCCTCAAAATGCGTGTCATGCGCACACGTGATAATTAAATTTGCAAAGGGGTTCGCGAGTTATATTTTTTACATAGCAGGGAATCTTCCGAAAAAAAAGGTTAAGGAACACTGTTCTTGCCGATGACTATTTTTGAACGAGGCAATGATCTATAAAAGTTTTTTTCAGAGATTTAGCCTTTTTAATTTTATTACATAACAATACTAGAAGGGAGGGTCTTCTGCTTCTTGTTAGAGTTAAGATAAAGGCATCTAATATCAGGTTGTCAGATATTGTTCTACTTCCTCTTTAAACGCAGTGAAGAAAGGCACTGTTTATATATTGCAGTACAAACAGGCCACAGCGTTTTAGATAGAAAGGACTAACAGTTCATTGAATGATTTAGATCACCCTTCACTCAAAATTGAAATGAGCACGCTGAAGTAGTATTGCACTCATTTCAGCAATCTTTTTAGTTGTTTTTGTTTAAAAGGGGGGGGGGGGGGGGGGGGCGCTGGGAATGATCAATTGGAATCTAGGCCTTATCAATTGGAGTTTGAACGTTTACCAGAACATTTCAAAGAACAAACGTAGCATATCCAAATAAAAAAACCCGTATAATATTTGAGTGTTTCATAGTATAGAGAGCTGTATGCTGTTAATCCAATTTCTTCTTGTTGGAATGATGTGGACCATTATGCGATAAATAGAACCATTAAGCTTGACTAAAGACAGCTTGAAAGTTATCCTGGAATAAAAAATTCCAAAGTTACGAATGAAAACCCAAATATTTCGTTAATGAATATTTGTGGGAATACTAAAAATACAAGTAGGTCAAAGTATCATGCCTGAAAAGAGAATAGGATTACCTACATTCCAAAAGTTATTTCACTGTAGCATCAGTTTTCTGCAAAGCTTGGAAGGTACTGTATGGATACAAGATTCCGGAATTACGAATGAAAACCCAAATATTTCGTCCGCCAATATTTTTAAATACTTTCTGAAATTTCTGGTAATGTCATAATCGGGAGCTTTTGGTAGACCTTGGCCAGTTTTAATCAAATAGCAAATAAATGAATCAAACGAAAGGAAATATGACCTCTCCTGCTCTCAAGAGAACCTAAAAATTGTGTGAATATCTTTGTGTATGTGCTCTAACTTTTCTGATCTATAACTGTTTTGCGTGCTGAATGGACTTAATTATGTCCGTTTTGACAAGACTGGAATATTTAAGGCGTTTCAAAACGAATGTTGACAAACAGAATGGAAGACTCAGAATTGATTTTCAAACACTACAAACCATATTTGTGCACAATGTGCAGAGAGTATACTAAAGGTAAAAATTTGCTGAAGAGTTTCTACTTGCTTGAGAATCTTGAATGTTTTGAGTTTTTGAAAACAATGAGGAAAGGGCAGCGTAAAATGCTTTTAGACGAAAAATAGCGACGGTCACCATCTGAGGTGAAATGCCTTGGTACCTCATTTTATTTTTCTGTACCCAAAGCAAACAATCATGGGAGCCGAGTAGAAGACTTAAGATTAGTCGATAGAGCTTTAGAAAAAGCAACCGCAGTAGGAGCATGACGAAAGGAAAGTCGAATGCAGACATAAAAACAATGTGAGAGAAGAAACCGCGAAAAAAAATACCACTACGAGGTAAATTTGACGTAATCCCTATTCAAATTCTATTTTCGTCCTTGTATTGACACGTTTATCTATACGTTTGACCGTACCCGTGTAAACAGGGTCTTAAGGTTGATGGCATATGATTCAGTTATGAAGAAACCCGGTAAGTAAGAACCATCTATTCAGAAATCAGTTGTAGAATCAATGAGGTACTTACCAGAGATAAATTTTCAATGCAAATATTGCTACTGTTACTACATTCAACTATTTTGTTACACACTGAAATAATTGCTTAGCTGGTAGCAAGCAATTATAACAATTGGGAACGCTCTACTTGCTGAGTTATAGATTTGGCAATCGCTAGTTTAATAAATCTGTCAATTGATTCCTTCTTAGGATCTATGGACGCAGTCTAAGTACGTAGTTTTTCGAAAGGTATGTTTGATTCCTTGTTCGTCTTCCTTTGTTAGTGTAAGTGCCAGAACATTGCTAGTTTATACATCAGGCATGGAGCTATGGGGGGGCATTGCCCCTCCAAATTGCCCCCCCCCTACAATTTCTTGACATCTCCAGAAAATCCTCAGATTTTTTGTCGTAATAAAATTTTCTTGAGAAAGATTAATTTTGACAATGTTGTAATGGTTCATCCTTGCTTTACATTTCCAATTTGTGAGTATGAGTAATTTCCTGTTTGAAAAACAGACATAAGGAGAAGAAAAAAAATTGAGAATTATTTTCTTTGCCCCCGACACATGGACGTAAAGGAGTACTAAACACTTAAAATAATGTTGCTGTGTGCGACATGGGTGTTAAGGTCTGGCCTTTCCCAATTATTTTTGTCTCTTTCAAGCCTATACAAGTATCACTACTGAAATCGTAAACCCATATTAAAACAGAAGAAACAAAGGAGAGCGGACTATTACTTTATCATTCCAAAAGGCCATGAAAGTTACCAAAAAAAAGCATGATGGGGTTCCAATTTAAAACTTCTAGAATGAATAAATGTTAAGATAAAATAATTCCATCACTGCATCGGCCAAAGATTTCCGATATTTCGGTAGATACCTTTTATTTTTGGCTAAACTATTGAACCTCATTTTATTTTTAAAACTAATGTTCTGTTGTTTTTTACATGTCGTGTCAGTTGTAAACTGCTCGTTGTGTAAGCTAAACTGAACAGAGTATACCCTCATCTACGATACATCTGTACAGAAAAGGTTAAGCGCTAATAAAATTTAGCTCGTCCTCTGTTGAAGATAATGACAAATATTACAGACTGACACAGTTCATCAACAAATGTAATCTCCAAGTCATCTCAACAACTCTTGCCTATCACTGTACTGCGGCCTGAATTCCGTTTAAGGCCTTTCTGCCAGATGATAAAAAAACCCCTAAATTGGCTAGACATTTATTTGAATGTTTGCAGATGTTGGTCGAGAGAAGCAATAAACTGATCAGTAACAGGCAAGGATTCTGTTCTTTATTTTTCTGTTTAATTAAGAATCACAAAAGTGTAATCAATCGCTGCCACTTGTTATCTGCAGACAACATTGCTTCCGTTCTCAGGCCAATTTGGACTGACGAGTTCAAACTACAACCCTTTCACTGGTGGGAGACTCCCTCTGTGTGGGTGGACCAGCGCCCCGGCCTCTTGGCTCCTGCCCTTAATCCGGGCCAGGTAAGAGACGATCTTACTTTTGCTTGACCCTAAGTTTTGCCCTAAGGAACGGTGACACCGCCAACGATGCCGACAACGATAGCTATAAAAATCGTTGGCCCTCATTCACTTGATGCGCTGACATTGCAAAGGATACCGATACGATCCTCCCTAATGATATCATTAGGGGTCGACCCTAGAGAAATTTTCCCAACAATACTATAACGATTAAACCAGTGCCGCCAATTAGCACATTGAAAACAGCAGAGACTAGTTAAAAAAGGACGACGACAGAGTGGAAGAGTTTGTCGTGGTTGTGGAAATAGGTACAGTTCTCTACGACAAAAAGTTTAGGAATTTAAAGATTCTGAGAAACAAGGGAGTGTTTTGTAGGCGATTGGCTAGCAGTTCGGTCTTAGTTGAAAGTAGTGAATATATTTTGTACTCGAAGATTTTGACAGGGCCAGTGTAGCGATAAAATCCTACCACCGCATCTTTCCCCTATTGATTTGCCTTGCTAGGAAGAAGAGCGACAAAGATATTTTTTCCGTCGCTCCCGAAAATTTCACTTCTTCTTCTTGCAGCCGAGTTTGATGGATGTTGCTCAAACTGCCATTTGTTTATTGGTTAATCTGTTTTGTGTTTGGTAAGGTGACTTTACTGGTTATTTACGACAGTTTCAATATGTGTTTCTATATGCCGACGCTAAACCAGAGAGCTGGTAAGACTTAAAATTATTTAATTTTTATTTCTAATTAAGGAATTATAAAAGGGCCCGAAAAATTTTTTGCCCGAAAAAATATAACATTTTAACAAACTGGAGGGACTGCAGCCTCCCTCAGCCCCTTTGTCCGTGCGCCCATGCTATTAAGCAGAGTGGGTACATATGCCGTGGAAAAGCTTGGGAAGCAGATAAAACATAAGAGACCATTCATCAGAATGCGTAACAATTGTGCCATGTAGTGCTACCTCGACTGCGCGAACAGTATGAGCTATGTGGTGTGCAAACAGACTAAACATAGAGACCACCCATTAAAATGCATAACGATTGTGGCATGCATTGCACCTTTGCCTACCGAAACAGTATGTCCCACAGGTGACTACGGGGTGTTCAAGAAGAAACAAAACACTAGCGTTAGAAAGTTCTGCTTACTGTATTTGAAACTATATTGTCGGTTAAATTAAATTGGTCAAGGGTGCTAACATGGTCACTGTTATTAAACTAATCACTAAGAGCACAGGTCTTACTCTTGTCATGAATCTATTTTTTCTAGCTACTAAAAACACAAGTACAATCGTACAAGTACAAATATTAAGACTACGTCATTACATAGATTTACATTAATTATAATGATTACTGAACGGTATAACAGCCACACGGTATGGTCTGTGTTTTTGTATGTGAATAAATTCGATGCGTCCGCTCAAGTGGAGGTGATATTCTGGAAGAATTTAAAACAGTGGGTTGCTTCTTAATTTGGTTCATCGAGAATACGTTTGGGTGAAACTGAAGTGATACTTTTTGTTATGTATATATAGTGAGAGCGATTACTCATAGGAACTGGAATCCGTTAGTTTGAATGTACAGTTACCAGAATCCTCTTCCTTGGTTGTACTGTGTATATGTCGATGATGACAAAAGCCACCATACTTCAAAGACTTCATATCAAGAGAGAAAACCCAATCGTCCTCCCTCCCACTAACAAAAATCATAAGCGATTCAGCGGTTCATAGATTACAATAAATTACATGAAAGATTGCACTTGTTATCGTAGGATGCCTTATTCACACTATAATTCTGGCCACAGGTGGTGCCACTTACCATGCTATTCTCCGCCTCCATATACAAAGTCACAACAAAATGAAACTCATGTGAAAACAAAAATTTCAACTTCACGCAGACGTGACGGACGTCAAGTCTCTCATGTGAAAAGGGTATAAGTGACGTTCGCCATCGTCGTTGAAGCCTACGTCTCTTTGTCTTCTCAATTGCAATGTCTGCAGTATACCAAGGAGCAGCAGAGCGTAACGACACCGGTTTTTGTTTTAAAAGGTGCATGAGTATCTAAAACACCCGAAAGTACGTGGTCATACATCAGTGCAGCATTATTCGCACATGCGAAATTGGTAGACATTAATCGAGATTTAATAATATCAGCAAGGAAGTTATCATAGTCGATTTGATTTAATTCTCGATAGGAAACAACTTTTCTGCGTTGGACCGATTTCGACACAGACAAATAGCAACCGACAAATGAATGGTCAGAAAGGAAAGGGTCGTGTACAACGACATTGCTTGCAATTGATTCATCTCTTCTAGTGATAATGAGGTCGAGTGTGTTGTTACCTGTATGGGTTGAAACATTAACATGTTGAACTAGATTGAAAGTATCCAGCATATTACTAAACTGTACAATAGAAAGATGTTGCTGTTTGTTCATCGGTATATTAAAATCACCAACAATTATCAGTTGACCAGCTTGTATTGATAATTGCTCAAGGAGAACAGTAAATTCTGTAAGAAATGCTCTTATCGTTGATGTTGGAGGTCTATAAACGACGCAAATTAATGAATTCAAGCCCGAGGGTTGAAGGAAGTGAAATTCAATCAGCTCAAACGTGTCGAAGTCTCTAACTGGCTGCTTTTTTAAAGGAAGTTCTTTCTTGTACAACATTCCAGCCCCACCACCCCTCGAACGGCGGGGTTTATGCTTTAAAATATAGCCATTCGGACAGAGTTCATTAATTATATGGCTGTCGGCGGATAATGTAAGCCAAGTTTCTGTCAGAGCTAACATATCGATCCCTTGTTCAACAACAAAGTCTTTAACGATTGACGCTTTATTGTTGACAGATCTCGCGTTAAGATGGCCAAATAAAGAAGGAGCACACTCGATCCAAGCGCTACATTTCGGTGAACGACGTATAACAGTTAGGTTGTTTCTTTTTCTCAAATAAGAATTTCGGTTACCATGAGATGTCCTTTCAGTAGATGAAACTTTTACTGGGATTGGTCGAGGTCTCCGGTGCAATTTTGAGCCCTCAAACCTCTCCATCACCAACACTTACATCTATCGCATGTTTGTACTTTATTTATCCCTAAAGGTGAAGAAGCAACCGTATCAACTATTTTTGTACAATGTTATAAGACTAGACGACAGAGGAAGTCTACATTTGGCGTTTTAAGTATCAGTGAATGACTTAATTTTGTTACCTGGTAATTATTTCTCACAAATCTTTTGTGGTCAAACTGGTAGAGAAACCAAATGGTAACGAAAGCATCATATTACGAACTATCGACTTTTCTTTACAGCCTTTACGACAAAATCATTTTGGACCTCGATCAATCTTCTCGTCAGGAAGACTGTATTACATACCCGGACAAACGTTTTTGTTTTCGCTTGTAACGCAACTTACTCATCAGGAACACAGCAATCACAAACAGCTGTGTTTAGAATAGATAGAAAGAGGATTGAAACAATACTCCAAACCCATTCTTCACAAAGTTGATCAAATAATCATCTGATAGACCAAGAGTTTCCAACCTTTTTTTTCCCGCGAGCCAGATTTGGTATGCTGGAGTCAAGAAGGGCTGCAAACAATAAATTAACTATAAAATTCTTATTTTTCTATAGGCCTGCTTGATTACATTTTAATAAGCAAGAAAATGCTTCAGGATCTGCTCAATTGTTATCTTTGAGAAGAAATAAAAATGAATCTCATAATTGCACGATAGAGGAAGTTTACATTTGGAGTTTTAAGAATCATTGAGTTACTCAATTTTGTTATCTGCTAATTATTCCGCACAAATCTTTCAAACTGGTACGGAAACCAAATGATAGCGAAAGCTTCGTATTACGACCTATTGACCTTTCTTCGCAGCGTATAAGACCAGATCATTTTGGACCTGGATCAATCTTCTCGTCAGGATGCCTCTGTTAGATACCAGAACAAACGTTTTTGTTTTTGATTGTACCGCAACTTACTCATCAGCAACACAGCAATCACAAACAGCTGTGTTTAGCAGTGTATCTCTATAAATGCGTTTCCATACCCGAGATATCCTTTTTGGTAGTTTCGAAGAAAAACGTGCATTGTACATATTACCATAGGCGCAACGAACGAAAAACTTGGGGGAGGCTGAGGTTTATTTTCCCGAAAAAATATACATTTGCCCCCAAATTATTGGGACATGAATCGACTAAACCAAGGTCTAAAAAATAAGTCTTTAGGGCGAAAAAAGATCAGGAAGTAAAAGAGACCATCTGCAAAAGCTGCAGTGGCAGATCAAACTGCGCAGTTTGTCCGTTTATCAAAGATACAAAAATGTTTTATGATCGACTAAAAACTCGTACGTTAGATATTCAGGTAGGGCCATTGCACTGCAATTCTAATTTGGTAGTTTACCCGCTATAATGTAAAACATGCGGTGTTCAATATGTAGGAAGCATATCAGCAATAGATGATCTAGGCAGAAAATTTAATCTGAAGATAAAAATTAGTATCCAGCATATAGGCCGCAGAAGATTCATTATGCTAACTTAAAAAATACAAACAATAATTCGATCCTGAGCTTTCGATGTTTCCTCACATCATTTTCAAAGTGAAGTTACAACGTAAAAAAACCCGAGTTAATAAGGTAACACTAAAGCAATACCAAATATAAACAAACAATAGAGAAGTACTAATTCCACGTAAGGAGAAAATAAGGGTTAAGGGAGAAGCAAGGGGGGAATGAAATGTTATAACAGAGAAAAGTTCCGGAAAAGATTTCTGGTACTACAAAATTTGTAGACAATATTTAATAACGGAATCCTTAGTGAAATGCCACGAATGGCATTTCACTAGAGAAAAGTTTATAGAAGAAGACGTTAGCTTGAGGCTTGGGTTAAGTTTAGACAAAATAAGGCTTTTTTTAAGAAGGTGACCGAATTCAATAAAGGCTGAGGCGAGAAAGGTAAAGTTTGAAATGGAAAAGTGTGTCTTGTTAGTACAATGAGAGCGAATACTAGAGAAATGAGGGTTAGAGAGACTTTTCCGAGTCGAGGATGAAACGCCCAGATGATCCGAGAGGCGTCTATGAAATTGATGGATCGTTTGACCCAAATACATGGCATTGCATCAATGACACTTAAAACGTTAAACCACGCCTAAACGGAGCAGCCTAGGAATTACATACTTGACCCGAAAAAACCTGAAAGACGAGAAGTGAGGTGAAAAATAAACCTTATATTAAGATGGGGGAAAGCACTAGAGCAAAGTTTCATAATCTGTGTGCGGATTTGTAAAGAATGTGTACCAGGAAAAGGAATAATAAAATTGATATCATGTTTGGGGACTGAGGTAACAACTGGTGAGCGAGAAAACACTTTACATGAGAAACACTACGGCAACCAAAATTAACCCTTCTTATCGATTTGAATTGCAGTACTAGCTTGTCTACATTTTAATCAGAAGTAGTGGGATAATTTCTCGTTATTCCACGATCATCCATTGTCGACGCTCACTGTTGAAACATTCAAATGGCGGCCCCGACGTGATGTCCTAGGCAGCCGTCGCAATAACTAAAAAGGTGGCTGCGGCCCTTAAAAAGCATGGCGGAAGGTCCTTATGATATTCTGAAGAAACATCTTGACAGACCCCTCGCTTCCTACCAAATTGTCTGCTATTTGCTCTACCCTGAGTCTTCAAAGCGAGCATTCCTGTTAATTCTTACCAAAGTCCTAAGAAGAACCCTAAGGGTTATTCTTAGGACCCTTTTTTTACTAAGCTAAAATAAGAGCCTGAAATCAGTGGATACTGAGCACTGGTTTACCTCATTTCAAGACTCGCTCATTTTGCATTCGAGAGCCGCTCAATTAAATCTTTCTCAGTATGATTGTTATTTCAAGTAGCTTTCTTTAGCTGTCTACGGTACAATAACTATTATATGAACTATGCTCCTTCTTATCACAACACTGTAGGCGTATATATATTTAGAGAAATAAGGAATGTCCTCTCAAATATACAGTTTATATGTTTAGAAATAAATTTGTGGCATCGCTTGGTTTTTAAGCAACCACCAAAGTGTTGCCTAGGGGCCAGAACGTAACTCGTGTAGAATTTGTACTCATGAGAAACGTTCTGTAAGTGCAAGTGACCGGAAATTTCATGTTTAGAAGTACAGTGTGTAAACAGAACCAGCGTTGATCATAAGACGCGTCTACAGAGCAGTTGAGGGTGACGTCACTTTTTCTAAAAGAGCAGCCTTTCAGTGAAGGCTGCTCAAAGAGCCATGCTTTGGCTGAAGCAAGATGGACTTCTATAATTAATTTTCAGTTTACAGGGACGGATCTGGGGTGGGGAACTGGGCACAGATCACAGGCTATTTTTCGCGTTGCCATGGTCACTTTTTAGTATCTAATTAATAGTCCTCTCCTGTTTTAGTAACTTTTCAGACTTTTCCGACAACATCCGTTCTATTTTCAAGCCCATCTTGCAATTATTATTATATTTTTGAAAATTGTTTTAGTCAACAAATAAAACGTGTATTTATTTACAAATAAAGGGGGGGGGGACAAATTCAAAACAAAGCCTCTTCCCTCCCGTCCTTCCTTCCGAGCCAGCCCACCATGGCTTTATTGTCTGGGGAAATTTTGAACTTTTACAGTCCCAAGAAGGCTCAAAATTGCATTTGCATTTGAGAGACTTAGACTTCTCGTCTTCCTTATCTCTTTGCATAAGTAAATTGAAATACTCAAATGCCCTCAAGGGTTATTCTTGGGGGGGGGAGCAAACATGGGTAGGTTTTACCTATTGGGTGGGCACAGCCTCCCCCTTGCTGCGAGCCTGGTGTAAAAGTAGGCCTATCAGTTTGAAATCACACGAAATAAAGAGAAAATTTGTCATCATCAGGGCTCAAACCCTTGACCCTCGCTATCACGACGTGTGCTCTATTAACTGAGCTAGGTGACCTCCGATGTTGACATACATAGGGTGAACCAAGGTTAGTGTTACGTAAAGCAAACAAAATTTGGATATAAAGACCACGGTTTCTATAAAGATCCCTTACTTATGGAGAGACACTACAGGGTGGCAGAAAACTGAAAACGTCGAGGGAGCGCGGGCGAAAGCGGAAAAATTTCCTGTGAGATAATGAATTTTCATTGTTGCACAATTAAGTGTATTGTATTTACAATGACATAATATGAAAATTCAGGGATTTCTTACTGGTTCCGCTGCTCAGTGTTAGTAGTGCGAATATTGATTTAGGACACCAAAAAGGTGAGTTCATCAATCTCAAACAGCGTGCTTCTTTACAAGAAGGAACGATCTCATAAGACAGAGATCACTTTCTTACTGTTACATCCCGTTTGGGATCGCTTTTGAAAATTAAAATAAAACAAGATGATCGACGTTTGTTGTACAATTTATACTACATGAATGCTGAAGAATCTGGCAACATATTTATATCTTCACAGCCATATTTCAATCTCAATTCTTTGATTTATGCCTGTATCAGTTTGAGGTAGCGTTTCGCTTGACTGGAACTCGCATCGAGCGAGCGGCGTACCCGCGTTCCCCGGTTTTCTGCCACCCTGAGACACTATGTAAATAGAAATAATGTTGACAATTAGGCTAGAACCGATTTTAAAGATAATGAATAAATAGCACTTCATTTTCATTTTCTATCAAGTACTTCATACGAATATTCATATTCTACCTTCAAAATTTCACTTGCCATAAAGTTCAGCATTGTTGAGGTGATCAGTCCATGAGTTGTTTAAGGCGGCTCTTAGCATTCTTTTAAATGCACTATCAATCTTTTTCTGGTATTAGTAACATCTTTTTTATTAGAATGGTACTTCGTAGCCAGTATACAAGCTTTTTCAACTAAAATTTTGTACTTCAACTATAAAATTTTGAACTGACAAGATCCTAAGCATGCCTTGTATTAACATTAAAACTGAAAGAGGATTTGAGATACATTCTTGATCATCATTCGAGAAGAAAAAAGTTTTCGTACTAAGGGAAGTAAACTCAGACTGTAGGAACCTTAGGTGACTTATACAGGTGCGTAGCCAATATGTCACCACCAGGGATCAAACCCATCATTTCAAATCCTCTCTTCTAAATGACACTTGCTAACTTCAGAGGGCTTTGGACAGATAGACCGGACAGATACTGGAGCAAGTAGGCTGGGTTCAAATTTATTTTTCACATTCCACTAAGGTGCCTTTGGTCATTGCGTGGAAAGGGGTGTTTCGTGTAGATATTCATATCTTGCTGTGAATGTGGCATAATATCTGTCGCAATCAATTTCAATTTTGATAAAGATGAAATGTGCTCACGAAAAAATTTGAGATTTGGCTAATCACTGGGTGGCCAAGGCCCCCGCTGCCCCCTGTTCCCCCGTCCCTGATGCTACGGATGCGCAGCTGTATGGTTCTCTTTCTTGTATTAGCAAAGTTATACGACAACGACGTCTGGCACTGGCTGGTCATGTGATGCGAAGCAAGGAACCAACTGACAAATTGCTTTTGTGGTTACCCGAAGGAAAGAAGAAAATTTGTCGACCCCACAGTACCTAGAGGCAATTCATCAAGGAAGAAACTTAACTGGACGACACTGATTTGATGAGAGTGATGAACGATAGAGCACTCCGGAGAAAGCACTACTTCATGGCATCACCATCGTTTAACGACAATGAATGACCCAAAGAAGAAAGAAGAAGAAGAAGGAAGAAGAAGAAGAAGAAAGAAGAAGAAGAAAAAGAAGAAAACTCCTAAACAAAATGTCGTTAATCGGAAGATAAGAGTAGTCAAAGATGTTTTGCACAAATAGATCGTGCAGCTATTCATTGGACTTGTAGAGCTCCATATGAATATGGGACCCAGGTTCAAACTCGCATTTCCTTTGTGCTTATATAAAAGAACTTTAGAAAGTATAGCTACTCCAATGTCCCTTATATTGTCTGGAACTAAAATTCTCAAGGTGGGCGGCACCGCCCCAAAGTTGGCGTTGGAAACACCATCAAATAGATATAGGAATTTCCTCTAAGCGAGTACCTACATCAGCTACCACACAATATTTCTGCTGTCTAAACTATAATACAAGTTTAGATCGGAGGGTATTTATCATTGTTCAAATGTTGAGTAAATCCAACGAAAGTTCAAGTAACACCCCCTTAACTCATGCCAAGTCAAATTACTGCATCGTTGTAGCATCAAGGTTCCCGAAGAACTTCTTCCGCCTATATTAGCAAAAGACACGTCTTTCAGAATTACGTGTATTGTAAGGGAACAAAGTGCACTGTGAAAGCCTTACTTTTTCATGCGACGTTTAACCTTTCAAAATCTGCATGTAACATTGCGAAATCCCTTTTAAGCACCCAAATCCTGCTCCACTTCTCTCTGAATGGTCAGCCGAGCTGTGATAAGAAGTACGTTAAAACATTGGGTCCCAGACCTCTCAATACCTTCAGAATTTTGTGCCTTTGACTGTGACGCTTTACTTAGGCTTAGAGCCACTTTAGGAAAGAGGTTACCTTTTCTTGTTGTTGATATTTTTAATATGGTTGTTAGCATAAGGAACCCCAATCCTGACCTTGGAATATGGGAAACCACTTTACATGATATGGGTAGTTCCAAAAACTATTCAAAATAGTAGATCAAGCGCAAAACAAATATATAAATTGAAAATTTTGAAAATTATCAGAGCAACCTGCTACCAGATTAATTGTAATACGCTACTTGGAAAGAATCTTTTCACCAGTCAGTACACATACTATGCTACTGACTGCTAGGAGATATACTTACGTAGGCCATACTAACTTAAAGTTATGACAAAGTAAGAATGTGCGAAATAACGATGAATGGACACTATCAGAGCAGACATGCAATCCGTCGATGCAAGGAAGAAGACAAACTGAGAAACCTGGCAGAGAAAGGTATCTGCCGCAGCAACTGCATTTTAAATGGGAAGAGCTTGTAGACGAAGGAGAAGAACAAGAGGAACAAGAAGAACAAGAAGAACAAGAAGAACAAGAAGAACAAGAAGAACAAGAAGAACAAGAAGACAACGACTATAATCTTATCCTTCATTTAATCCTACATATCCTCAATGAACTATATATACATCATGAGGATCAATCTCGATACAGCATATCCATGATTGTAGGATACACGGGCAATCTCTATAAGAAAATAATGGATCTTGACTACAGATAATACTAGAGAGTAATTACTTTGCTTGTTGTGTTATTAGTGACATTACAACATAAAGATGTAGAATGATTAGCGATTGCAACTTACAATGTTGATTCTTAGTATAATACTAAATAACTCAACACAAAAATTTATAGCTATTATAATTGTATAACCATGGAAAATCAACAGTGCATTACTCAATAATACAACCTAAGCCTACCACTGATATATGTAGAGTGAGAGATAGGTATTTTCTCCCTAGTCATATCTTTATATTCAACAACTGGCTTTTCACAAATTTTTAAAGCTGCCTTAAGTAAAAAGGTATGTCTAAATTTACAGCTGTACGATCATGACTATACATATCGAGCAAACACAATTCACTGTTTTCGCATGATGTCACAAGTACATATTAATAACTCAATAGCCATGACAACTGATTCAATGAGTGAGGTCAGAAATTGATGTGTGTTATGTGTTAGTGTTAAACATAATGTTAACATCCTGTTAGCCTGAAACGCAAATTCTGGTGCTCTAGTTAACATTATATTAACATGATGTTAACACCATGTTAACAGCATGTTAACAGGATGTTACCAGCATCTTAACAGGATGTTACCAGGCTGTTGTTTGCAGTGAACACTCTAGCTACAACGGCATGATGCTATGTGTTACTGCTTGTGGTATACTGAGTTGGCTTTGCAAGGGAAGTCTATTTGGGGATGTGAGTTATAGAGAATTGTTGGGCAAGTTGGCATTGACATTGAGGGATACTTTCAAGGAATGCATGCAGCTCAGAAAAATGGCATGGACTGTTTAATTTGCTAAAATTCGATTAAGCTGATACTCATATGAAGTAAAATTTTGTATGCCAGAGAGCAGAACTCAAAGCATGTCAATATGTTAAAAGTATATCATAAAGCTGCTTACTTTAATTGCTTCTTTTATACAAATATATATTCTCAGCAGACACATTGCAACTATATATAATTCTCAAAGAGTGGAGCATTACCACAATAGCTTGCAATTAAACGGCGCTATGTATGTATGTATGTACGTATGTATGTATGTATGTATGTATGTATGTATGTATGTATGTATGTATGTATGTATGTACAATTGTCAATTTATGTCCGCCACTAACTCTTTGAGGAATAACAAAACTAACAGGTCTCGAACCTTCAACAAAATAGCTTCCTACTCTGTTCCAAAACGGAGCCAAACGTTGCTGTATAGTGAAGGTAAGACAGTACTGAAAGATATCTGGTGTGACTTCGGATTCCCCATGTATCTACAAAAGATATTTATAAAAGAAAATCATATTAAATGTACATTCTACTTTACCTAGATTATTAGGTACCCTATGTCTTTAAAGTAGTGACAAAGCCGGGCTCAAAATTCCAAGACCCAAGAATCTGTCCTAAAAGAAAAGGCTGGAAATATGATTTTATTCCCATTAGAATAATATAAATACGTTATCACACTAAATTATGTACATTATAGCATTTCCTCGTTTCCTGGTATCCAAATCTATAGTTGGCAGATGAAAATGGACTGGATTGCTTGATACTGGTTTTCCGAAAGTGTAACAGATCGACTGTCTCTCATTTTCAGTGCCTATATTTGGGAGGAGTTTCCAATTGCTGATCTTGTATTTTCCCTGCTATTTCTTTGTACCACTTCCTCCATATTCATTTAATTGTTTCAAATCCTTAATAGGTCAATGTAACTGACACGCAATACATGTGGGTATCTATTGTTGATCATACAGCACGCGATCAGAATGTATAATGAATGATTCAAGGCAGACGCATGAGATTATGCATTACGAGCTCTGTTAGTGTTATATTGAATGATTTCTATTAAGATCAGCGACATTACAGTCTAATTTTTTAGTTATTAGATATTCTAAGTAATCATATGAGTTAAAATAAGCATTGCTGGTCATAATGCTACCAAATAAACAGCTAAACCGCTATGTCGACTACTTTAAGACGGAATGTTTCTAGGTAATACCTCCCTTGCAATGATTGCACGATGGGTAACAAACTACTATACATATAAAATCGTCACAAGAAGAAAAGAGAGCCAAGAATCCAAACAGTTACAAATTAAAATATCTTAAGTCGCTAGTTACAAGATACCGATAAGTTATTTAAGGGGGGTAACATAAGCTTATTCGAAACAAAATCTGCGTCACTTATACTCAATATACTTATTAAGAAACTATTAGTTTTAGGCTCAAGCTATGCTTGGCATATGATTTGGCGAAGTCATCGGCGCACTTTCACCTCGCGGTTGTTTCTTTGTTTTGTTTTTCACAAAAATTAGTAAGAGTTTCATTAACGTATCAGCAAAGCTGCTTTAACAGTAAGCATTTTAAAACCCATTCTTTCACTAATTTTGCAACTTTCCGTCACCAATGTTCTGTTTTAAATTGCTTTAAAGCTTGAAAAACATCAGGCTCAGTAATTAGCCTAGCATACGTTTAATTTGGGGAAAATTAAAGCTAAGTATGTATGTAAATTGTAGGTCTAGAATGCATTCAATCGTGCTCAAAGGGTTGCTTTTTGAGAATAACATCGTTCTTTCTTAACGTGTTTAATTCTGATAATAATTCATAATTCATAATAATTTATAGTTTCTTTATGGCCCTTCGGTTAACAATGCCATTACATATCTTGTTGTTATGCCAGAATGAAGTCAATTAAATTTCTCTCTGAAAGAACTTCACATTTTAAATCTTTATCCTAGAGGGATTCTCCTTCGCAAGACACCTAGCGGTAGCATGCTACAAAACCCAATGTTTGGTAAATATTTGTTAATTTCCTACAAAGGGACTGTACATTTTAAAAGTATGCCTTCTAGGGACTCCACTTATCTCCAAGCAAAAAGTTTTATATTTTAGCAGACTTACAGAAAAACGTATGACACTACCAAACATACAAATGTCTGTAAAGCTTACAGGAGGCACACATCTCAAATTCTCACATACTTAGTAGCTGTCCGGTTCCTGCACTTTCAAGTGCGAAGACACAAACTACTTCTCGGTTATGCCCAACACATATAGTAAGTAAAAGATAAAGAGGCCTGGTGTCTAGCAGTCTATCCGTCAGGCACTGATCACAGTAAACATATGGAACAGAGGACTTGAAATTTTAGTGTCTTTAAAAGTAGTGCGACATGTCAATAGTGTAGACGATAGATCCCAACGTTTAATGCAGCCTTTTAAACAGAACAATGATCAATGTGGAACGAAGGCCTGTAACTTTTAAGCATCTTTTGAAACTACTGCAGCAATAATAGGTTAATAATTTCCTTGGAACTTTTAAGCATCTTTTGAAACTACTGCAGCAATGATAGGTTAATAATTTCCTTGAAGCGTACCTCATCAGAATTCTTCTTGGGGGTTACCACAATGGGGTGGCACCAAGTGGTGGGCTCAGTAACGGGAGTGATTATACCCTGAGCACATAAAAGATCAAGCTGGGTCTTCAGATCTCAACAGTAACTCTTTTATTTTGCTGACGTGATCGATACATTGAGTCACCACAGGGGGTCAATACGCATTAACAAACTCATACAGTTACTAAATTACATTATATATATAGCTAAATTATGTCACTTTTATTAAAACTACCCAAAGAGGGTAAAATGTAACTCAAATGGACCCTAAATAGTGACATAAATGCATAAACACTAGTTGCTTTGTAATATATCTCCAGTTGATTATTATTGAGTTTTCTATGATGGTACATACCTGGTCTTACACACAATATATTGAGTGGCTAAGAAAATATTAATATTTAGTGCTTTTCTCTTTGCAATACTTCTATACATTTCAGAAAAATAATGTTGAAAAACTGTACAGAAAATTGTGGAATAATCCGATTTCAGCCCACACTTTCCAAGATTTTTATAATTACCCTCTTATCCTTTAAGAATAGTGTGGTACTGAAAGCCAGTGGTTTTGATAACCAACTTAACTTTGAACGTAAATCAGAACCACGTACGCAAAACCAAAAGGGCAGAGACATTATATCTTCTGGTTTAATCCACTGTACAGTACGACAGTTAAAAGAAACATAGCCGAAGCATTTCTGAAGTTAGTTGAGAAGCAGTTCAAATCTTCACCACTGAATAAGATCTTCAATACAAGCATGGTCAAAGTAAGCTATTCTTTGATGTCAAACTGTGAAATTATTATTAATCAGCATAACACCAAAATTATGCACGTTGACCACAAGGCTAGACCGCAAAATGTAATTGTAGGAGTAAAAGCAAGTGCCACCTGGAAGATGAATGTTTGAGTAAAAGTATGGTTTACAAAGCACATGTAATGCAGATAGTCTCAGCTTAGATAAAAGTATAGATTGACTCATGAAGTACATAATGTAAAGAACGTTTTAGGAACCACACTAAATCAATTAATAATATAAAGTACAGGCCAGAAACTGAACTATCTAAACATGTCTGTGACCTAGGAGAGGATAATATCAAGTTAGGGTGTAGGGTGGAATACTGTTGGAAAAAGCACTAAATATGGCACGATTTTGTCTTGTCTTCTAAATATAATGATGGAAAGTATAAATGTACTTTCGTAGCTTTTCTTGAAACTCTGTTCTGGAAATTAAAGACCCCCTCTAATTATAGACCCCCTCTTTTGGTGCCCTAAATTAATTATAGACGGGTCTATTATTAGAGGAAACACTGAACAGAAAAAAAGAAAGTGCAAAGGCACAAAGAAGTTAGGTCAGATTAGAAATTATAGACTCAGGGATTTAAAACTAGGTTGATTTTTACTGGTCAGATAAATGACTTCTAGCAAATTACTTTTATGCTTCGTGCAAAGTCGAACTATGTAAATAAAGCGCAGGTTACCGAATTCCATACCTGAAGTGCAAGAATTACAGTTTTATTGGCATACATACCGTGGTAGTATTGCTTTGACTCGAATCTGAAATCATTGACACCGTGGATCATAATGTAAAATGCTAAAAGGATGCAGAATAATCTGTTGAAAAGGAGAGGCTCAACTCAGCTATGAATTTTACTAATTATTATAATCGGTTTGAGAACTGTATTAGCAACTGATTAGTTGTCAAAAATACCAGCTATCTAAGAAGACACAATATCTTAAAACTTCTTGGTTTTGCTAACAAAATGATCCGTTCTATTACTAATTTCTGTTGATCTTTGTGAATTTTCTCCGTGCTCGTAAACTGTCAGCAAATACTTGTTGATATCAGGCTTAAAACTTTGCAAATCAACTTGGCGAGTAGATTAGTATCTTGGGCTCAAAGAACTATATAGTTTAATGGTCTGCAGTTATGCAACTATGGTCACAAATCTGCTAGCTGTGAAAATTGAATGCAGGAGTGGATCACCAGGACGAAATAACAACAAAAGACTCTCTGGAAGATGAGTGAAAGGGGCCGATTAAAATTGCATAAAATTCAAGACGGAATTCAGGTAAGGGAGTCTAAGGAGAAAGTATAAAATGCGCTTGCTACCGGGGCTATACTTTAAACATTTTTCCACATAAAAAATTGACCCATAAACACTTTCAAAAGCCAAAAATGGAATAACTCTAAAACAAAGATACAGGGGACATCAGCACATCAGCATATCAGCACATCAGCACATCAGTACATCAGTACATCAGTACATCAGTACATCAGTACATCAGTACATCAGTACATCAGTACATCAGTACATCTCTCGCGGATTATGGAAAGCATCTGTCATCAATGAGAACAGATACTACATCCATTCCTTGCCAAAAGACCGAGAAGCCACTAGTCAAGAGCCCCCCCCCCCTAAAAAAGCCCGCTATAAATTGGAGTGGAGACTGGTGTTGAATGGGCCCTACTGTGCAAAATCAGAGGAATAAAACCACGATCATTTCGCCACATCATCGCGGTCGAGCATACATCCACATACTTTGTCCAGAGCAAGCTGCAAACGCTGTTTCTTGTAATGACATCAAGGAATGTATGGCAATGACTTAAGGATAATGTACCTTGGGAAAGTAAGAAATAGACAGGGTTGGAGAACGCAGTGTCCATTGCCATGACCCCTCGGGGACGAGAATAGGCAGAAGACCAAAATTATCAGTCGTGTAAATGAATTGAATACAGTACTAACATCTTGTTCTAACGACTGTAGCAAGAGTCCTTAAATGCAAAAAGAATCGTTTACAAGAATGCGTGGTAACTTAACGCAAGTGGGCTGAGATGAGATGGACAATCGGCTTCCACTGGATAAAAAACGTGGCTTTAAAGGTAAAACATGAAAAAAAATCGGAACTTTTTTAGAAAAACAAATGGTCAAAAACACGACGCAATAATAGGTAGATGGGTGCACAGATGGATGTATTTTTTGGATGGACAGCCCCATTCATGGGTGCATGAATAAAAGAATGTATGAAAGCACGGATGGAGGCATGAATGGGTTTATAAATGCATGCACAAAGGGTGTATTAATAGATACATGCAAAGAGGAATGGAAGTATGAATGAACGATGGAGGTACAAATGGAAGCATAATGGACGACTGGAAGCATGGATGGTGCACGGATGGATGCACGGATGGATGCACGGATGGATGCACGGATGAATGCATGGACCGATGCAGGGATGGACGCATGGGTGGACGCATGGGTGGACGCATGGTTGGACGCATGGATGGGATGCATGGATGGGATAAATGGATAGATGCATGGATGAATGAATCGGTGGATGCACATTTGCACGAATGCATGGGTGGGTTTATGTTCATATGTGTCGACGCATGGTAGGCTGGCTGGCTGGCTGGATTGATGGATGGATGGATGGATGGATGGATGGATGGATGGATGGATGGATGGATGGATGGATGGATGGATGGATGATAGATAGATAGATAGATAGATAGATAGATAGATAGATAGATAGATAGATAGATAGATAGATAGATAGATAGACGTGTGCCAACTTTCATTTGCAACGAACCATCGTCGTCGATTCAACGTACGGTTGACGTCATTTCGATGTTGACCCAACATAAAATCATGGCAAGATTGACTTGAAAATTTCTCACCTTAATTATTGGACTTGATAGTCCAATGCCACAATAGCTTGCCTTTTTTCACTTACGGAGCTGAGGGGACTCGAACCCACTGCCCATCAAGTCCAATAATTAAGGTGAGAAATATCCGAGTCATTCTTATTATGTTTTCTCCTCCACTCACTGGGCAAGGGAAACATTCATTGATATTAATTGTAACATGACAAGATTGACTTGAAAATTTCTTAGCTGAGTAGGTCAAGATATTTTCCAGTAGGAGGTTGATTGAGCTTTAGTTTGGGTCTATCAATTCTAAGATGCTATACCTTTCTAAATTTATATAAAAGATACTTTGACAGTGCAGTCCTAGCCTTACCAATCTTTTCTTGATTTTCCTGCCAATTTCGTGCCACACCCACCACACCTATCAGAGGCCACACTGCGCTTGGAGACTGACGCACCATGCTGCCGGGAAAGCGTTAGTTATCATTAAGTCCGGTTGGTGGTTTTCTGCTTATTTAGGCTAGATTCAAAATCCCACTGCTCATCAGGGGTCTTTGATAAAAAAATGACCACTCACATGCTCTGATTACTGGTGTGCAGGCAATCAATTTGTTTCCAATGTAGTTTATGGAATACAGATATTATTACCCGTGCACAGAAGACCGAGAACAACGTGACTGAGTGAGATAGCAGGCTCGGACAGGCTACAGTGCTGTGTAGTGTTCCAGACTGGCAAGGGACAGGGACTGCTTAATAAACGATCGCCGCAGCTTTCTAGCGCAGGCTCGATCGTCAGATAATTAAGTGAACAAGGAGTTGGCATTCTCAATGGCAGTAAAATAAATATCGTCTTAATTCTTTGAGAAAATGTTGCAGAATTTTTGTTGAGTCTCGTCATAACCTCAACAAAAAGCACAATGCACAAAGCATAATGCACAAGGCACAAGGCACAAGGCACAAGGCACAAGGCACAAGGCACAAGGCACAAGGCACAAGGCACAAGGCACAAGAAAAGCTTTTCAGCCTACAACATGAGTCGTCTCTTTAGAGGTCTATTCGGATTTTGTACCACCAACAATCTTTTCAATTCAGACTTTCGTCGTAGTTTTCAATTACAACAGTAGAAATCACAATCATACTATGATGATAACAAGGACAATTTACAAAGATGACGATGATGATGATAACGACCGAGACGACGATGACAATAATTACAGTTATGGTGGCGGCAATTTCACAAAATAGTTTTTTGAAAAAAATACCCAATTACGATTAACATCATCATCATGAATATTTTTAACGAGTAAGTTATATGAACGCTTCATCTTGGAATATGTAAACGTCTTACGAAAGCTTGGCGTATCTAAACTGCCGCAAGTAAACTTAACACTGCTTAACAGATACAGTTTATACTGCGAGATCTGATTAGATTGGCCTCCCCTACAACACGGCGGTACATGATCTTCAGAAGCTACAACTCTAAAGTTTATTGTGCCCTGCTCGATTAAATGGTAAAAAGTGACTTTTTACGAACACTCAGTTACATGCACAACTGATACAATAGGCCGCCCCTTTTTTGTTTATATAAATTATCTATTATCTAGGGAAATTTCTTGAGTAACCACTTAAGTCTCAAGGGTCTATCCTAATGTGATAGAACTCTTATTGAAGACCAACGGCAAAATTGCTTTAGTGATATCAAACCCAATGCTTTTGTATAGCAACACCTCAACTTGATTGAGAACACTGGTGCCCAAGATAAATCAATGATTGTAGGTTTCGACTCACTTTTACACGAGGCAGCGCATGGGAGTAGTTGGAGCGTGTATCTCATAATCCAAAAAGTACTAAATTCTGAGGTTCAAGCACCCGTTTATGTTAGAATATCTTTGAGCAAGATATTAACTCTGTTGTTCTTCCCTGTATCAAGGTACTAAATTGGGTCGTGGCTATGATGGAAAAAAAACCCACGCAAACGGCGTGTGTGGCTGCTGTGGGTGTACTCTCCCTTAGGATGTGAATCAGAATGAAATCATTAACAGCCGGCTAGAGCTGCATAACAAGTATTAGTTGTAAAGCGCCTTTGAATGTGCCTAGCAGGATGAGAACGCTGTATGAATACAGAATACCTTCCTTTACATTGATCGTATGAAATATCAAAGCTTTCTTTACCCTATTTTACGATGATGATGAAGAGGATGATGATGATGATGATGATGATGATAATAATGATGGTGATGATGATAATGATGATGATAATGGTGCAGATAATGATATTAATGATCATTTTGATTTTGAGGAGGAGCTCAGCTCTGTTTATCTGCATTTTAGTTTTTTTACTGATATCATTTATACAAGCAAAACTGGGTTAAACAAATCCATGAAATATTACTCAACACTATCATATCACCACCAGTTCATCATAAGTCCTTAACTCATAAACGCAAGTATACATGACACTCGACGCACCTTGGTCGCGTACCATGTAGGCAGAGCAATTTGGGATATCATTTGTTTCGGTTCAAGTCACTACAACATCATGCGAACAAAACATCCTGTTAAAGATTTTCGTCTCACATGGTTAACGGAAATACAATCAAAGTCATTTGGTAGGAAACCTCAAACTTGATTAAAAACTGAATTTGGCTTTAACTTATTTGCATTAAGGAATGGAAGAGACATCAAGATTTAAAGTGATCTTATCTGAAAGTGTGGTTTTTATTTTTACTGAGATAAATTCTTCTTTGAGCTTGGTTCACATAGGGGTAAAACCCGTCGCTAGATTTGAGAGGAGGAGCCAGCAAGGAGATCGCTTTACTTTACTTCTGCTGATTCACATGCCCGATCCAGTCAGTGCAAGCAAAAATAACCATAACGGAGCATTTCACGTCAGAATTTCGTTAACGGGGTTTACATCTATCTTGTTGATTGTGGCACTTCGGTCTACATACTTCAAAAAATAATTATCACGCCCAGGATACAACCCCCGTGCTTGGCAAGGAATCTGATCTCCCCTTGCTATCAAATAGCTGTCAAAATTTGCACCTGTCATCGTCATCATCGAATTTCCACGTCAGAGCAAAAGAGGCGCCAGCAATTCAAGTGATAGTCGGAAACCAACATAAAAAACTCGTTGAAAAGAACAATGTTTTTATGTTACTTTACGACGATTTTTGCTTTGGCATCTGTCAATCAAATTTTAACTTTCACAGCAAGTAGCAGTGTTCGCATGCAAGTAAACCTGCCTTTAGAACGCCAGACGCTAGCCTGGCAACGGGTTTTACTTGTATGTGAACCAGGCTTTAGCATGAAGTGACGAAAGGGGCGTGAACAGCCATTTTAGCCAAGGGAGTGCCTAAGATATCAACAGTTGTAAAATAATCATGGACACAAAAATGTACCGTTTGTGCAATAAGGGGAGGGGGATATAATTTTGATTCATCGCCACAGCTTTTCACAAGTTTACATGTGTGATAAGCATGATCAAAAAGTTTAGCGGGATCCCTTATCGTACATTGAAATGCTATAGCTGAACTCTAATTAAAAGTTGCCAATTCCAGTTGCGATTGGAGTTATGGACTAATCAATGACAGTCACTTAATCAACGACCCCCAGATAAGCAGTGGCCCCAAAACTGAAAACTACGCAAAATAAAATAAAGTCACAAATATGAAAAAGCTTGTCATTTCCCTATGGCTGGTGATTGAGCGATGAAATTACATAGTAGTGTAACTTAGGATTGATTGCCCTAATGTCGATGCCACTTATCATCATGACCAAAAGCTGTATGACCCTCGTACACGACTGGTAAGTACTGAAGTTACTGGAACCACAAAAGCTCTGCTTTGGGCGGCCTCGGTGCAGTGCAACAGTACGTCAGTCAGATTTTTGACTTTACGAAAATCGGTACTGGTTAAAATACTAGTACTCCGAGGATAGAAAAAGAACATGGTACAAAAATTTCAAAAATTCAATCAACGGGGCGCTACGTGCTCGGACACAAATGGTAAGAAAACCGTACCTCAAACACAAACACACAGGTGTCTGCGTTAAATCCATAAAATTGAGCGTCATAATTGATTTAACGCCCTGCATTCAAAAGTGCGGAATACCTAGTGCACAATGACTATGGTTTTCTGACATCTTCAATAAATTCACTATGAATTCAAAACTCATTAGTTACCTATCTCAACAATGATCGATGGACCACGAGGGAAACAACCTGTGACAGCTAAAAGGCCATATGTAGAGGGGATTTAGGTTACAAAAGGGTCCACAAAATGCAACATGCCTCATGCTGCTCACACTTTTAAAGTAAATTCTTTGCCTAAAATGAATAAAGAGTAAAAGTCATTTCTCAAGGTTTCAATGAGTACTCACGGCAGGGGTAGTAGTAGTGGCAGTAGTAGTTGTTGTTGTAGTGGCAGTAGTAGTTGTTGTTGTAGTGGTAGTAGTAGTAGTAGTAGTAGTAGTAGTAGTAGTAGTAGTAGTAGAAGTGGTAGTAGTAGTAGTAGTAGTAGAATAGCTTAAGATCGCCCATATACAGAAGATGATTAATTGCCATCTCTTTCTTTCCAAGTTTATATTCGGATTTGACTGTGACCAAGCAAGATCAACGACATTGGGATAAGACTAATAACAAACAAGAGAGGAGACAAGCTATCTCCTTGAAAGATTCCCCTTTTTATTTTCACTCTTCCTAAAAACAATCCACCAGATGTTAATTTAGTTTCCCAGTTCTGCATACTTTTTTTTAACATTGCTTTAATGTTTCCAGCTATTTTGAGGATGTCAAGGCATTTCATTATCCATGAATGAGGCATCATATCAAAAGCTTATTTTTAATCAATCCAACCCATAGATAAGCCGGTGTGTCTTCGCTTACAATTCTTGATAATCTTCTTGTCTATGAGCAATTGGTCATTTTTCCACGGGAGCTCTTGTGGAAACCTTTTTGTTCTGCTGGTAACAAATCCTCGGTCTGAAGATGGTTATAGACTTTTCTGATACAATGCTACTAAATAGCTTGCACATTACCGACAAAGAAGTGATGTGTCTGTAGTTAGTGACTACTTTTCCCTTACGTTTATCCTTCATAATAAGAACCGTATTCCTCTTTGTTAACCACGCTGGCATATCTCCTAATTTCAAGCAGTCATTGAATATAACAACTAGGGCTGAGTGTAGAGAAGAAAAGATCTTAATCCACTATCCCCGCACACGATCTGGGCTAGGGACCTTCCAGTTAGATATTTTTCTTGCCTGCTTTCTAAGTATCTCGAGAGAGACTTCCATATCTGGCTGTTGTTGTGCCTTTTTAACGACCTCGTTTTCAACGATCTCAATTCACTTTGCCTGTTGATTATGTTCCACACCTCTCTCCCAGATACGACTCTAGAAAAGTTTACTTTCTTTAGCATCAGGAATAGCATCGTAGCTCCTCTCCATTCCCTCAAGTTTTGCAAAAAGCATCTTCTAGTTGTTATTGAACACCTTGTTTTGTTGGTATTGGCTGATCCTATTTTCATATCTTTTAATCTTTTCGCTTTTAGGAGTAACTCGCTTGTTTTAGTTCCTCTATAACTACAATTAAACCTATATTTTTTATCTTGTACTTTTTCTCTAATGTTTCCTTTTTAAATTCATTTCAGAGGGATTTATTATGCAAAGATTCCAGTTTCCCAATGTCCGGGAAGGATGATCCCCAGGTCTTCCCGTATTAGATCCACCCAACGCATTTTGGGCCTTCTTTGTCTCCTTTTCCCTTAAAATCTTTTTGTAAGCTCTTTTGACAAAGCTGCTGTTGCCCCTTCTGATTACATGTCCGGACCAGCTGAGTCGTCTTTTCTTCACCATACTCAGAATGTTATCTTTAAAACCGAGAACCTTTCGTATATCCGCCAATCGGCAGTTGTCTATTCTCGCCTTTCCCACCATTGACCTCAGGCAATCATTTTCAAAAAGAGCTAGTTTGTGAGCATCATCTGCTTTCAAGTTACTACACTACTTTGCATAGGTAGCTACACCAACCAAACTACACAACAACCCTACCATATATCTACCACCTACATTACTTTGCGTATGACTATTAGCAATACTCGAGCTAACTACCTAGATACACTTGTTCACCTAAGCTACTCTACCTACCGACCCATCTACCTATCGCAACTACTCTACTTATTTACATTACTCTTCCTACCTGAACTTGTTGAAACTAGACTTTTACGGTTAACTGTTCTAAGTACTTTAGAGGACTCAAAGACTGTCAGCCATTATGTTTATCTGCCATCTTGAACAATACCATATTTGGTATCACCATCGTTACGTTAATTGTTTACTCTTACATTTACCGTGTTACTTTTCATTCTCGTAAAAAACGTTCTTGGTGTTAAGATGAGTTGTTGATAAAAGATAAATCAGTTTCTTTACTGAGTTGATATGCTTCGGCATCGTTCAGTCGCGACAGAACTACCATTGTGTTTCTACCTGCCTACCTACATACACTACTCTACCTACCTAAACTATTCTACCTACCTACTTACTCACTTTACCCTACCTGCCAACACTACTCTACTTACATTACCTACCTACCCAAACTACTCTACCTACTCCTCTACCTCTAGAAACTACTCTGCTCATTTACATTACTCTACATACCTGAACTATCTTTACGCCTCTACCTACCTACTTACCTACACTACTCTACCTACCTAAACTACCTACCTACTTACCCACTTTACCCTGCCTACCAAATCTACTCTACTTACACTACCTACCTACCTAAACTACTCTATTTAATAATCTACGTAGACTACTCTACCTACCTTCATACCTTCCTAAAGTATTCTACCCATCTACCTTGTGTTAGATAATCGTAGAGTAAGAAACCATCATAGATTTGACTCAAGTTTAACACAAATCCGACTGTTGGCTTGAGGCGACGAATTTGTCAAGGATTTATCATGGATTTAAATGTGGCATTTAATTTGAAAGGACACAAATCTAACAGAGAATCAAAGTGTAGTTGGGAGTCCCATAACAAGCGTAAATTTGGTAACAAACTTCGGAGGCCCCTCATCTCAGTAGAATGTGTTACCAGATTACATTGTCCGGTTTTGCAAACCTACTCAGCCACTATCGGGAATATTTTTGTTCTCGAGCGAAGAATCGCACATACAACGTCTGTTGCAGGCATGATTGCATATATCAAAGTATCGCTACACGAGCATGGACTTGACTTTCTGTGGTCTTAATTTTAAGTTAAACAGGTTTACCATACAGCGCTCTTTGGTGCAGTGCCTGACGCTCTGACTTTGGTCATATATGCAATTCATATTGATATCTGAAATATTTTAAGATATGCCATTCACAGTGCCTTCAAGTGTAACGATCACCAACATGTTTTTTGTCAATGGGAAAGGAAAGATATTGAAGCTCAGCAGTGAAAAGTTTCGAAATAGCATATAAATCACATGGAAAGCGTGAGCTCGGTGAAACAAATGACATGAGCCAATTTCAGAATACAGATGATGCGGTCTGGCTTGAATATGCAATAAGTCATATGAAAGACAGAGACATTTTGGATTCACGTTCCGCAAGTGCAGTGGTGTCGGCATGAGCAAACTTTGCACTCGCAAGTGTGCGATCGCATGTGTGCGATCGCATGTGTGTTCCGAAAGGGACTACCTACCACTATGTTAGAAATCTATAATCATCAAAGGAAGCGCGTTATATTGTGCGTAGGATTGCAAGAAGGCCAAATATACATTATCTTTTCGTCACTAGATTTTGGTCTGGTTTAAACGGTCACAATGTTCGAGGTTACAGCGAGCTTCATACCAACAATAAAAGATGAAACTTGAACATGCTACCATTGTATCGAATGCCTTTCATTAATTCACGGCGATATAACCGCGCTTAGGACGCCTACACAACCCTCAGTTATCTGCCTACAATGTGCTAGAGAAACGCTTTCAGACTATTAGTAATTCTTTCCCTGTCATAATGTCATTCGTTTAAAGGAGTTTCATAAATTTGCATCTGTCATCGTCATCATAGAATTTCCGCGTAAGAACAAAAGAGGCGCCAGCAATTCAAGTGATAGTCGGAAACCAACAGAGAAAACTCTTGGAAAAGAACAAAATTTTTTGTTACTTTCCGACGACTTTTGCTTTGGCATATATCAATCAAATTTTCACTTTCACAGCCAAGTAGTAGTAGCGTTCGCATGCAGGAAAATCTGCCTTTAACATGCCAGATGCTTGCCTGGTGCCGGGGTTTACTTGTATGTGAACCAGGCTTAAGTACTCATTGACTGGCTTTGATTCAACATTGCACGCAGCAGGGACTTAAAATTGTATTCATAAGGTCGCGTGCTTGAATAAAGCGACCGATATATTGGTGGGTGGGTTATTTGCGATAGGTGAACATAAATCATCCAGAGCAAACATACTTGGAATGCAATGCTTTTTTTCTGAAAAATAGAGTGAAAATATTAATTTGTCAAGGTTCTTGAGGTTAAATTTGTTAACCACGCGAAAAAGGAAAAAGTACGCAAATAAGTGAGAGTAGGTCAAGGGTAAGTCGGTAAGTGAAAAGTTGAAACTGTCAACTAGTCGAAGTTCGTTTGTTAATAAGCAAACGGCAAAATGTAGTGCCAAGCGACAAACTGTGTCAATATGTGGGAGTCTAAAGTGTCAAATGTCAAAGTGTGCATTTAAGTAGAAGTATCAAGTGTCAAAGTACATCGGTAAGTACAAAGGTCAAACTATCAATTGCTGTGGGTCATATGCTAATAAGTAAATGACAAAATGTAGTGACAAGTGTTAAAGTATATAAATCGGGAGAGGTTTGAAGTGTCAAAGCGCTCTATTAGATGCTGTTAAGAAGTGTCAAGTGTCAAAGTGCGCATTTAAATAGACGCGTCAAGAGTCAAAGAACGTCACTTAGTAGAATTGTTACGTATTAAAGTGTCACGTACATCAATAGCTGTGGTCACTAACCCTGGGTAGAACGGCTTGTAACTGTAAAATCTGACACCTTATCCCTGGAACGAATGAATCCAAATGAAACCGGTCAGGATCAAGAAAATAGAGAACTACGATTCGATTATGTCACTCGATCTTTAACCTATTATCCAGTGATTGGACATACGACAATTCCACGACGATATTGTGAACGATTAAACTATCAACTTCGAGGGCATTGATGGATTGGAGCATGTTTTGCTTTGTACATCCAGAAATGCACAAGAGTGATGTATGTATTACACGTATATGGAAATAGAAGTCAGACAATTTGCTAAAAGCAACTAAAAAATATTATAGGGGAATTGTTCAACTCCACTTCCTGTAGTGAGACATTTTTGAAGAATATTTGTGGACAAATGGAAAAACATACTTCATTTCAAATTGAAATTTCAGAGGAAAGCACAGCAGAAAGATCTCCATTTCCAAAATGATTCTTCAGTAGTTATATATCATTCACAATTTTGGGACCTTCCCATTTCGTAAATAAAATTGAATGAATAGGGGTTATAGGAAATTTAGACTTGAACTAAATCGAATCCAGTCACTGTCATTCTCCGATGTCATGTTCGAAAGTCCGCAAAATTACCTTAAAAGTTGTTTTGTAAAAGTGTACAGAATTTGCCGCGAAATCTTGATTATTAATTATTTAAAATTTTAGAGGAAGTGTTTCCAATTGGTTATGTTGATAAATGTTTATAAATGAATATCCTTTTTTCTAAGTTTAAGATACAATACCCATACATCACTCTCTATAGTATCAGGAAATGTCGACAGGAAATGATGTCATCGATTTTAATACATTGTTAGATTCTCTAGTGATCTTGCCTTACCGTTTAGGTAACTTGTATGTCTGCAATGTATATTTACAGTCTTTTGTTAAGTATTATATTCCAAATTCTCCCATGTTGGGAGACAGATTGTGCTCAGAAGGATAACTTCTTGCGCTTTAGATTACGAATATATGTGCGCCATAGTTTTCTTTTCCTTTAGACATTCAACCTTGCTTATTTATGTGTTCTTTGGCTTCGTGATCTTTAGTATGCTTCCGCTGGATGTTTTGTCATCATTTTTGTATCTGTATTTTACATATTTATCTCAATCCTTTTTTCTAATTTTCAACCGTTTTCCATTTTTACCGTTTCCCTTTTTTTTCTACTTTCCTTCTTTGCTTGTTTTGTTGTTTTTTGTTTGAAGTACTCCCCTTTGACTCACTTTTACTCGCCTCATTTCTCCTTTCTCTCGCTTTTAAATGCTTTCAGCCTTATCACTTCCTTTCAAAGCGTCTTTCCAGTGAATAGCGATTAATCTAGCAATGATGAATTTAGCAGTGAAATAATGAACCACTTCATTGTACTTAATGGAATAAGAAGACAAGTGGTTTGGGTGAAAGGTGTGAGAAAGTCATATTTTGGGTTAAAGCTTCATAAATTATTCAAGTGACTGTCTAATTATATCATTTGCGTTAAGATAAATGAATGAAAAATTAAATGCTTTACCAATTCTCTTATGATTCCTTTTTCAAATAAACTGGTAGGGTTACAGGTACCACAAAATAGTAATTGAAAAGAGGGCAGGGAAGGGGAACGTGTCGTAAACGCAAAGCTTGACGGCATAACGTTAGGCAATCCCGCGGTGTCGAAGAAGATCTACGTCAAACTCGCGCACATCGAGATTCATTTTACATTTCACTTGTTCCGAAGACTTCAGTTTTATCTCCTACAAATTCTGCTTTCTCAAACCCACTTCTTTCAGATGCGCTCTTGTTCAGCACGCGCCACTCTTCCCACTCTCCGGTACACTCTACCCTTCCAGAGACGCTCCTCTGTGATAAACGCTGCATTTGGTCAACTGCCGCTCGTCGATAAAAGCTGCTCTTTCATAAACGACGCCGTGCGACTAGCGCTACGTTTCAATGAGTGTCACCCTTCAATAAAGCCTCGTATTAAGCTTCTATTCGCTAATGATAGGGTCTGGGAAACAAGGGTCCCAAATTCTATAATAAGACACCCATGCTAACTCCCTACTTCGATATTACTCTTCCCTTAAAACATTCAAATTAATGTAAATTATACAAGTTCTCTATATTTTGCAATTGTTGATTCTTTCTTCTTACAAAAACCATTAGATCGGTAACCAAATGCCTCGTTGACAGATCTAAGGACAGCGTACTGTGAAGCAATCAGTATCAGTACTAAGTGAGTGCTATTCTTACTTCATAACAGTCTTACTGCAATAAAATTCTTTCCTACTATTTAAAATACACGGGTTTTTTATATAAGCAACTTCATTTTCGGGGTCAGGCCTCGAGTTGCTTAGCGATTTTCCAAAATCAGGCAAAAGCAGGAGTTGCTTAGGTATCACTACAGATTATGGTGGTTGGACCTTTGATCTCTTTGCTTGACAAATTATCAACAGTGTGATAATTGTTATATACCAACAGTTTGTAATCAATTCTTAATGAAAAACGTTTCTTGATTTGTTTTTCAGGCGTTTTAAAAATTGTCCCTCCTGGAACTCTTTACCAGGTGCAAGGACTGCATTTGATAGATCGTTTCTTGACTCGGGGAAATCTTTACCAGTTTCAAGGAATACATTTGATAGATTGTTATTCGACTCAATTAGGTACAAGGATTGCATTTCATTGATTGTTCCGTGACTCAGGGATATCTTTTACCAGGGGCAAGGAGTGCATTTATAGATTGTTTCTTGACTCAGTTAGAGAAATCTTTATCAGGTGCAAAGGCTGCATTTGATAGATTGTTATTTGGCTCTGTTAGGGAAACCTATACCAGGTGCAAGAATTGCATTTCTTAGATTGTTTCTTGACTCAGGGAAATCTTTTACCAGGTGCAAGGAGTGCATTTACAGATTGTTTCTTGACTTAGTTAGGGAAATCTTTACTATGTGCAAAGACTGCATTTCATAGATTGTTACTTGACTCAGTTAGGGAAATCTTTGCCAGGTGCAAAGGCTGCATTTCATAGATTGTTATTTGACTCAGTTAGGGAAATCTTTACCAGGTGCAAAGACTGCATTTCATAGATTGTTATTTGACTCAGTTAGGGAAATCTTTGCCAGGTGCAAAGGCTGCATATGATAGATTGTTTCTTGACTCAGTTAGGGAAATCTTTTACAGGTGCAGGGACTGCATTTCATAGATTGTTACTTGACTCGGTTAGGGAAATCTTTACCAGGTGCAAAGACTGCATTTTATAGATTGTTTCGTGACTCAGTTAGGGAAATCTTTACCACGTGCAAGGGCTACATTTGATAGACTGATACTCGAGTCAGTTACGGAAATCTTTACCAGGTGCAAACACTACATTGGATAGAATGTTACCCTGCTTTAGGTAGGAAAAGCTTTACAAGGTGCAAGAACTGCATTGAATAGATTTTCAGGTGACTCAGTTAGGTAAATCTATGCTAGGTGCAAGGACTGCATTTATAGATTGTTTCTTGACTCAGTTAGGTAAATCTTTACCAGGTGCAAGGACTACATTTGGGGTAATGATGCTTGCCTTAGGTAGGAAAAGCTTTACAAGCTTTGCAAGAACTGCATTGAATAGATTTTTAGTTGACTCAGTTAGGTAAATCTATGCTAGGCGCAAGGACTGCATTTATAGATTGTTTCTTGACTCAGTTAGGTAAATCTTTACCAGGTGCAAGGACTACATTTGGGGTCTTCCTTTTCCACTTTACTTCTTTCTTAGCTCTACGCTTAACGTACTATCCACTTATTTGTGATTACAGAAACAGTCTGCTTCGGGGTAAGCTCTCGACTGGGCGACAAAGTTCTGCAATCTTTGGTTATTCCAATGTAGAATATCTAGCTTCATTTGTGGTCTTCAGAACTCTTCCAGGTGTATAAACTAGGAGAGTTTTCGAACCAGGTGCAGGCGATCACTAGTTCATATACTGTGAACCAAGGTTGACTTTTGCAAAGTCAATGTGACTCAACCACAGTATTTGATCTTTCGTTTCCTACCCTGTAATTAAAATCTTCCATCACCAGTTAAATTTTTCTGGACTTTCACTGGTTTCGTTCTTTACCTTTAGCTTCGTAGAAGCCCTCCATCTCGTCATCTTCCAAAAACACTGTATAAGAATTTGTGCTAGATTGATTTTGAAGGGTTTTGCCTAAATTTTAGACAATATGACTCAACAGGCAACAAACCTAACACGTATATAGATGTTAATTTATCGTGGAGTAGACCAATCCTGTTCTCGTCCTTGTCAGCACGTGAGCAGGTAACCTTTCATCCTTCTTCGTTCACTGAATCGCTACTTCTTCATCTGATCTCGACTATTAAAGAAAACGGTGACTTCAAGATGCGCAGTCTTGCGGAAGTAGGATGTAAATGAGTCTCTTGATGGCAGTATCAAATCCTAACCATGTGTTGTTGAGTTTGTATGCCCCGTCTACTAGCGTTCTTATAAGTCCAATTTCATAAGCGAGCAAGATAAAACTGCAAAAGTTGGTCAGTAAACCAGTGTATGTCTTATTCTATCTTGAACTCACTATGTGTAAAGCTGGAAGAAGAAAGTTGTGATGTATTTTTCTGCTAGTCTAAAATTAATTTATCAAAGGAGCATATGGGTTCTTGTTCCTTTAGTCATAATTGTCATCTGAACATCATTTCTGACTAGACGAATTAAAAAGGCTTCATTACAACTTGTAGCATAAAAGTTTGGTTGCGTAAACCTGCTCTAACATTTCTCGACGTAACTATCGCCTTTTATTTGCCTACATATGATTGTAACTAAAGCGTTTGCTTAGCTACTACCTTTGCATTGTGTAGAATTGTCCTTGTCCGTATAGACGTTTTGAAGGAGTTTTAGGTCCCGTCTAATCAAAAGATTAAAAGACGTGAGAGAACATCAGTGGCTAGCATGTCAGCAACCAGCCTTCCTGATTACAATCAAGTAGACACAAATGAAGAAAAGGTGGATCTCATGAAATTTTGTGTCAATGCTATGAAAAAGACACCTTATACTGGCAGGCGGAATAAAGTGGTTGAAACTCAAACAGCTTCAAGGCAGAGTGAAAGACCTGGCCCAATTCATGAAGAAAACATTTTAGATGATGCTGAGGCGGGTTATGGGCAAAGGGATAGCTTTTCATTACATTCGGTAACAAGTGATAGTGCATATTCCGATAGATGCCGTGGGTATGTTGCTACACCTAGTGTCAGGATTTTTCAGCGCCCCAGCACTCCTGCCAGCCAGTTTTCAGGGTCTGTTGATGATGACAAATGTAAAGTAGACTACGATTACTTCCGGCAAAAGTATAGTCATGGGCCTCATTATCCAGAACAGAGTATTGAACATCAGAGTGAGCATGTTCGTTCCACTTATGAACAAGGGGTAGCTGGTATGCCAAGTGGCTGGCACTATCACAGCCACATTAGAGGTAAAGGAGAGCACAGAAAGGTTTTTACCGCAGCCATCAAAGACAATGATGATACTTTCAAAAGAATTCAAAGTGCAGGCTTGAGGGATGAATTAAAACGCAGAAAGCTGCTAGCCTCACAGAATTCTGCACGCCAAGCGTCTGCTATGGAGAGACGTAGTGAGTACAAGGTTCAGGCCAGACGTTGCATTAGTGCAGGCCCCACACTCGTCCGGCATGATCCATCTCTGAATTCTCAGGATGAAAAGGTCGAAATGGTTTATGAGTATACATCACCAACACCGCTACCTTGTAGCACACCATCAAGGACTAGTAGATCACCTGCATTCTCGAATAGAAGCATCGAAGCAAAATTGGCTGGACAACCTTTTAGATATGGTAGAAAATTTGATGTTGACGAAGCAGATGAAAAGGTCATGATAGCATTTGCTCGAATGTTGATAAGCAAATCGGACAAACCAGTCATCCTTCCCAAACGCCAGACTGCACCGTCGATACCAGCCAAGTGCAGAGACTTCATTTTAGTTGATGAATCGAAAGATAAGGAGAAGCAAAAATTGACACGAATGGAGCGACAGATACTTATTCAACGTTTCCAAGGATTTATGGATGCCCTAAAAATTATAACCCGCAGTAAATACTCAAATTCAAATGAAAACTAATGACGGGGGCATTTTGAGGGATTTCTTGGTCTTAAGATACATAATAGGTTTTCTGCTTCTTCACTTCAATTGTAGTACCCTAATTCAACAAGTGCCGCAAGAAAATCCACCACCCTTTTATCAATACCCCTTCTACACACAAAAAGTTAATTGAGACTTTTAATACCTAATGAGAAGAATCACTGAAATATCTATCTTCCTTCTTAGGATTCTTGTAGAATTTTGTCAACCCCTGCTTGACAATTATGTCTCAAGATTCTACTATGTATGGCTTTACTAACTTTACTAAAACAGTTGCATTGTCCAGCTCCCCAAATTTGAAGAATAGTTCCTCGAACTTTCTATTTCACTTTGTACACACAGCCAGTGGTTGCTTCATCTGCCATTTTATTTCTTTTTCTGCGCGCAATCACAATGTTCTTTTGTGCGAATATTGTGGGCAACAGCAACAACTATGCCTAGCTTCCTTGTCCCTTGTGACGTAGATTTTGTCCCTTGTGACGTCAAAAATAGCCTCGTTCCAGGGGAACTCCTTTAAAGAATCACGTATATTGACTTACAGGTGCGTGCGTACGGCAAAAACCAAAGTAACAGTTCGATTCCTCAAGAGAAAACGAACAAAATATCAAAAAAATTTCTGACCACTGGAGGTACACTTTAACAAATAAAACTGCCTTGCTTTGTTCACATCTCCCACCAAATTTACTTTTGCCAAACATCTTAGATATCAGTACCACAATATTGTCTTGTGTACTCAATTGCAGTTAAGGGAAGGTCCTGCAAAAACAAGAATAAAGGAACAAACCTTAGACTCTGTAGGGAAGAACATTGCCTCTTTGCTTATACTTAATAACGAGTTTAAAATCTTTTGTTTTTCTCTCTCCCATTCATCTTCCATACTTCTCCGAAAATGACTTTCTGCTTCTGCAAATGTCTTGAAAGTAAATGGAAAAGAAAAATGTCAATCAGTGGTCTGTTTTTGCTACAATTTCTAACAGCAAAGCCACCTAGGACTATCAGCAAGTACACTTCACTATGATAAAGGGCGATTCCACGGTGAAGTGGACATTTTTTGGAGAAAATGAAAGTTGTTCATTGCACAAAATATATTTATAATGTTGTTGTAAATAATTTTCTATTGACAGATCAAAGATGCAAAGCGTATGAAACAAACAGAAAAGGGTATTATGAACAGAAAAATATTTTTTTTAGTGACTCAATGATGTAACTTTCTTTTTGGTGACTTAAGACAAAGATTTCCAGTTAAATTTTGTTTAAAGTTTTTTTTAAAATGTTGCTTAATAAATCTACTATAAGGCTTTTTTACTAATAAAAAAGTGTGGTGTTGGAAATTTTACTTAAATTAGGCCCTGCTACAAAGCAAACGATTCCAGAGCTCTTTGTCTTTTTACACCGTACATAAATCTAGATCTACATGGGGGGGGGGGGGTCAAGTACAACTGAACCCAAAGACAAATTCCTTCAAATTTTCTATACGTGCATCATTAATGGAGACTAAACCCTTCCCATCATAGACAATCTTACATATATTTTTATTAGATTTAACTGTAGATTTAGAAGGATATCGAAGTTCAAAGGTGGCCCTCTAGCTCTTCAATATGCCAATGTAAAGGCCAATCTCCATCAGATGATTTTGAGAGCGCTCAATCTCGTTCGCAATCTCTCATTGCAACACACTGATAAGCAGTGGGGGCGTTTCCCCGGTTTCCGCTCTTTTCCAAAGGGAAATGGGTTTCTCCGGGGAGATAATCATTGAGATTGCCGTAGGATTAATATATTTCCAAATTTACAGCATTTATTTCAGACTTTACAATGAACAATAATTATATAACAGCAAAATAAGAACTGCAACAGCCGCTATTCACGCCGCGCAAGGGGTTGACATTCAGAGGTGGAGAGGGCTCACAGAGATCAAAGCCACTGCTTTCTCTACCACACTCACTTCATTCACTTTTACTCAATCACATTATTTTGCTTTATTTTTGTGATTTTTTATTTATTTACTTTGTTGATTTTGTGTGTATTTCATTGATATTTTATATTTTTTAATTAAACTATTTGATATTCAACTGATATGCGACTATTTCACTACTTGTAGACAAACTTGGATGATTTCGTTCGCCAACGTTTTGGCGCTAAACTTAAATTCCAGACCAGAGAACATGAAGAGGAAGAAAACCTTTTGATCTTACTCTCCTTATTGAAGAAGAAAAAGCACAGGAAAGAAAGGCTGCGAAAAGAATGTGGGTTAGAAAATTTTATCAGGACTGATTTCTTGCAGCATCAAAGATCTCACGCTTGCTCAGGCCAGTTGTTTCCTTGAATTGAATAGCAGAAGCATCATGTAGTAAATCTTTGGTACTGTTGCTTTTATGACTCGGAATGCAACTCCAAAACAAGTCCCAGATCAGTTTCAAATCAGTAAACCTTACTCTTTAAACTTCCCTCAAAACACTCAACAACAGCTCAAACCCTAACAATACCTTTTACAAAGGTGTCACATAGTTCTGCAATATCAATAAACCAATGCCAGTCAGTCCCACAATCATCGATATTCAATAACATAGTAGTGATTTCTGAATTAATCAGTCGTTGGAAATACCAGCCACACGCACCTAACCAATGTGCCACAATTTTTTACAAACTTTTTAATTATGGTTTACTTTCGACAACAACTGTGATTTCTACCATAGTGCACATACTGTTGCATACCTCAAGTACATAGAAACAAAGTGTAAAAAATCTGAGCTGTATTACAGTAGCCTTGAATGATAACAAGTAGTAACTAAAAACAGCTGCAGAGAAAATGTCCTGATACTGTACCCAACAATTCTACTTAAATGTGGGTGTCCAATGTAAACTCTTGTGACTTTCAGTGTTACACTGCACTGTGTTTTCGCAACAAGGAGTACATTAGATATTCAACATAGGCCATGCCTTTTACTAGTGTCTTTCATTATTCTGTTAAAGCAAAAGGCTTCCTGTCAGTGTAATGAGGATCGATAATGTTGCTACGAATCCCATGCTTCAAAATAATAACAATGAAAGCCATGTTTGAAAAGGACACCACAGTATGGAGGCCAAGTCTAACCTTGTATCAATCTGATTTCAAAAAACAGGGAGCATTAATAATGATGACATCGAGCACCCCTCATAAACCAATGAAATCTGGTGACAAAACCTAGCACCTGTCATTCAGAAATATCATTGGCTCTCAATTTTTAGTCCAACTTTGATCAGTGATGAGAGGAAAATCACACCAAAATCCTTAAATGGAACATGCAAGCAGACAAAATAACAACTACAATGATCTTAGGTTAACAAATAGCAGGTTTTTGGTCAGTTTTCATGAAAGCAGCACTTAGTAAAATGTCATTGGTGCTATGTATTAGTCATATCATGGGAGGCAAGATATACGTGCTTGTCAGTCCAAGTCAGAACTTTGATCGCTCCTTCTTCCCTTGTATAATTGACGAAGGAGAAAATCGGAGCAACAAAAATCCAGACGTGTTGCCGCAAAATCGCTCTTCTGTGCTTCAAAAAATTGTTTATCCAACCTCGACGTCAACTGCGTAGGATTGGCGTTTTTCCCGATCATTATTTTTAAAAATTATATGATTTTATTTTATTTCCAGATGCATAATTACTCAATCTTGTAACATACACAATACAGTTTTATAACGACTTGAAGTTCAGCTGTTCGTCGTAATTTGGGGTCACTCTTTTTACAACCAGAAATTTAACAACCTCGATACCACTGCTCAACAAAATCATTCATTGTACAAGTTTTACATATTCACGCAACCTGCACAATCAATTTTTTCTCGCCCTCTGAGTCAAATGTCAGATATAGCTTTATGATAAAAAGTCGGAAAGTGGTATAAAATTTGAATATTGCATTGAGGAACGGACAAATTTGCTAAACGTTTTCGCCGGACACTGCCCTTATATAAAAACTCAAAATTTGAGACTTAATAAAGTAACGAGGAAAAACATGTATATCTTCTAGCCTTTGGTGTTTCTTGCTCATTTTCAAACACACAGAATTAGAAGGTGGTTTATAAGGGGGAGACACTTAAGTAATTTTCAATCACTCAAGTCGACACTGTGCCCTTCAAATTCCTCGCGCAGGTTGGTTATTCTCCGTCTGTCTGCGCAAAATAAGAGGCAGGAATGATCCTATCTAGAATTCAGAATGGACCTTAGTTAGAGAGGGTGAGATCGACAGATAGAGAGGATCGTTAAATCGACATTTATTAAGAAATTACGCGCAATTACGCCTTGATTTCACCAATTTTGCTTCGTTCTTTCCCCCTAATATTCAGATTCTACTTTTAACCATGAAATGCGTAGTTAAAATGACGATGGTTACGCACTTTGACACCTTGTTTTTGAATTTTCTTTTAAAATCTTTGGCTTCGTTTCGTAAAAAAACACAAAGGTATTTCCCAAACTTCTTTATAACAATAGCTGGGAGACAAGTGCAAACTATCATATTCGAATGCGTTCGAAATGCAGTGAAACGTCCCTACATTTAGGCTACCGGGCAGAGAAGCAAACCACGAGACAGGCTCAACCAAATAGTAGGACCGCCACTCACAGATCATGCTAATGATTCACTGTTTATTCCATAACGAGTCGAGTTTTGCCGAAAGAATCGCTGTTCTTCCCTTACATCGTGATGTAGTTCACAACTCTTGGGAACAATGTTTATAGTGGCCTGAATAATTTGCCCATTGATATCCGTTTCTTCGCTGCATTTGTTGAGGTAATTTGCCGTGCATTGTAAACGTAAAAACTGTTTTGCTCGCTTCAAACAATCGATAATGATGATGATCTTCACTTCCCAATAACAGTTGTCTGGTCGAGCCATACTAGAAGCTCTGCCGTAACTCAACGTTGACATGGAAGTTCATGGGCAATTTTGTTGAAGGTCCAGAGAAAACCCTATTGTTACTTGTAACCAATGGAAAGCTTGTTCTTTTCTTAATACAATGATATAAATTGATAAACTATTGAACGGTGTTTTCATCAAGTCACAAACTCAGCAAATCAGAAAACATGGAAGCGGCTCGTTGGCTGCAAGGCACTGTCATAGCAAGCCTCAAAAGCAGTGCGTGATCCTTGATGAGTTAAATTATTACTGTTCAGGTATATTTCTGTCGTTACCACATCCGTTAACCGTACAGAAGTCTTTGTCTCCCTTTATAGAGCTAACGCTAATGGTTTAAATCAAAGAAATTTCAAATAGTAGCCCTTTGCGGATGACTGTTTTCAAGTTAGATTAAAGCGATCGTCCCCCACGCAATCCCAGAGTTCAACGCGCGCCGTAATTTGCATAGAACTTCCGAAATGGTCTATTAGATAGGCATTCCTACGGAATACTACAGTGGGATGCGGCGTGGCACGCCACCCACACCTCTGCATCGTAACGTATTTCTAGTTTGCATTCCCCTTGAGAGAACAGCTGTTCGGTCCAAATATTTGCTTATTTCGGTACTCCTGCCTTTTGTAGAAAATATGATGTTGTTCACAAATAGACGCTAGGTGAAGATCGGCACACCTTCACTGTCCTTATGACGGTTCGTTACCATATGGGTAGCGGACTAACATTATTTGCAAACATGAAAGTGTAGCAAGAAAGTTCACTTGCACAAACGCCAGTGATTAAGTACTTCGATAACGAGTTTCAAGAGTGTCTACGACAACACGTTTCAAGTGAATCAACGACAACGCGTTTCAAGTGAATCCACGACAACACGTTTCAAGTGAATCGACCTCAATCACAACCACAAGGGAGTAAATTCTCAGTGTACCTTGGCGATTTTCTAAATGTGATAGTAGCAAATGCAGCTGGTGCACTGTAACCGTGTGAGGACGTTTATTTGAGGGTAATCTATTCGGGTCTCTCAAACCTACCTCACTAGGTACAGTTTTCCTTGTTTGGGGTTCTCCAAGTTCAGTGACAGTAAGTGTATTATGTAGTAACATGCTACTGCAAAAATGTCGACGAGAATTTTTCGACACTTTGAACTACCATAGAAAACTTAAGCAGGTGCCTATGGTTGCTACAAGGTACATCTGTAGTTTGGCTACGGTGAAGGGGGTGCTGGGAGGGGCAACCCAACTTCTAAGAAAGACCGATTATGCAATTTATCTGAATCTGTAAAGAAAAACTTGTGCAGAGTTCTTGACAATTTCGGAAGTGAAGCAGCCATTGCACGTATCATACCACCCGAGAAAACTTGTGAAAATAATAAAACTAAAAAATTATCGTAAACTGTATTTATATTTATGCTCATTTGGTGAATTGTTATTCTTTACACTTTACTCATATAATTAAACAAAAGGCATTGTTAGTTAAGTTAGGTGGCCTGGCAATAATGGCTGCAATTTATAGTGATAGTTTTAATAATTTCAAGGAATGTGGTTTGCAGTCTTTCAATCGAAGACCCTTAATGAGCAGTGAGAAAATTTTCTCCTAAGCCTCTACCAATAGAGTGGTAGGGGTGGGCGCCACTCCTATCCCAAGACATGTTTTGACCCCTAACCAACTACCCTAAACAAACACTAAAACCACCAAACAGAATAACGAATAAATAAAGGGCAGCTACAGTGTCCAAGGCCCACGCTCGATAATTTGGGCTACGGGTTAGAGATGCAAGCCATGAGGTAGTCTCAACAGTCCAGTAAGACCGCCTCATGGATCATGAAAAGCATCTGTCATCAGCGAGAACAGATACTACATCCATTCCTTCCCAAAGGGTCCCGAAGCGAAGGATTTAGTCCCCACTCCCGTCCACAGTTTGAAATGGCTGGCAAAGCCACCGAGGGCCATGATAACTTCAAAATTAATTAGAAACGAACAATTATGTTGAAGCAAATGAAACATGCCCCTCTATCGTTATTGTAAGTATAAATGCTGCAAATTGTAACTCTGGTTTTCCATTCACATACATGCCGTAGGAGCTCGTATTTTGAGTTGCAACTACGGTGTTTTTCACAAGCGTTTATTGCTTGTGATTCGTGTAAAATTTATTGGGGAGTGAGTTTGAGGAAAATAGCGGTGGTAGCTGGGTTTCTACACCTTGCTTTCTGATATAGAAGAAATAAAGGAATAGAAGACTTTTAAAGCATTAATGAACGGAATACTGAAGAAAACTTAAATATTGACATAATTGTCCTCGGTACTCATTTTCATCCTCCCACCGAGCTCATTTCCTTTATCTAAATTCTGGCGTTCCACAAGTAATTTAGATCAACTCGATAGCTCGGGGGTGAGGAAGAGGGACCCAGATCAATTCAAATGCTTTAAATATTTTTTGGCACGATCGATTTCCTCACTTTTTGTAACGAAAATAGTTAGTAAATGCCACGCTTGTTTCTGCTATGGCAAGAAAGATGTTGCTTGCCATGCAGTGCTTGTTTCAAACGTTTTTCAGCCCTCCCTTTTTTCTGAGAACATAATGTTTCAGTAGTTGATGCTGTAGTGCTTTGAATTAACACCCATTGTACAAACCTCCGCTCCTTGTTAATGATTAAACTTTATGTCAAAGATAACAATCATTTAATGAGCGCGCACCCCCTCCCCCCCTTTATTTCGTTGAAAATTCAATAAAGACTGGTGGAACTTATTCGACCCATTGGTCACACCTTTTCTTACAACAGATGCCCCAGTTAACATTGTTGAGCGTATCACCTCCCTCATTGCCTTCTCTTCTATTTTCCGCTCCACAGCTAAAAGCGCGGGTGAACAATTGTGAAAACGCGCAAAAATAATAGAAACGAGGCAAACACATTTTGCAAGGTCAGCATACAAGGATATGGTCGTTGATGCGCAGACTATCAACTTCAGCTAGGTAGTCTGCACGCAGGATAGTAGCCTGCGTGCAGACCATAGAATTAATATAATACACTAGAATGGAAACGAGGCTACGAGAGATGACAATAATTGAATTTCGCGCCAAACAATGGAGTTGTAGCAAAAAGCCGGAGATGACAAGGTTTACAGTGAAAAAATGACCGAAAAAGAAGTCGTCTCCGCATTGTCTTATATTGAATCGTATCGCATTGGTTCACATCGTATCGCATCGCATCATATCGTAATTCATTGTATCCTTTATCCACTCGAATCTTCATACGACACCAGGTACACCAAGCAGAAAAGGCGTTTAAAAGAATCTGGTTTTCGTACTAATAATAATAATAATAATAATAATAATAATAATAATAATAATAATAATAATAATAAGGACACAGACATCTGTTACACACATCTCTGGTTCAGAATTGGCTCAATGGTCTAAAGTGCAAAGATCTGATATAATGTAATTTTTCTTACTTTGTTTGTTTATTTGTATAAAAGCAATACATTTACGTAACAAACTCTCACCTTATTCCATTTTTCCAGCTTCATCAGCGTTGTGGAAGCAAACACACTGTGTACTACACTGGGATGATTGTTGTTATGGTGGAAATATGAGCAAAAATAGAGTGAACTATCAGTGATAGTATCTCATACCAATGTATTTGTTTATCGTGTCTTCCTTCCTTTTGCATATATGCCTGGCACTTCGTGTTACATCTGTTCGCTTTGGCTGGGTGTTTTTAATATTTTAAACTTTCTCTTTGCTTCTACATCCCTTTTATGGGGTCTACACTTGGGTGCCTAATAAACGTCGCCCCGCTAATCAATTTTTCAAAAAATTTTCCACCCAGGATACTGATGTTTCAACCCGCCTCCTGCCTATTAATTTTTACGTAATCTCCAACCCATGACAATTTTTAGAGGAGGTACTTTGTTGGGCAAGTAGAAAATGACTTCATTAAAACATGAAAATCACATGTTAAAAAGACAAAGGTGACCTTTTACGAGGCTCAAAAAAGGGTGAAGACGCACATTACAGATATTAGCAATACACTGTCATTGAGCAGGAGGATGAGGGTAACATTTTTAAAATCTTGGAAGGCATGTAAGAGACTGCCATGACTTCGAAGAAATGACTATTGTTTACATTCTCCAACCACCCCTTCTATTCCAACCCTTCTGTTTATTAAGATTTTGGGATTTTTCCAATCCCCGTTTATTCCAACCCCCCATTCTATTAGGCACGCAAGAGTAAGTGTTTATTCCCCTTATCGACAACATCTTCACAAGGCTCCCTGTGCACATACCGTTTTACCAATGATTTGAACTGCTGTATGTCGTCTGCTGTCACCCTTAAAAACATGAAAGCTATTTACAGTTTTCAAAATCAGAGCAAAGAATGTGAAACTACTGGTCAACTAACGACTGGCAGAGGTGTACCACCATACGCACGGAGCGTAGTGTTCGATTTCTCGAGTGAAATCGGTTGATGCCTAGAGAGAGTACTATAAATAGGTTCTGGGAGAATGTTACATTCTGCTCCAGTGTCCAACTTAAATATAACTGGTGTCCCAGAGACTTCGACAGTCCCGTCAATGTTCCGCAACTCCTCCTTCTGCAAGCGATCTACATGATCGATTAAAAACTCTGACTCATACTGCAGCTCATGCTGAGGCTCTGTAGGATGAACGTCCACTGACTGATGGTTTGCTCCGGCAGTGCTTGGCAAAATGATTTTTCTTCTTACAGCGATGACATGTTGCACCAAAGGCAGGACACTTCTTTGGGCCATGTTGTCTTCCACAATTTCTACACAAGGGATCTAGATGCCCTTTTGACTTAGCGTGATGCTTCGTGTGTCGCGCACGAATTTCAGCAACAACAGAAGTTTGTAGTGAATCAGCACAATTCAACGTCTTGGCCTGCGATGCCGACTGTTCTGCTAACCGGCAAAGTGTGGAAGCCTTATCCGAAGTTAGGTTGAGTTGACGAAGAAGCCGTTCTCGTAGCTGCGGGTTGTCCAGTCCTAGGATGACTTGGTCCTCGATGAGGGATTCTTTTAGGGTCCCAAATTCACAAGTGTCGGCTTTCTTGCGTAAATCAGTTAAGAAGATGTCGAACGGACGTGAACCTTGTTTTGTCATATGGAATACATACAGCTCGTACGTGACATTCCTCTTTGGTTCGTAGTAATTATCGAATGCCTGTAACACGCTGGAAACAGTATGGCTCTCGGGAGGAATCTCGAATGTTCCAAAGACTTTCCTTGCGCCTTTTCCAATGACATGGAGAAGTGTAGCCACTTGTACTTGAACAGATATCTCGGCGACTCAACTGGCAAGAGAATAAATGTTCCAGGAGACTTTCCACTCCTTCCAGTTGTTGAAATGTGACGGCTTTCGATAGCAAGTTCCTCTGGTGGCTTCAGGTACTCCATTTTGTTGATTTTATCTTTGACATGGACTCAGTTAACAACGATAAACAAACAACGAATGCGACGAAATGAGTTCGATGACTCCTGGTACCATGTGATGTTGTGTATAGAGACGACTGTAAGACAGAACGACTGTATTTCGAGTAAGCCACAATGCACATAGTGTAAGCACACGGCAAACATTTAAAATGCAATTTTATGTTACTTAGCAACTAGATAGCCAATGATTTACCCTGATTTTCTTGTAGCCTCAGTATCAAAGTAATTAATGCAAAAAAAAAACGTATGAAAAAAAAATCATATGGCAAGCACCGAAGGAAAGCGGCGCACTGGTTTTGAGTAAATTGTTTCTCACATCGCAGCTTCGTAAAAGTTGGGTCACATTCGGAATTTTTCTTGGAGAGTTGGGAAAAGGAATGTAAAAAGTTTAAAAACAGGTGTGTAGACGAAAGATCGAACTTCTAACATGATTTTTTTGGTTGTTCTTTGTCGTTTTTAACCAAGACAAAATTGCCTTTAAAAACTCTTAAATTTACAAAATGCGTTCGAACTTTGCCCGTTGACACTGAATTTACCCAGTACTCACTTCCCGTAGAACAATAGGGTCAAACGGCTGTGCGTAATTCCTCCATTGGGGTCAGGGAGGGGCTTCGTTAAAATTTTGATTTTTGGTACGAAAACATCGCTTGATATTACAATTTTCAGGTATCTTCTTTTTTTCTTTTTTATAAATGTTCAGGCTGGGTTTTTACAAGGTAACTTCACGGATTTCACAGTTGCCGAGGTTTCATCCTTTACTGAGAATATTATGTTGGAAGGATAATGCACTGTATAAAGAGACAGTAATATTGCAATTCAATTCAAATGCATAATTTTCTGGAAAATATACGAAAAGTGTAAATCCTAAGAGATTATAATAATGAGTAACCAAACAAAAGAAATTGTACAAGCAAGAACACCCACGTTCATAAAGCAAACAAATAAACAGCTAGCAAAATGTAAAGATATGAAAATGAAGCAAGCATTGGAATGGATGCAAATACCAATAAATGCAAATACTATGTCTTAAGCACAGCTTCCATGATTGCTATGTGGCTAGTAAACGCAAGTACAGTGTTAGTGTCAACTTTGCATAGAGTAGATGCAATTACTTCTAGTAAAAACTGTGTGTCAGACCACAGACATCTTGTAATAAATCCCTGCAACTCTGTTAACACCGCCCTGTGTCAGACAGTGATAGATGTGAAAATAAGATGGTCTGGACAAAATAATATCAAATTTCTTGCACTAATTCGTTCATCGGTAATAGAGGGGCAGCAAAACGGGAATGTAGAACGCATTCTCATTATGTTAATATAGTGGATCCTAGCGGAATATCACTATTGAAATTGCCACATGCCAACACGTAGAACGCATTCTCATTATGTTCATACAGTGGATCCTAGCAGAATAGCACTATTGAAATAGCCACATGCCAACATGTAGAACGCATTCAGGTTATGTTCATATAGTGGATCCTAGCAGAATAGCACTATTCAAATAGCGACATGCCAACATGTAGAACGCATTCTCATCATGTTAATATAGTGGATCCTAGCGGAAAATCACTATTGAAAATGCCACATGCCAACATGTAGAACGCATTCTAGTTATGTTGATATAGTGGGTCTGCGCAAAATGTAACTATTGATATAGTCTTCTTTAAACGTGTGGAACGCATTCTCAATATGTTCAAATAGTGGATCCTAGCAGAATAGCACTATTGAAATAGCCACATGCCAACATGTAGAACGCATTCTCATTATGTTCATATATTGGATCCTAGCGGAATATCACTATTGAAATTGCCACATGCCAACAAGTAGAACGCATTCTCATTATATTCATATAGTGGATCATAGCAGAATAGCACTATTGAAAAAGCCTCATGCCAACATGTAGAACGCCTTCTCATTATGTTCATATAGTGGATCCTAGCATAATTGCACTATCGAAATAGCCACATGCAAACATGTAGAACGCATTCTCATTATGTTCATATAGTGGATCCTAGCAGAATAGCACTACTGAGATAGCCACATGTCAACATTTAGAGCGGGTTCTCATTATGTGCATATAGATCGTCTGAGCAAATAGTAACTATTGAAATAGTCTTATTGAAACGTGTGGAACGCATTCTCATTAAGTTCATATAGTGGATCGTAGCAGAATAGCACGATTGAAATAGCCACATGTCAACATGTAGAACGCATTCTCATTATGTTCATATAGTGGATCCTAGCAGAATAGCACTATTGAAATAGCCACGTGCCAACATGTAGAACGCATTCTCATCATATTAATATAGTGGATCCTAGCGGAAAATCACTATTGAAAATGCCACATGCCAACATGAAGAACGCATTCTAGTTATGTTCATGTAGTGGGTCTGAGCAAAATGTAACTATTGATATAGTCTTCTTCAAGCGTGTGGAACGCATTCTCATTATGTTCATATACAATGTCTCCTTCTTTAACTTCTCTGATTGCTTTTGGATTGTGCCTGTGACTTTCTCTCAAATCAGTGATATACTCTTTCCTCCATCTATTCCAAAAGTGACTCAATTTCTTACATAAATATGAAAATCTCTTCTCATGATTAATTTCCTGATCAGAATCTAACTTAATAACCTCAGGCAAAGTTGACAATCTCCTACCCTGTAGTAAATGAGATGGTGTCAATGGTTCAACCTCTGCTTCATTATACAGATATGTTAATGGCCTTGAATTTAATAATCCTTCAATTTCAACAAGAAGTGTATACAATTCATCAAAGGATAACCTGGCATTTCCCAACACTTTTCTCAAAGACCTTTTCACACTTCCTACGCCACGTTCAAACAGACCACCCCACCACGAAGCACGCTCCAGATTAAATTTCCATGCCATCCTGTGTTCCAACATGAACTCTGACACTCCTTTATCACACTCAAACTTCTTAAGGGTTTTCAAGGCTGACTTGAATGTTCTTGCATTATCCGAGATAATTAACGAGGGTGCCCCCTTTCTGCCAATTAAACGACGTAAACTCCTCAAAAATGATGATGTTGAGAGATCTTCTACCAATTCAAGATGAATTGCTCTGGTTACACAGCAAGAAAATAACACTATGTATGCCTTGTTCATGGTACCCTGCTTATCCTTGTAATAAAGTGGGCCTGCAAAGTCAACCCCCACCTTGCTAAAGGGTGGTGCTTCCTGCACTCTAAACTCTGGCATGCTTGCTGTTGGTGGTGCACTGTAAGGTTTACCCTCATGCTTTCTACAAATTGTACATGCCCCAATTATCTTCTTTACACACTGACGCCCCTTTGTTACCCAAAATCTGGATCTTAGCTCTCCCAGGGTAAGTCTCAACCCCCCATGTTTTGTTCTGTGATGGCAGTCAGTAATAATCAAGTCTGTCAATCTGTGTTCTTTAGGCAATAGAACTGGACACTTAGCTTCAACTTCTAAGTCTGCATGCTCTAATCTACCTTGACATCTGAAGAGACCATCTTTTTCCTCAATATTTAATTGTCTGACCAAATCTTGAAATTTTGAACTACTTCGAAAGTCTTTTTGTGCCTCTACCAACCAGTCAAATTCAGCCTGCTTAATTTCTTCTACAGCTAAACTGCCTTCCTTTCCAACTCTTCTTGGTTTGGTTAAAGTCTCCTCCTATAATAAAAGCAGGGCTACTGTATATACTTCTCAGGTGATCAATAGTCGTTTGGAGGTAGAAAACCAAGTCACCCCGGTTTCTTGCACTTTCCGGGTAATATACTGAAGCGACTATAATACAAGAAAAGCGCCGGGGAAGAGATTTAGGTTTGCAAATAGCCCAGATTACTTCATGAGCTGGATCAAATAATTCCGGTAATAATTTGCAAGGGATGTCTTTCCGTATGTACAAGGCAACACCTCCACCTAGTCTATGCTCACCTCGATCAGCACGTGTGCTCAGGAAAATTTCGTAGCCTGCCATATGACCTGACAACCTATCAAGATTCCAAGTTTCTGTAACTGCGATAACTGGGATACTATTTTGACGGACGATAACTTCAAATTCTTCCATTTTGTTACACAATGACTGGCAGTTTATAACGAGAAAATTCGGCATTCTATTTTTCGAATTAAAAGTCACTGACCTTAATAGAGGGGGAGGCAGATCACTACTAGTCGAACATACCGGAGCTTGATTGAAGGGAATAAGAGATGGCATATTGGCATTTGTAGAACAGTCTATCTTAACAAGGATACGTTGATGGGGTGAGGTTTTCGGAGCAAGACTAGTTGATCTTAATGAAACGATAACTGGGATCATCAGCTGACCTCGTTTTCCGCCACGCTTGCGGCATCGCTTCCGCTTCTTACGGTTAGACAGGAGCTCTTGGGGCAGTGGTCTGTCATCTGGCGTTCTTCCGAGCAAATTTAATGTTACGAGTTTTGCAAAAAAGATGGCGCCACAGTTAGCTCAGGTGAAAACAGTCCAATTAAGACTTCTTTATCATATTTGAATGGCATGGCACACACATAAGACTAACTTAATAGTGTTAATAACTATATTATAAATAGTATTCCTTCGTTATATTGCGTGAAACAGGTACAATTAAGCTAAACTTAGAATTTTTGCAAAAAAAAGATGGCGCCACAGTTAACTCAGGTGAAAACAGTCCGATTAAGACTACTTAATCATATTTCAATGGCATGGCACACACATTAGACAAACTTAGGAGTGTCAATAATTATATAATAAACAGTATCCTTTCGTCATATTACATGAAACAGGCACAATTAAGCTATACTTAGAAAGGTCATAAGCTGAACAATAGTGAAAGTGATTCAGCTTATGCAGTTTCTTCACAACAAAACAGATGCAGCATGCATTTATGGCATTCCCATTATGGACATCTGGGGATTAACAACCTCAAGCTTTTGAAAGAGAAGTCCATGGTTGAAGGGTTAAGCTTCAACTCAAAAGAAATTCTTGACTTTTGTGAAGGTTGTGCTAAAGGAAAGCAGAGGTGCGAGCCGTTCCCCAAGAAGAGTCAACATAAGACAATACAGTGATGGAGCTGATTCATAGTGATGTTGGTGTAGAGAATATCGATTCAGTGGGAGGATCTCGGTATTATGTAACTTTCATCGATGATTTCTCGAGATATACTGTTGTTCACTTCTTAAAGAAGAAGAGTGAAGTTCTGGATAAATTTAAGGAATTCGTAGCAGCAATGGAAAATCTCACAGAAAAGAAAGTTAAAGCATTGCGTTCTGACAATGGAGGTGAATATAGATCTGCAGAATTTCAGCAGTTTTGTGCAAGTAATGGCATCAGAAGGGAATTCACCATTTCAATGAATCCTCGACAAAACGGCGTTTCAGAAAGGATGAACCGCACGCTGATGGAAAGCACTAGATGTATGTTGCATCATGCTAAATTACCAATGATGTTTTGGGCAGAAGCTCTGAATACAGCAGTGTACTTGCGGAACAGAAGTACAACAGTTGCACTTGATGGTTTAACGACCCATGAACGTTTCTATGGTAAGAAACCAGACGTCAGCAACTTGAAAATATTTGGATGCAAAGCATTTGTGCATGTTCCAAAAGAGAAGAGAAAAAAGTTGGATGAGAAGTCAATCACCTGTGTATTTGTTGGATATGCAACGATGAGCAAGGCATTCAAATTCTATGATCCCAACAAGAAAAGAACATTTATCAGCAAAGATGCTAAGTTCTCGGAATACGACTTTCAGTTTGATAAGTTCAACAATGAAAGACATGAGAGTGAGCAAGACTTGCTTGATCTACCTGATGTGAGTTCTGAAGACAATGAAGATGTTCCACAAGATGATGACAAAGGTTAAGGCAACTTGCAAGATGCAATAGAAGAACAGGCAGAACCTAGACGTTCCACAAGAGTAAGAAATGCTCCAGAGAGATTGGGCATAGTTCCTGCAGATTGGTGGACAGATGAAAATTTAGACAATGGGTACCTGGAGAAATATGGGGAAGGTAAACAGGAAGGGTTTGCGAAAGCACAGGATGGTTGGCCCCCAACCCCCCATTGCATTTCCTGGCTGAAGGGCCATGAAACGCAGATCAGCACCGCCGGTAGGGACTGTAAAGTCTAATGCCGTATCCTTTACCTTACCTTACCTTTGTTACGAAATCAACATTGACTTCGTCGTTACATTTTCTCATTGACATTCTTGAAATTTTTTTTTGGCAATAGGGCTTGGCTTTCAGGAAAATACCGCAGATAAAAGAACTTCAACATCAATGCTTTTAGCGGCAATCATTTCGGAGAATCCCTTAGGATGTGCAGGTTGAGATGGAAAATCTTTTTGATTAGCTGCTCGTAAAAGAAAAAACCAGGCGATCCAAATAGAAAAGTTTTGCAAGTGTTAAAAATTAGTTCTAACTCTGATGGGACATATTTTAATTCCGTTGAACTTGCTATCCGGTACCTGGATCATGTCCTTCGGATTAAAGGTCGGTCAGGAGCTTACTAGCTTTTGTACGAAAGAAATGTTTAATTATTTTAAATTGGGCCTATTGATTGCTAATTTTTGTGCTCATGAAAATTAATAGATAGTTGTAATTATTAATGATAGTATCCCAGTGTATACAAGACACCGCTGCATCATTACTTGTTAAAAATGTTGCGTTAAGGGTATAAACAAAGGGATAAATCTTTCTTGAACTCCTCCTCCCTCTTGTTCCACTTCCCTCTCTCCTTCAAGAGCAAAAAATTTCAAGGCACTAGAATCAACCCTTTATTTTGGTAAAGGGTCCTGACAGCCACGTCAAACAAGCAAGAGATATTGTCATGCCTTCTGTTTTATTTGTTGATTCACCTAGGGTATCGTAATGCCAAAGTACTATTCTAACTTTAGATATCCTTGGGTCAAAGGATTAGCAAGCTGTTATCTCGATTATAGATCTAAAAAAGCATCAGGGCGAGTTTCCTACTGCCTGATCATAATTAGGAATTATAATACCTGTATTTGGATGCTTTCCATGCATTTGGAAAGCACATTTGTTTGTACTCATAGTCAACTATTTGAAAAGCTTACTTATAATTGAAATGTTAACATGAGCTTCAAAATACCCTCCATCCCAACCCAACTGCATTAAAGCAGGAAGGGTGTGCTAATAAGTAAGGTTCATTGCGCTAAAATCCCCTAGGCCAGGACAGTACAAAACAAAAAGAGAATTCACTTTTGAATAACTGTCATTACATAAAAAAAAAAAAACATAACCATCACCTAGCACAAAGGGACACACAAATCACAAAAAAAAAGAGAGACACAAATCACAAAAATCTACTTCTGTGCTCCATTGCCAACCTGAGAAATCGTCCTAAATTTTGACACTGAATAGTATACCCACTTTTTTCTATATTTCATTTGTTTAATTTGTAAGTTTTCTTATTCTAGATTACTCGGTTGTTTTAGTGTCAGATTTTTAAAAGCTTTTGCTTTTCCCAGTTATGTTATAGAAACTTTGTAAGATCTATTTACAAAAAATAATTTTGACATTTAGGCAAAACTTTAATCTTTATTTGAGTGCGTTCGGTATGTTTAATATGTAATAAATATATGTGACTAGTGCGTTCACAGTCAACATTTAAGTTAATGGTTCTTTAATAAGTTTTATTCGTTTTAGTTATTTTTTTGCCATTCAGTTTTATATGAAGTCCATCCCTCTGCCTAGAAAATAATCTTAACACGTGTCTTAACGACAATTAAAAAATATATCAGCGGGAACTCCACTGTTTAGAGAGTTAACGCGTTTATTATAACAAATAATATGCTGTACAAGTCAAGGAATCTTTACAGGAACTAATGTAGTATACTACAGTCCCCTCTTTATGAATAGACCTTTAAAAAAAATATCTTATCTTATAATAGGATTGCCAATAAAAGTCAGATTCTCACATGCGATCAGATCGTCAATGAAAATGGAAATGAAATCACCTATGCTGCAATCCAACCATTAATAAGTTTTCGCTTGGACACTAGAGAAAATTAAGTTCCAACAGAAAAGTTTACCGAGTCCACATCGCCGAATACATCAAGGAAGGAAAACAGAAACGCTACCCACAAGGGATATTACGAAATTCTAAAATAAGAAATTGAGCAATAAAGTCATTTCTGATATCCAAAATAATATCAATGGCTATTTGAAACGAAGAATTTTCCCCTGACATGGATTTATTAAGAAGTTCTGTAAGTGTATCGATTCTTCTTCCTATCTATTCAGTTTTAGAGTGAAATTTCGCTTTGTAAACTGGTCTATCTAAAAACATAAGTCCTGATCAATGCATCCTCTACGTGCGCCAGGGGCTGAAGGGCGAGCCGCGCGCGCTGATCGATCCCAACACCCTGGACGCCGGAGGCCTGATCTCCCTGGACTGGTTCTCGCCGAGCAACGACGGAAAGCTGCTCGCCTTCGGCACGAGCCGCGCGGGCGACGAGAACTCCACCCTGAACCTGCTGGACGTCGAGACGGGCACTTGGCTCGCCGACCAGATCGAGGGCAAGGTCGGCCACGCCGACTGGATCCCCGACGCGAGCGGCTTCTTCTACAGCCGCCTGCGCGACGTAAAGGACCCCTATTCGCGACAGATCTGCTTTCACCGCCTCGGGACCCACATGCGCGCCGACAAGGTCCTCTTCGAGCAGCACGACACGACCTGGGGCCCGTTCGCGTACATCAGCCGGGACGCGCGCTGGCTGATCCTGGGCTACTACACCGGAACGCGCTCCAACGACCTGTGGGTCGCCGACCTCGACCGCTGGTTCCGTACGGGCGAGCTGAAGAGGGTCGACATCATGGTCGGCGAAGAGGCCCGCGGCGACGGCCCGATTCACGGTGACACGCTCTTCCTGACCACGACCCTCGACGCGCCCACCAAACGGGTGATCGCCGTCGACCTCAGCGACCCTTCCCGCGAGCGTTGGAAGGAGATCATTCCGGCGCGGAAGAACGCCGTGCTGCGCGACCTGACCCTGCAAAAGGCTCAGGCCGTCCGCCTGGCCAAGGCGGGGCACGAGCTGTTCAGCGAGATTATCGCCGCGACGTCCGAGACCATGAATTCGGATGGTTCCGGCGACATCACCGAATTCACCCGGCGCCTGAACGAAGCGCTCACCAAATTTGCGCCGCGGGACTTCGAAATCAAACGCTTGCTGGAAAGCGACGCGATGCTGTGACGCCGTGATGGCGCAGTTCATTTGGGGTGGGGATCATGATCAGTCAGTTTAGCCGGACCGTTTCGACGGGGTTAGTTTTGCTGCTCCTATCGTGCGTGGCTCTGTCGCCACTGTCGCCAGCAGCTGCGGTCACGACGCGCGACGAATATCGATTCTTTTACCGCAACGCGTCGCCGGAACGCTTCGTCCAGGCGGTCGAGTTTTTCCGTCAACAGGTGATGTTCAAGGACGAGTCGCTGCTCGGCGAGCCGTCCTATGTCGGTTTCATCGCCGGGTGGTGGGTGGTGTGGGGGGTGGTGGGTGTTGGGGGTGGTTTCGTGGTCGTTGATGTTTGGGGGGGGGGGGGGGGGGGGGGATGAGTTGGTTGGTGGCGCAGCCGTGGGCGGGGGGGGGGGGGGAGGTAAATTGGCTTGCGCATCAACCTTTATCTTAGGAGGGTCGAAGTGAATAAGAAACATGTAATAAAGGTAGACCTGGGGCTATTGTTCAATTGATTCTTAAATCACTGTATACCCCTCCCATTCCCCCTGATGGTATATCATATAAAGTATTAATTCCTTCCGTTGGCGTATATGTAACTTTATGTGCTAACAAAAGGGATCTGAGAAAAGCGCATTTTCATTTAAGACATTTGAGTGGTTTTGCAATTCCTTGCTGTGTGTTGCATAGCTTGAGAAAGGCCCACTCCCTCGTCATTGAAGGGTTCATCTATCCATTCCCCCCTCCCATCTAGAAAAAAAGTACAGCCAACCCAAACTGCCCGAATTAAATTCCGCTTTATTGATTCAGTAACATAACCACACATCTAGCACCCCATTTACAAAGCAAACCCTTTATAATCACCAAAATTTATTTGACTAGAGAATTATCGTTTTTTATGTGTTGGAGCGGTTTTTTTTGTGTTTTCTTTCTTTTTATTATTATTAATAGGCATACATCTGTACATGACGAAATATTAGCCTTGCGTACAGTCTCAAAACCCAACTTCAATTTTTGCTCAAATTCCCCTAAAAAAGTCCTCACCGTCCAGTAGTGACGTATGTAAAGCCACTTACAGCCTTGCTATAGTGGGTCAAAAATAGGCTATGCAATTTTAACTCAAAGAATAATAAGAAAAATCAAATATATTAAATTGGAGCATATTGGGGAAGAAGCCAAATTCTAAGGGTCACTAATCTTACCTGATCTCCTTCAAGTTGCACAGAGAGTATTCCAAGTTCTTTAAGAACTCCATCCCCAGTTTGGGCTAACTGTCGCAATCGAACCGCGGCTTCCTTCGGCAGTGTGAGTTTCACACGTACCGAATTCCACGGTTCTACTCCCAGGACCTTCAGTTTTTCTTTCCGATCCTCTGCTGAAAGTAAAACAAGAGCATCAAATAAATTCACTCTTTGATTATTGACTGAATTTTTATGCCTAAAAATACAGTACAGAAAAAATGTGTTTAAAAGTCACTGGCATCATTGGCTGGATAAATCATTCCACCATATAAAGCCTCATTTTTACGCAGCTACGAATTATCCAAAGCCTTTGAGTAATTCCTTCTTTTACTTTTGTACAGTCAATTTATTTTTCAATCAGTTCTCAAATAGCATTTAAACAGTCCAATCCCGAAATAAATATAAATATTTCAATATATTTGTCCTAGCATTCTTTCCGTAACCTTATTTGGAGTTGAAACTGTACGACTATAGATTAGGCTGTAGTAAGGGGATATTTACTCTGAAGATTTCTACTCTCCAGGAGAGAGAATACCGCGGTGTTCTATGTCAGAGATACGGTGGGATATTCTTATCAGTTTTCAACTTCGACTCGGTAACACCTGGCTTTCCTCTCTCAGATCGGAGAGCAAAGTATGGGCCTTGACTTCAGTATGGTATTAAAGCCATTCGAAACCGACACAATGGTTTAGACTTCCAATAGGAATCTTAAAATATTTTGCGTTTAATTTTACAAGGGAATTTGATTTCAACATTAGACGACTCGCTTGCCTAGCTTTTGGAATTTGCGTCTATGCTATTAAAAAAAAAAAAAAAAAAAAAACTAAATTGGGCATAATATCTACAAATATTTGCTTTGAAAACAGCGTAACTAGTTTTTTTTTTCTTTACAAATTTATTTAATGCACTTAATGGGAACTATTCCATAGCTTTGAAACCCTATCCCAGAGATAATAAAAAATCTGTTTGTTTCTCGAAACATAGTTTCGTCTATTTCAATGTTTAACATTGAAATATAATTTTGAATTTTAACCTGATTTTTTTTTGTCTCAATAGGACCTCAGGTCACAAAGGCAAGGAGAGGGTATAGCTACTCTCTAATCACTTCTTACTGATAAGAAGGTCGCTAGAATAACCTTCACCCGTTGGTGGTCATAAGTTTGATACCAGTAGTCCTTTTGATCGTAAATTAGATTGAGAGTATATACAGCTGCAGTTAGCTATGTGCCCGAAGTAATTAAGTAAGTAAGACACGCATATTTGTAACCGCTATGCAATATAGTTACAATACGCTTAATTTTTTTTTGTTTGTACGGACTCTTCACAGATGTGTAATATCAGACTCTTCTGACTAGACCTTTGACGTTTAAATACAGAATACACAGAAATTGGATTGGTCATGCAGGCAATCTAGGACGCGCGCATGGCAATCACCACTCCCAAATCGGCCTTCTGGAAGGGCTTTCGCGACAGCGCCCCCTTCCTCTTGATGGCCGCCCCCTTCGGATCGCTCTTCGGCGTGCTCGCGGCAGAGGCCGGGCTCAACGCCGCCGAGGCGCTGGCCTTCTCGATGGCGGTGTTTGCGGGCGCCGCCCAGCTTACCGCGCTGCAGCTGATGCAGGAATCAATCGAGGAGCCGCTGTCGATCGGCGAGCTCTGCGACCGGCTCGACATCTCCCGCCGCCAGTTGGAACGGCTGTTCTCGCGCTATCTGAACCAAAGCCCGATGCACGTCTATTTCGACATGCGCCTCAGCCATGCCTTCGCGCTGATGAACGAGACCTCGATGTCGGTGACCGAGATCGCGCTGGCCTCGGGCTTCAACTCCGCCACCCATTTCTCGCGCCAGTTCAAGCGCAAGTTCGGCGCTTCCCCGCATTTCTTCCGCAAGGGCTGGAGCTGAGCGCCGTTCTGCCCGAGGAAATAGCTGAGCTTGAGGCGCCCTGCCCCGGCGGCGCACTGCAGTGATGCCGCGGTGCAACGCTTACTTGCGTTCTCAATCCACGGTAGCACCAGCCACATATTTGCCTGATTTTTCCTCTATCCCCAGCCCACGCCAAAGGAGATCAAGAAGAAGACACCACACCTGCCAGAATCTGCAGTCCGGCACAGGCCCCCAGCAGCCGGATCGGCCGGATAGTACTTTTTAGCTGCCCATTAATACCCCCGCTCCCCCTCCACCCATTTCAGGAAACGGAGCGACTTAATTTCATTAACCCATCAGGTATTCCCATGCACCGTTTCCCAGTCACCGACCTGCCGCAAGACAGACGCGCGGCGGGCAGCAGCATAAGCACGTTCTTAACTGCTAGTGCCGTGGCGGTCCCGGTGCTGCTCGCCGTGTCGGCAGGGAACCTTACGGACCCGATAGTCCGTTACGACGACTATCCAGCCCTGTTGGCCCAGCCCGAAGGGTTTTGGCAGAAAACCCTGACCGAAGGCCGCTGGCTCAACTACCTGTGGCACCTGCGCGGCGTCGTCACGCCGGCCTGGCTGAATTTCGTTCTGTTCCAAATCCTGTGGGGTGTGACCGCCGCCGCCATTGCCACTGCCGCAACTCCGCCCGGCAACCGGTCCGCTTTCTGAAACTGGTAGTTACAACACAATTGTTTTTAGATGATGAGAGAAAACCGTGATACTTAAGTGTTGAGCCAATAAGACTGGTAGGCCCACTGAAAATGAAACAAAGAAATAAAACAACTTAACCTGTTCCTTCATTGCAGGTCGCTTAAGAACCGGTTTAATTCTATCTAGAACTTCGAAACAAATATTTTCACCCTCTTTATCACAGTCTAACCACAGAACAACATAGGTGGCACCTTTAGCTTCACGTGATAGATGTGCTGGTATGCGAAGCTTCGGATTAGCCTCCTTCTTTTCTGTAGGACATGAGAAGAGTTCAACCTATAACACATAAAAAATTACTAGTCTATCCTACATCTCAAATACAAGATCCTTTTACACTTTGACTGCATAAATAATTAAATGATTTCGATAGCTTAATAACCAACACTCATATTAATAGGTTTCTGCCTTAAATAGCCTTTTTGGAAGACGATAAAATTTCACCTATGGTAAATTATTTCTTTTCTTTTTTGTCAATCGAGACTTCTCAGAAGACTTTCAGTTGTATTTTATTCCATTTATAGTATATAAATATATTCCATATATTCTCAGTTTTATCAATTTTTGCTTTTATTATATCTCTAGTGAGCAGATATATTTTTTACAATATTTCAGCAGAAAACTGGTCCAATGTCATCGTAGTACACATTGTAGATCACAACAGACATACACGAAGACAGGGAGTGGACTAACCTTCTGAATAACTCTCTTTAAACGACCTCCATTCCCCCCCCCAAAAAAAAAAAAACGTGACAAAAAATACCCTTTTCCGTATTTTTGATCCCCCTATCCCAAGTAAAATCCTCTGAAAATGTCACAAAAAGTAAAATTACAAGAAAAATGCTCTTCTGTAGGAATCAAGTCCAGGTTCGATGCTGCTTTTCTCTACAATCAAGTACAGCACATTATCTATATACACATAGGTCTAAACTTCAGAAGAGGAGGAGATGTGTCAGAGCATTTTTCCTATGGGTGGGGTTAAAACTGTAGTATGTCCATTTTCAGACAACTTTTTACTGAAAATTGATGTATTTTTTTAAAGTTAATTATTTTCCAGAATTTGTGTTTCCTCCCCCCTCCTCCTATCTTCCCTGTGTGCAAGTGTGGCTCATTTTTACCCCCGCTTCTTCTGCCGCGTGCTCTGCCCCCTGGGGGCCATGCTCGGCGTGATCAGCAAGTTCTCGCTGTTCCGCATCAACCGCGACGACCGCTTCTCCAAGGACAAGACTCCCTACAACACCCATCTGCACATTTCGGTCGTGCCGGAAAGCTCGCTGGCCAGCCCGCCGGCCTGGATGTTCGGCCTGTCGCCGGAATACTGCACGCTTGGCTGCGGCGTGTTCGAGTTCGACAAGGCGACGCTTGATACCTACCGCAACCGCGTCGCAGGCGAAGAGGGAACGAAGCTTGCCAAGCTGGTCGACAAGCTTGGCAAGGACGGCATCCGGTTCGGCGATCCCGCGCTCAAGCGGGTTCCGTCGCCGCACCCGCAGGATCATCCCAATGCCGAACTGTTGCGCCGGAAGGGTCTCGCGGCATGGCTTGATTTCGATGATCCGAAATCGGCGATCGGCCCCGGCGTCGTGGAGCGCTGCATGGCGGGCTTCAAGCGCCTGCAGCCGATCTACAAGGCGATGACTGCGCTGGAGGGGTAGGCCCTGGGTCGTTAACGCTTTGTCAACGAAGCCGGTCGCCATGGCCGGCTTTTTCTGTATTGTCGGGTAATCCGATCGGGGGACGGATCCTGCCCAGTCAATGACCAAGTCGCGCCGCTATACGCTGATCGTGCTGACGATCTACTTCGCGATCGCGCATCTCGATCGTCAGATCATTTCGATCACCCTGCAGCCGATCGGGCGCGAGTTCGATCTTTCCGACATCCAGTTGGGATTGCTGTCCGGTCCGGCCTTCGCGCTGTTCTTCTCGCTGCTGGGATTGCCGTTCGCGGTTGCCGCGACCCGTCTGAACCGGCGCAATCTGATCGCCGCCTGGAGCTTCATGACCATGCTGTGCGGCGTGGCGCAAAGCTATCTGCAATTGTTCATGGCACGCGTCGGTGTCGGTGTGGGTGAAGCCGGAGCGTTGCCGGCCAGCCATGCCGTGCTGTCCGATCTTTACGGCCCGCGCGAGCGCGCGACCGCGATGGGCGTCTTCATGTCAGGCGCCAATGTTGGCGTCGCGCTGGCGTTGCTGGTCGGCGGTGCGGTCGCGCGCGGGCTGGACCTCGAGCGGGGCGGAACGATCGAGCTGCTCGGGGACCCGTTCACGGTCGCGGGCGTCCGGAGCGAGCCGGCATCCATCGCCTGGGCAGTTCTGTGGGCGCGTTTTAAGTTCTCTGTCCAAATTGTCGCTGATAATCCGTATTGCGTTTGGTTGGCTTGGGATACTGCATCATCCTCATCTTCAAAACTGGAAATGGAGACGACAGGTCCAAAAATTTCCTCGTTGAAAACGCGGCATTTTCGATCAAGCCCCGTGATCACTGTGGGTTCCAGAAAATAACCATTTTCATGTGGAGAAGATAGGTTGGGGCGCTTTCCGCCCAGCACAATCGTGCCGCCCTCTTTTTCAGCGAGCTCGATATATCCTTGAACTTTTTGCATATGTTCTTTGGAGACGAGCGCGCCTAAATCACTTGCGGGGTCATTAGGATCGCCAACAACCAAATTCTTTGCCTGTGCACAAAATTGATCTACAAACTCATTAAACAGTTCTTTTTGGACCAAAATTCGAGAACCACAAAGGCAGACTTCACCTTGATTGGTGAATGCCGCCCGAACTGAAGTGCTGACCGCTTCTTCAAAATTTGCATCAGCAAAAATGATATTTGCATTCTTGCCGCCGAGTTCCAGGCCTACTTTTTTAAACAATGGTGCGGAATCACTCAAAATTCTTGCACCTGTAGCAGTACCGCCAGTAAAGGACAATAAAGGCACTTTCGGGTGTTTCACCAGGCTTGCACCAGCGGATGGCCCGCGACCCATGACGATATTACAAACACCCTTGGGAACACCTGCATCCGATAAAACTTCCCCGAATAAATGAGCAGTCAAGGAGGTCAGTTCCGAGGGTTTGGCAATAGCCACATTCCCTGTTGCCAATGCCGGTGCAATTTTCCAGGTCATGAGGTACATTGGCAGATTCCAGGGAGAGATCAGCCCAGCAATACCAAGTGGTTTTCTGTGCGTGTAATTTAGGGCTTGGCCATCCATGGAGGTCGCATTTTCCTCATGGTGAAGAATGGCGCCGGCAAAAAAACGAAAATTGTAGACCGCTCTGGGAATATCCACCTGGGCTGCCAATTTCACAGGCTTGCCCTGGTCTTCAGATTCTGCTTGGGCAAATTCCGATTGTCGGGCTTCCAACTTATCGGCAATCGCGTGAAGGAGGTCGGCCCGAGTTTGCTGACTGGTTTTTGACCAACTCGGAAAGGCTTGTTCCGCAGAGGAAACCGCTAATTTGAGTTTCACGGAAGGGAGAATGAAATTGGGTGCTTCAAAGAATAAATGGATTACTGAATTTTCAAATTTCACGGACCAATCCCTAACAATGTTTTGCTTCCCCTATGCCGGGGGGAGCGCTCAGGTATTTAAGCCTTGGGCAGATCAATTGCCTTCGAAAGTACATCTTTCGGCAATCCAGTTACCTGGTCGTGCCTCGCGCTTTGTGGAAGAACCCTATACGCGACTCACACCTTTGGTGAGTGATCTTGCAGACCAAATTCGCCCCTTTCTCGACCGGCCATTCGTGTTTTTTGGCCATAGTCTTGGGGCCGCCATCAGTTTTGAGCTCGCCCGCTTATTGCAACCGGAAGGTCTTCGGCCACAATATCTTTTTGTTTCGGGTCGCAATGCGCCCAAACACCCGCGAAAAAGACCCCCAATCCATCATTTGCCGGAACAAGAATTTAAAGCGGAATTATTGCAAATGAATGGAACGCCTACCGAGATTTTGGAACATCAAGAATTAATGGATTTGATGTTGCCCATGCTCCGCGCCGATTTTGCCGTTTCTGAAACTTACTCCTACGAAGATGGTACGGATTTGACTTGTCCCATGGCCGCTTTCGGGGGTGTCGACGATCCGGATGTGGACGAGGAGGGTGTCCGTGGTTGGGGCAAGTACTCTCAGGGTAGCTTTCAGCACCATATGTTGCCAGGCGACCACTTTTTTATTCATCAATCGAAATCGATTCTTTTGAACCAAATTACGGAGTACTTGGATCAAGGCCAAGCATAAAGCGCCTGACAGAGGCGGAGATGGTCTGGTTCATGCTACAGCCAATCCTCAAATGAAGAGTTCTTCCGCATTTGGGGAGAAATTGCGATTGCATCGCTTTCCTTTGTGAATTGGGGTGTCAATTTGGCGTAGTTGTGTCCGGATTGGCCGGTGCCGTGTTCATTTCTTGGGCAACATGGTGCGACCCAACGGAAAATCCTTTGGGTGCAACGGGTTTTTGCGGGAAGCCATGCCTTTGGCCGCCCTTGATGAACGATTGATTTCAGTACGGTCCGCCGCTAAAATGAACGGCTTTGGTCTAAAAACCGGGGAATTTTCTCGGGAACGACGGAAACTTTGGCCAATGTTGTCGGTCAAGATGAAATCAGGCAGGTTTGGCAGGTGATTGGTATATTAAGGCGCTGTTTTTTCCATAGTTTTTAGAAGACCATACATGAGACTTATTTGCAAACTTTTTTTTTATTTTATACATTTGTTAAATAACTGTTCTCTCTCTGAAATAAACTAGTTTTTTCAAGATGTTAAAACAGAGAAACTGATAACTGAGCTTTTGAGCATTCGACAGTCGGTATAAATGGGTGCTAACTAAATCACTTACTTACTTAACTTAATCCTCATGCCGGAGTGGCGTTGAGAGCGTTGTCAACCTATTCCGCGTGGAGAAGTCAGCAGCAAGGGCCTCTGCATCAGACAGCAGCATTTCAGCCTGGTCCAGGAATTTCCCGAGACTCTCATCCCGCCAGTTCTTGGGTCATCCTCTTAGAATTTCCAGTCACTACTTAAACCACAATAAGTTTTAAGATATCATAAAATATAGTCAATTATAAACCTGATCTTCATCATTACTAGGGGCACCAATTCACGAAAATGCAGGGGGGCAAAGATTTTCCCTCCAGTTTTCAATTGAAGATAAAAAATATGCTTTTCAAAATATAGAAGGGGGATGACTTATGTCTTTTTTCGATATTTTGAACGGAAATACACAAAAAGAAGATTTTTCAAAGTCTAGGGGGGAATAACCGCCCTTTTTCTAAGTGGTAACTCTGGCCTTGACAAAACCAAGGCTAGACTAGAATAAATACTACCTGAATTTATTTAATTTTAAATAATAAAATTTTTTCAGCTGAAAGTCAGGAGCAGCATTAAAATTTAAAACGAACAGAAACTATTCTGCATATGAGGGGGGCTGCCCCTTTCTGAACTCCCGCTTTTTACGCTAAAGTCAAAGCTTTTTAAAAATACATCCCTTTGGTTTGGAAACGTCCATCTTAGTAAAAGGGGATGTGAGTGGAAAATCAGCAGAAAATAAATTAAAAACCCTAAAAAACTAAAACTAAAAAAAAAATCTAAAAATGGTACCAAAGAGCCTCAAATTGCAAGCCCATTAAGATTGCAAGCTGCATTAATGGAAACAGTGGATTACTTGTGATCACAAAAGTGATAATTAAAAGGGCGACATATGCCATTTTGTTTGAAAATGAGTTATGTATGTGTTGCACTAGGAATCGCACCTCAGCACCAGGAATCGAAAGGTGCAGTTGAAGATAAAAAGCCATACGCCACGCTGAAGCTCTTCAGCCCAACATCATTTGTTGTACTGTCACATGTTTCTTGGAAAACACACAGCAATCAAGCCACATAAAAAATTGAACTTCACGTTTTGACTTGGTCAAACATCTTTCATAGTAAAGATCCTGAAACAATGGCTAAAGCTCTTCAGCCCAACATCATGTGTTGTTGTCACATCTTTCCTGGGAAACACATAGCAATCAAGCCCCATTTAAAATCGAACTTCATGTTTTGACGTGGTCAAAGATCTTTCATAGTACAGATCCTGAAACAATGACTGAAGCTCTTCAGCCCGACATAATGTGTTGCACTGTCACATCATTCCTGGGAAACGCACAGCAACCAAACCCCATTTAAAGCCATGGATTAACCCTGGCTCTATGATATTAATTAAAGAGCGATAAAAATTACGCATATTAAACAAGTTACCCAATAACAGCACTCTCAAACCCAGTGTCTTGTTCATGGTGCCATCACATGCATTTTAAAACTTGCTTTTATTTCTTCAATTCCTGAATACATACCCGTATTCATTTTAGTGATTTTAGGCACAATTCTAAAATATCACATGCCTCCAAGGTTTTGGAAAATTTTCTTTACATTTGACATTGTCAAAACATAGAAAACATTACTGATGAAAATCTGTTTTATTTCAGACCAAAACATAGTGCAGCTGATTATCTAGTATTGATGTTAGATACTATCTTAAAGCTTTTAGAGACTAGGGGATATTTTACCGCAGCTATTTGAATCTCAACGATGCAAACACTGTGGATTTATCTTATTCAAACAGCTTCACATGTCTTAATAAACATACTATATAGATGTTGGACTTTGCAACTACTTTTACTTCTAAAAATCAAATGTTTGATTTATAGTAAAATCAAAGAAAAAAGATCAATATATTATATCCCAGAGATTTTCATTTTTTTTTAGGATGAATAGGGCCAACTCCATCAATAGCAGAAGACCCCAAATTAAAAGTTTTCACTCTACGAAAACTCAGATCAGTAAAAAACAAAAATAATGAGTTTCAAAGTAAGTCCAGGCAAAATTGCCACAACAATTCGTTTGGAAAAAATTACATAAATGGCACCCAAGACTGCTATAAGACTACAAACAAGCCCGACTGGTTACATAATTCTAAAAGTTCAAAAATGACTACTATCAAAACCAATCCAGACCGAGCCCATACAACCGTTTCCTTATTGGCTTATCTGATTCGCACGCTTTCCGTTGCTTTGGAACCCTACATGCCCCAAACGGCGAAACGGCTGCAAACCATGCTGAATCTTTCCGATCAGAACTGGGAAACAGTCGGCAGTTTTTCAGGATTGGACGGACACTGTATCGGGAAACCGGAAATCTTGTATCCCAAGCTGGACCTCAAAGCCGCTGAAAAGTTCCGGCGCACCTTCAGTGGCGAAATTCCCGCCTTCGACAAGTTCAAAATCCAAGTGGGTGAAATCCAAGAGGTCGAATCCCATCCCACTTCAGACCGGCTTTACATCTTAAAAGTGGACATTGGTGAAGCAACACCGCGCACCATTGTCGCCGGGCTTGCCCAGACCTATGGGAAAGACGACTTACAACACCGAAAGGTCTTGGTGTTGGCCAACTTGAAAACCGCGGAGATTCGCGGGACTTTATCCCAGGGCATGGTCCTGGTTTGTCAAAAACGCAACAAAATGGAGTTGCTGGATGGCAGTCCCTTTACTGTGGGATCCGTTGCCGAAGTCAACGGCACAGGTCCGCAAGAAGGCGACATCGACATTGATACTTTTAAGTCTGCACCGCTGACGGTCACCGGCGGTCGCGTCCTTTTCGACGAAGAGCCCTGCACCATAGAAGGTAAACCTCTGACAACACGGCAGCTTCAGAATGGAAAAGTCCGCTAAGAATATAGGCAAGCACAAATTTCTAAAACTGGGTCCCAGAGCCCGGCACAAACTGCTGGCCGCCCTCGCCGTTGAGGCACGGACCTCACCAGGCAGCTTCAATTTCGAGCAAAAATACAACCAACTCCATGCTTGGGCCGAATTGGATCGTTATGTCCCGCCTGAAGACTTAAGTGAATCGGAAGCGTTGGATGCTTATTGGGCATTTCACCAAAGCTTGAGCGGTCGGACAGTCCATGATCCAGAACCAGAACATGCCCAACATCATGCACCTTGGCAACCTCGCTTCCCGGTAACCGTTGCACTTGATCGGTTGCGGACACCCTTCAATTTGGGTTCGGTTTTGCGGTTGGTGGACAATTTCGGATTCAGAGGCATCATCCACAATTCGCCCTGGCTTAAGCTAGACCATCCCCAACTCCGGAAATCGGCACGGGGGCCAGCGGCTGATTAAGCAGTTGATCGCCGCGGGTGGTCATTGGCACCAGTTCGATTTCCAGCCCGGCATGGCGCGTCCGCAGTTCGGCGGCGACGGCGTTGGCCTGCCAAAGAGCCAGCGCACTCTCGCGCGTGGCCAGACGCAGCTTGTCTGAACTCATAGGGCTTTGATGACCTTGCGTACCGTGGGCAGATTCCGTCGGCTGACTTCCAACACGCGATCGGTACCTTGTAAGCGAACCACGGTTTGTCCATCGACCTTTTCGAGTCCCGCAATGGCACTCACGGCAACCAGGGCATTGCGGTGCACGCGTAGAAACTGATCGGCGAACTCTTCTTCCAGCGCCTTCAGTGGTTCTTCGATCAGCACCTCGCCACCTTGGTGGATCACCGTTACGTATTTGTGCTCGGCGTGCAGGCACCGGATGTCACTGACCGCAATCAATTCCAGATTGCCGCGCACACGGGCACAAAGATGGCCGCGGCTTTCGCGCTCTGGCAGGGTTTGCGGTGTTTCAGCGCTGTCTGAAACCCGTTGCGCTTTGGCGATGGCTTCGGCCAGACGGTCGGCGCGAACCGGTTTGACCAGGTAATCGATGGCGTTGGCATCAAAGGCTTCCAGCGCGTGCTGATCGTAGGCGGTACAAAAGACCAGGCGTGGCGGCGCTTCCAGCAGCCGCAGGTGGTGTGCGGCTTCCAAACCGTCCATCACGGGCATGCGAATATCCATGAACACCAGGTCCGGCTTGATTTCGTGGACGCGGTCGATGGCCTCGCGACCGTTTTGCGCGCTGCCGGCCACTACCACATCGTCGCGCTCGCCCAGCAATTGCTCCAGGCGCTCACGCGCCAGTGGTTCGTCGTCGACGATGAGGGTTTTCATATCATTAGCTCCCCTGTGCGCTTACCGGTCGTCCGGCTTTACCCTTGGTGCCGACACCGACACGATAAATTGATCGGCGCTGGTTTCCAGTACCAGTTTACCTTCCCCGCCATAGCGGTGGGCGAGGCGCTGACGAATGTTGGCCAAAGCAATCTGATTGCCTTCGCCATCGTTGGCCGGGGCGCTGGGCAGCGGGTTTTTGATCACAACAGTCCAGTGCTTGTCATCACTACTGCCCGCGACGTGAATTTCGCCGCCGTCAGGGCGCGGCTGGATGCCGTGGTAGACTCAATAGGTTTTTATGTATCAATAGCTTTATCCTGTAATTACTTACTTTTTGGCCCTTTTTGGGCCACATCACTCTTATGGCCCTAAAATTGTCAGGAAACTCAAGTTTGTTTTGGGGCGATCACTTGTGGTACTTAAAAAGTGGAATTTTTTATTTCTTCTCAAGTAAGTCTTTCCTGATTTTCTAGACCATTGGATTGAAAAGGTCACTCCTGGAACAAAAAAAAAGTTTAAACAAATAAATAAAGCGCATTCGTAGTCATTGTTCTCGGGAAAAACAATCTCCTTTTTGTAAATAAGGGCTGGAAACCTCGGCAATAGGGTTTTCTGATATCTTCAGTATAACTATGTTATTTCCATAAAAATAACTAATCATTTTAGGGGTAATTTTCTCCTTCTTATGGGAATTAAGCAAATTTTCTTTATCTTTTAGCCTTTGGTAGGTAAATTTAAACTTACTTAATTGTATGTATTTCAAATCACGATAAAAAGCTCATTCTTTTGAAGTATAAAAATTTTGTAACAACTCTTTTTCTGGAGTTCCGTTTAGAATCAGTACTGGTCACTCCTTACTTACAATTCTTACCCACGAACTGTTTGAAAGAGAAGATAATGCTTAATAGATAATAGCTATTTCAAGGGATGAGTAGAGAATTGATGTTTGGGGAAATTAATGTTTTGAAGCACTAACAAAACTTTGTTTCTCCTTTTGGGTGCTTTTCATCCTCCACTTCTGTAATTAGAGTGATTTTAGACCTTATGGGGGGGGGACCTTCAATAAAACCACCCTTGGATCCTTCCCTGGCTTCTTGGTTTTATTAATTCTAATTAATCCTAATTAATCCTAATTAATTAATTAACTAATTAATCCTAATTAACTACTTAATCCTAATTAATTAATTCTAATTAATTCTAAGGTATGCATAAAGACACTCCCTATTTCTGCTAAAACACAAAAAAAAGGCGCTGTAAATGAGTTCTCCATAATAAGGTGTAACAAACCATACACTTCGTAGCCAAGGGAGTTCATTCTTGACATTAAGGCAAAATTGCTTCTAAATTAAGCTTCTAGGAAAAGTGGAGCAAATGCGATGAAATAAAAGGGGCCTATTTTGCAAGATGGATAATTGATTCAAAGAATACTAAGCTTTCAAAAATTTATTGAATTTTAGATTGTGTCGCCTATTGTTAATCTTAAATATGTTTTACTCTAGCTTAGTGTAGAAAAGAATCTCTCATTACTATCCGTTGTGATAGGCAGAGTAATTAAGATTCGTATGATTTTCAAAACTTCGGAATATGCTATTGACATCACCTTCTGACAATCGTGAAGTTCAGAGAGATCTTTTGACTTATTGGCTAAAGAGTCGATATATCTTCTTACAAGATCCATTTGTGGGACAAACAGGGCTGTGTAAATGCAATTTTCTTTGTAATGCGCTGCTACACTAGCTAGTCGACTAGTATTGAGAAAGTGCGGTGAATCAACATCCAACGCAGATATTCACTCTAACTGGGGAAGAGCTTTCATCAAACGACTTTCAAACTCACAGTAACATCTATCTATTACAAGAAAATAATCCCTTCCGATAGCGTCTTTAGTGGATTCTTTCACTTCAGCGAAATTGCTTTCTCCCAAAGTCGACATGGTTACAAAATCAGACAAGCGGGAAGCTACTTCCTGTGGACGCTTTGATCTTTTACATTAGGAATCAAAATTATGAAAATTTAGCAAAAGGTCTTCAATGAGGACGCACTTGCAAGAAAATTCTTTTGCTTTATGAAAGATTTCATCGAAAGCTTTGTCAGTTTGCATGTCTAGAAATTTATCTCGAGTAGCTGCAGGTAAGACATGTAGCTCTAGAGAAAAGTAGGTCTACCCCCTGCAGCTGTTCAGAGAGTTCGTGGAAAAAAAAAATTCTGCTAGATGGAGTGTAAACGTAAATTCAAACGTCTGAAAACTGGTTGCGAGTCCGTGGGCCTGAGCTGCTGATTCTCCGTCACTAGGTATTTTGGTAATTGATGAAACGACCAATATACATTTGTATCTATTCAGTACTTTGTTCACTGGTCGTCCTAGCCGAGTGGTTGATGTGCTAAATTTGAAATCCTGTGTCCGAAGGGTGAGGGATCGATCCTTGGTGTGGTCGATCATTAAGGTTAGGGACGGGGGTCAGTGGCGTGACACTATAAGCTGAGCCAGAGTCGACCCAGCTCTAAATGAATACCTGGAGAAATCTAGGGAAAGTAAGCAGAAAGGGGTGCAATAAATGATTACAAGATGGCTGGGCCCCAATCCTCCATTGCGTTTCCTGGCTGAAGAGCCTTGCAACGGAAATTATTTAAATATCGCTGTAACATGTTTCACGTAACAGCTTTTGGGTGTGTTTTTGCCGTAAAAAATTGGATTTTCTAAGTGGGAAGAATTTGCATGGATAAATTTTTTTGGGGGGGAATGGATTTTCCATAGAGAGGGAACCAGATTTCCCGGCATTATTTAAAACAATCGGAAACTAAATAAAAAAAAACTCTTTAAATTGAAAGTGAAGAGCAACATCAAAACTTAAAACGAACAGAAACTATTATGTAAATGGAGAGGGGGGGGTACTCCCTCTTCAATACCTTGCTCTTTATGCTAAACTTTGACTTTTTGTTCCAATTCTTTAAGAATGTCTGCTGAAACACAAGGACCATTGACTTAGAATAATAAGCTTTTCTAAAAGTTCCATAGAAAAAAACAGGATTTTGAGTACTATTTCTAAAGAAGGAAATTGTGCTTTTTGTTTTCACGGATGCATATTTGCAGTAAAACTTATAAAGAATTTTCTTGAGAATACATGAATAATAAGCTTAAGCGCGTTCGGTATCTGAATTAGATGTTGCTGCTGTGGTTAGTAGTGGTTGTACATATACTAATTTAGTTGTTAGTGAAGGATTTTTTTTTACTTTTTCCAATACGAATAGAACTTTATTAGTTGCTAAATACGTTAATTTTTTTTTCCACTGACAACCATTTAAATGTTTAGCTTTGAACTTCAAAAATTTGAAAAATTCACAATTTGAAAACAAAGAATAGTTTTATCACTGATTTGGAGTTTAAATTTTATTAAAGTGAACTGCTTAATTACTTGCAAAGCATTATCATACTAATGCATTTACAATAGCTTTTCTTTAGTTATGAAAAAGAATGACAGCTCAGATTATCAGGCAATGGGACTTACAATTTGGAAAGCATTTAGGTGATTGGCTAGACTTATTTTTTCTTTTGTAAAGTTTCAGTAGAAACTAGTGTGATCACAGACCTTTTTTTATAACTTCAGATGGCAAAACAAATTTACCACAAATTTAGTAAATAAATAACAAATGTGTGTGTAAATAGTCGAAGTTTTCTCTGTGATAGTCAAACAGATCTAGGAATAATAGTTGATTAAAATCCCTAAACTCGTAAAAATTAATTTGTAAATTTCATGTAATTCAATGAAATTAGTAAATTTACAAAAAAAAACATTTATGTTTACAAGCTGTATCAAAACGATGTCTTGAAAAAAAAAGTTATTCAAAATAAGAACTGTAGATTAAATGAAACTATCAGAACTTCAGGAGGATCAGTCATAAAACACATCACAAATTAACAGAATCTGCAAATGAGTTTTGAAAACTAGTGCCACAATCAAACTGCCCCAATTTAATACAGATTACTGGCCATATTAGGCACACCATTGTACTAGTGCCATAATCAAAGTGCCCCAATTTAAGAAAAGCTGCTAATACAGATTACTCGCCATGTTAGGCAAAACATTGTGTTGAGTCATTTTTTTTTCAACGAAGAGTTTATAAACATAAAACCAATCTGCAAAAGAGTTTTGGAAACTAGTGCCACAATCAAGTCCCCCAATTTAAGAAGAGCTGCTATTATAGATTACTCGCCATATTAGGCACAACATTGAGTTGAGTCATTTAAGAGTTTAAAAAACCAAACAAAAATTCAGAACTCACTTTGAGCATTTGATAGAATCAATTTGTACCCTGATTTCAGGAAATTTACGGCCCATTTACAAACACACGTATCACTTACCAGTAAACACTAGCTGTCATGTAACACAGTTTAAATATATGTTTGTATCTGTTTGAATATGTGCTCAAGAAAATCAAAAATTCATATCTACTGATGTTTGGATACTTTATTTTTATGTTAGTTCTCGTAACGAGAGATTATTGAAATGTGGCCCCACCTGTAGAGACGCTTGACCATCTCTGATACGTATTACACACAAACTTTTACATTAGCTATAAAATAAACTTATCCAGTTAACCTCTATTTTGACGTCAAAGCCGCCAACGGAATGTTAATAGATGTTTAAGATTTACGTTATATAATATACGAAATAAACCAATTTATATATTCACCTCCCGGGCCACATCTTTCAAATTTTATGGCTGATATTTTTCTTTTTCTGTTAATTAGCAATGTGAAAATACTCAAGTTAGCTTTAATAACTGTAATAAAGTTGATTCATAGCAAAAATCAAACCAGAAGCGCTTTCAGAGAAATCTGGCAAATAGGTTTGGCTGGGACCATAAAATAAAATTTCTAAACTAATTTAGACGATAACTATGAAATAAAGTTTCCCTGCCAACTCTTATTTTGATATTGAAGTCGCCGTTGGTAAATCCAATAGACAATAGGCGCCGCCGAAATTGCCGTCGCCAAGCACGGTACGCACGGCAGCCGGACTCAGCGTTCTGATCTCGGCCAGGTCGGCCAACTGCTTCCGGCCACTCGGGGCCGGCGCCGACTCCAAGCGCGTCCAGGGGAAGTTCTCCATCCAGCTGGCGTGCGACCCTTCGTGGTCGATTTCCGCCACCTTGGCGGCTGTTTCCGGTGCACTCCACCAATTGTGGAACTTTATCGACATGTCCGGATATTGCGCCAGCAACTCCTGCGCCAGGGCACCGGCCGGCTGGTTGCCGCCATGACCGTTGACGATGAGCACGCGCCTGAAACCGGCGTTGGCCAGGCAGGAAATCACATCGCGCACGACCGCCAGGAGGGTCTCGACCCGGAGCGATATGGTTCCCGGATAGGCCAGAAAATAGGGTGCCAATCCGTACGGCATGACTGGAAAAACCGGAACTCCGAGCGGCTCTGCGGCTTCCATCGCAACCCGCTCTGCCAGGATCTTGTCGACGCACAGGGAAAGCTGCGCATGCTGCTCGGTTGAACCGATGGGCAGCACGCATCGATCGTCGGTCTTCAGGTAGGCCTCGACCTGCATCCAGTTCATGTCGGCGATCTGCATCAACGCTCCCCTCGGCGTGGTCGAACGCCGTACCGTAGCCGACAGCAATGGCGCAGCCAAACACGAAAACGCATCGGCTCCGCTGGCCGCCGGGCCGCCAGGTCACGAACGCGATTTGAACGCCGCCCGACGACGAGGCTTGGGACGGCGCGCAACACCAGGTGTTTGCCGCAACCGCGCTTTGGCCGTAAACCTCTGGTTCCGATCGTTACGACGCCGATTGGACCCGCATCGCGATCGATACAGGATGTAGCACTCATGCCCACGGATGGACGGGTGATCGTCATAAATCCCAACAGCAACGAGGCGGTGACGGCAGCGTTCGACGCGGCCCTGGAACCGATGCGTGTGCCGGGCGGACCGGAGATCGAATGCGCGACCCTGGAATCTGGACCGCGAGGAATTGAATCGCAGCGTCAGGCCGATCAGGTGATCATGCCGCTTTGCGAGCTCGTGAAAGCCCGCGACAACGCCGCCTCCGCATTCGTGATCGCCTGCTTCTCCGATCCAGGACTGCACGCCATCAGGGAGACGACCGAGCGGCCGGTGTTCGGTGGTTTAAGAGAATTTTTTTCTCAGTAAAATATTTAAAAACAACAATTTCAAATATGACGGGAATTTCAAATATGAAGGGAAATATCCCCAAAATGGCACTCCAGCGCAAGCTTTAAATTTTTCTGAACCTCTACAATCCCCCTCTACAAAGAGGGGGGGTGTTAATGTAACCATCTTTTGGTTCAAGACTGGGAAATCATATTATTTTTCTGTAAAATTAAAAATTGGTACTTGCATATGTTTGATTCCAAGATCTTCGTAGCTCTTTAGAAAAAAAGGCACATTGACTATCCAACGAGCATTGTTCAAGATTACATATATTAAATTGCGGTCAGCTGTTATTGTTTTTAGTCTCGGTGGCTCTATAATGGTTTCCCCTTGAATAGATACTTCCTCCAAGTCTAGCAAATACTTTGGTAGTCTTAGTCTTCCACGTTTCACATATATTTGTTTTAACTTTTCACTGTCCTTTTGGACATTAATCAAACCAAGTCCTCTTTTATTGCGTTTTTTTTCATAATTCAAAAGGTTTTTCAGTCTTGGATAGAAATTGCTCAATTCCTCGATATATTTCGATTGGTTTTTGAACAACGGCACACGGCATGTTTATCCAAGTTTAGTGGTATCATGTGCAAAGACACAACGCCTGTTAGTTAAATGATCTGAAAATTAAATAGTCATTGTTCAGCTTGAGGGTTCCATAACTCCAAATCGATAGCTGCGATAACAATAAAGGAAAAAAAGGTCTTTAATTGAGTAAAATCAACATAAACTGAGTAAAAAAATAGTTCGGTCGTCCCTGAAAGGCTCAGAAAAAGAGTAATTCATGAGTGACCCGAGACTGTAGAAAAATATTTTCTCCGTCATGGCAACGCTCCCTGTCACACCTTCTCCATCACATACATTTTTGCCTCTAAAGGTATTCCTATGTTTCCCCACCCCTCTTGTTCCTCTGACCTCGGCACCTATGACTTCTCCCTTTTTCCAAAACTGAAAAATGTCTTCAAAGGCTGTCATTTTGGGACTTTAAAAGCAATCCAAAAGTTTGTAACAGACATGTTGAAGACCATAACGGTTGAGGACCTCCAGCGCTGCTATGAACAGTGGGGAAAACGTCTCCATTGGTGTTTAGCTGCCTAAGAGAACTATTTTGAAGAGGATAACGTTGATGCAATCAGTCATCTCTAAAGATAGTCTGGCATTAACATCAACATGTAATTTGGATGATCTCAGGCAATTGTACCGACTTTTACTTCATGAAATACAAAAAACTTTTCTTCTTAGATTACCAGTGAGTGATGCTTATCTATCAGTAATCCTTAGTATTTTTCATCAAGAAACAGAAAGTGAGCCTAGTACAGTCTTTGAAGGAGCACATCCTCCTGCAGATGCAAACAAACTTTTTAAAAGACTTTTATTTTCAGTGAAGAGCATTGAAAAGGGATATAAAGAAATTGAAAGCTATGAAGAATACGCAGTAAGGATTGAGCAATGTCTTGAAGAGGCTAGAATAAAGCTGACAGATTCTGAAGCATTGGTAGCTCAAAACATTAATGTTATTAGAACCTTGATTCACCAGGAAGGTCATATGATAATAATCGGACAGCCAAACAGTGGAAAAAGAACTTCTGTACGAGTTGCTGCCTGCTTACTAAGAATGAATTTGTTTGAAATTAAAAAAGGAACAGCAGTGTCTGAAAGTGAATGGCAGTCAACACTTAAGCTGCTTTTAAGACTTGCTGGAGCGAGAGGAGAGAAAACCTGCTTTTTGATTAACGAAAAATATTTATTTGACCCAATGGTCTGCACAAGTCACATAATAATGCTAATGATCTATGGTGAGATTCCTCTTCTATTCTCTCAAGAAGAAAAAATGGAGCTTCTTGAGCTTCATCAAAACCAAAGATCTCAGAAAGAAGAAAAAGAAGATTCTACTTATGTTTTAAACAATTCTTTTACGAAGCACGTGAAAATGAATCTTCATATTGTAATTACATGTTCAGAATCAGGATGGATCTGTTCGAATGGAATTAAATTATTTCCACAGCTATTGCCAAGAACTAGTGTGTACCTTTGGCAGCCCTGGAAAGATTCATCTTTAGTGTTTACTGCAAGTCGACTCATAGAGGAGCTAGAGCCAACTTTATCCACCATGTGGTCACCTGATATTAAAAACAATATAGTTATAGCTATTCTTAGAATTTTCAGAAATTCAGAAATCCGGACTGGTGGCAATGGTCTTAAAAATAAAATCAATCCTTCTTTGGGGACATTCCTTGACTTCATATCTACATTTATAAGAATTTTAAAAGAGAAAAGAAATCACTTAGAAGCTGAAAAAGTAAGGAACCATAACTGATTTATTGAGCCATTCGCGGTTTCGCCCACTGGGGGCTTGTACTTAGACATGCATGGCTTAGATTACAGTAGGCTCTTCCTAAACGCTCTTATCGTAATTAAAATGTAAGAGAAGGATAGAGACGATATTTCACGTTACGCTGCTGCCTGGAGCTTTGTTATTCTGGTTTTTAGATCCTAGCAGATTGTTACGAGATAAGAAAGACGATAGAGAAAGATAAAACAGATACATAGAGGGGGAGGGAAAAAAATGATAACAAATATTCAGAACAGTCAGCTTGTCAATCGACTTTTGAACTAAGATCCATCAAGAATGATTACATTTTTGAAAAGCTTTGTGTACGCTATCTAGTTGTAAACATTAGATAAACTACCGTTTTCAAACTAGATCTCAGTTGTTTATCAAATACCCTGTGAAAGACTATGTGCGAATTTGAAAACAAGGGTGAACTTGAGAAATCTAAACTTAAAACGGAAACAGGAACCTCTTTGGGAAGACCGGAAAAATCAAATCTAAATAAATCTTGAAAAGACAGACAGAAAGGATTTGCTGTATAATATGTTAAAGGTAATTATTTAGTGAGAAAAAGAACTGTTTTCCTACTTTAGTAATTAAGACGGATAAGTACTTGAATGAGGGCTTGATCCTACTCATCCAACCATCCAATCATATAGTATAAACAGTACAACTAAACAAAATCAGCCAAAAAGAACCTAAAGTACTTAATAGACAACTAGAAAGAAAAATCAAACGCTAAGGATCCAATTTCACATAAGAGAAAAAGGATAGTTAGGTATGGGAATTTCACCTTGTATAAATAGCGGGAGTATTTGATGGACAACCACGATCCCATCTCTTTACTTATTTTCCAGGTATGTGGTAGATGGTACTCATACAGCTGAATAACTCGCTCATGATTTCGGCAACGGATTTCTAATTCGATCAGCTGACATCTCGCTTCTAGAAGACTTGGATATTGCTCAATTACATGTTCAATTAGAGTCCGGGCCCAATCTAGGTTACCTATGTCAAACGATAAGGATAGCCAGTTATTTACATGCAAAACAAATAGGGTATACAACACACAAGTATCAGCAGAAAACAAAGAAATGGACTTTCAGTAATTTGACTTGAGAAAGACCAAACGCCATTCACTTGTTTTTTTTATTCTATTGGTACAAGATTGTAGCAGAAGCCTTAGAAAAATCAATTATCTAAAAGAGCTGTCAATGTTTAAAATAAGGTTCGAATTTGCACTCTTTACCCCTCAAATGAAATGTCGGTTTCTTTTAAATCCTTTCTTATGTCCTCTTCCAACTCTATTTGCGAACCATCTGCTTTTCGTTCAGCCCTAGATGGGTAGCCAGGAAGCATAATCTGTCTATTTATCCGTGAAACGTGACGTAGCTAGCGATGGCCTGTGAACATTCAATGACCTTGAGGTCTTAAAAATTAGAAGGATGGGAGGTAATGACTGAACAGCTCTGAGTTAAAGTCAATTTGTATCTAAATATTCTGCGTGATTATGTATCTGGTGGATTAGTTAATCATTAGATGTCAGAAAACTTTAGTGGATCTTGGGTTTGTTAAGATCCAGATTTTCTCAGCATGAAATTATTCAGAATAATGCATGGTTGTATGGTCTCTTCCACTGCATGGTCGTGCTAGTTTCTGCCAGTTAGTCGAGTAAAGATTAAATCTGGTTGCTGAAGTTCAACTTGGTTAAATAGCGGCAGAAAATCAGGCTCATTTTTTTTTTAAGTCGTAAAAAGAAACAAAATAAGAAAGAACAAGTGAGGGTGATATTAATAATCGTTAATTATTGATCAAACTGCAAGTCTATTACTGCTTCTAATAACAACTCAGTGAAGCGCCATTAAGTCACCTAGCCTTTACACAGTTGCGTGCACTTCTCTTTTGTCCTAATCTTCTTAAAGCTTACCTCTTTACCCATCCGATAAAGTTCCAATTTTGTTTAAATTCTCGTCCAACTCTATTCGTGGACTATTTGTTTTTTGTCTGCCCGAGATGAATCGCGAGAGAGCAGAGTCTATCACTCTACATCTGCGAAACGTTGATTTGCATTCTTAAACTTTTTTTCATTGTAGCCTTAGAAATTGAGGTCAAACCACATTCTTTATACTGTACATTTTTTTTAGATATGGTCAGTTGAACAACTACCTAAAACAATCCTCAGACAATTCCTTTGAAAAATATCTGGCAATTTTCCTTAGCCTGTCGAAGTGCCCACTTTTCAAAATTGTACTTGACCATTGTCATTATGTTGGCTTCCAGTTTTCTATTCTTAATTCGTAGACTTGTGTTTATGATGTTTACAAAGGAAGTTAAAAGTTTCGAGGTTCGGAAGACCAAAGAATGAATCAGGGAATTGTCTCAAAAAGAGCTATTTGCCAAAAATGTTATCTTTCTCACTTTTGACTTGAATTTTGATAATCTTGATAAAATTTGATTACTTTTTATAGAATTTTATGATATAATTTGATAAATTTTGCTGGTTATACAAAAGAAAGTAAGATCATTTATGTTAATATTATTTTGGCCTATTGTTGTCTTTGGTTTTGATGAGCGCAAGTCAATTCAGGACATTTCATGCATTAAAAAATGCTTCTTACTCATGCTCCGTTTAGAGCCATGCATAAGCATATGTATTAAGTCTTGGAGCATAGGAGCTATGCATAAAGAAAACGACTCATGAAGATCATTTAAGATGATGTTATTTTGTTTCTAACGCTGTTATCTTTGATTGACATTGATATCTTTGATGAGTGCATTTAAAGCCAAATTGGAAGTGTGAGTTTCATAGGTTTATAAATCATTTCCCGATTTTTTTTCTTTTTGGTCCTTCTCCATTTAGTGCGTTTGTAAGTTAACGTGAAATACTCCCCAGACAATTCCCGACTTTAACGTTAACACGGAGAGAATAAGAGAGAAAAAACTAAATAAATATAGAAATAGACTCCAAAAACAAATTTCCTACTTTGAGTTATAAATGTATACAATATTGATGCTCCACTTGGCGTGTTTGACATAACCTAACCGTAGACTAGGAAACAAATAATCTTGAAAGAGACTCCATTAATCGAACTCCCAAGCTTTCAAATATAAGTGGAATAAAATATGTATGTTCCATTTGGCACGTTTAACGTTAAGAAAAAAAAAAATATAAATACGATATTGGCAAAGAGTGTTTAGGCCAAAAGGCTAAAATAACTATCAGATCTGTCTGATAAAAGCTACGAACGAGAAACAGTGAGGCGCTACTTTATTACTTCATTCCGTAAAAACAGGGACAACAGTTGTAAGTCCTAAAATAATTGCAATATAACAAAAATTGTGGTTACAATTGCAGCATTCCCTTTCAAAGCTTCGAATAATATCTTAATCGTTAATAGCTATTTCGTTTTGATTTTAAACATTAATAGTAATAGTTACAATACACAATATTTATTTATGGCTTAAGTAAGAATACGGACACAGACCTGTTTTTAACTAATTGATTCATCAGTAGTTGAGACACTGAAAGACTATTGTGGCAACCATGGGTAGTCGCCTACCTGCTATGAAGAAAAGCGGCACCGCAAATGTAACCACACTATAGGATCTTTTCACCTTGCTAACTCGTTTTCAAGAAAAATTTTTGGGTTAAGGACTTATTTTATGCGCAAAGGTGACAAGATTTGTCGTAAGTGTTGTTCATAGTTAGTGAAAGCTAATAACAATAATAATAACAGTCGTCTAGATATTTTCTGCATGTTTTTCTTTTTTATTCCGATTGTTAATTTAGAAAAGATATTTCTAAAATAGGTGAGGTATCTCCAGTCCCTCATTTAGGGATAAAACAATAGAATTCTGCCAGAAAAGGGTAGAAAGAGAAAAGAGTAGAAAATAGAAGAAAAGTAGGAAATACGACACTAATAGTAGAAAAAATGAGAATTAATTATAATGGACAACTATATGTTGCTTAATATATACGTTACTTAATATAATGGATGGATGAATGAAATACTTTATTATCCACCAAAACAAAAAAGTGACAAAGATGGAGTACAGAAAGAGAGAAAAACAAGAAATATAAATAAGTATCAAAAATAGATACTGTACATAAAAATGAAATATCAAATAGATAGGCATCTGTAGCTATGACATCTTTTTCGTCGTTTTTTAACTTGTTTTAAGTAAGTAATGGACGCAATCAAATTTAAAGAAGCATTGAGTGTCGCCGAATCTACAGAAATTTTTCATTTCGCCTTTATGTTTTAGCTGTATTTATAACGATAGTGATTCTTAGCAAAAAATAAAAAAAAAAAGTCATAAAGCCAACTCGAATTTTAAGATAGAGACATGGAAATATTGAAATTAACATCTGTTACTCTTGATTTTAATTAATATTAAAACAGCCGAGAAAACAAAAGTAATGAAAAAAAAATTCCTCTCCTCCTTCTTTTTCCAGAATTCTTTCTCTAGTTGTAAAAAAGGAAATAAATGGAAATTTTTCACATCAAACTATTCTGAGTGAAATATTTATGAAGCGTTTATATAGTTTAGTGCTGAATGGAATTATCGAGAGCTTCTCTTCTCTTTTAGTTGTTCCCGTGGCATCTGCAATTATGACTCCTTTGCCGCTAACCATTGCTCTTATCATTCTTCGGAACCATGAAGGCGATCGAGGAAAGTGAACACCGGCAAGTCTCGCTCGGCGGTGAGCGGCGGCGGGTGGCCGTCCTGTTTGCCGATATTCGTGGCTACACGGCGTTTTCGGAAGGCCGCGAGCCGGAGGAAGTCGTCGAGGTTCTTAACAGCTATTTCCAGACAATCTCGGATATTGTCGCTGAAAACCACGGCGACATTGACAAGTTTGTCGGTGATGAGGTCATGGCGCTGTTTCTGGGTGAGAACATGACGACGCATGCGGTGGAATGCGCCATCGCCATCATGGGTGCGATGAAGCAAATGACGGAGGATTCCGGCGTCAATCTTCGTATCGGCATCGGCGTTCATGTGGGAGAGGTCGTCTTCGGCGCCATGGGCAGCGACCAGCGCAAGGACTTCACCGTTCTCGGCGACCACGTGAACCTTGCAGCACGCTTGTGCGGAGCTGCAGGACCCGACGAAACCATGGTGACCAAGGACATCATGGATGACCTGCCGGAAGCCTTGACCGATATTGCCGAGAAACTCGAACCGATCAAGGTGAAGGGCAAAGCCAAGCCGATCGAGATTTATGTCTACCACGGACCTGCAAGGGTCGAGCCGGAGCCGGCCTGACGTAAAAGCTACGCGATTCAGAGGGTTGTGGCCTGTCGCTTGCTCTCTGATTCAATCCGCTCCGACATTGAATCAAGCAGATGGATCAAGCGGGCGTTTTGGTGGCGCCTTTTGGTTCCTGTTCGCCGTGCCGCCCGTCCGGTTCTACTTTTCCGACCAGATCGCCAGCTCGTTGCCGTTGGGATCGCGAAAATGGAACCGGCGTCCGCCTGGAAACGCATAGATTTCGCGGATGACCTCAGCGCCTGCGGTTTGAACAGCGTCCAAAAGCTGTTCCAGATCATCGCCATAAAGCACGACCAGAACACCCGGTTTGTTGGCTGACACGCCGCTTTCGCCATTGAAGCCACCTTCGACGCCGGCTCCTGTGAAGCTGATATAGGTGGGGCCCCAGTCCTGAAACTCCCATCCGAACACCGATGCGTAAAACGCCTTCGTCGCATCCGCATCCGCCAGCGGAAACTCGATGTAGTTGATTGTTTTATCTCTGCTGTCCATAGCGACCTCGTGACGTGATTCTGCCAATAGGGGTCACGGTATCATGGCAAGCGCAAAAAAATTTAAAAAAAATTTAAAAAAAAAAAGATTGAGTAAAAATTAAAGATTGTTGCGACAACAAGCAAAGGCATCAATCTAAAGGTGTCACCAAAGGATCCCAACAAACGAATAACAATGGAAAACAGAAATGGGCCAGGAAATTATATCCTTATAAAACAGATCATGAGTAGAATATGATGGCGTTTTAGTAAGTAAAGAGCGCATAACATTGGGCTCCAGATGTCGATTTAGCAGCAGGAGATAATTCATTTTCCTCAGAGGAAAGATGATGAATATCGAAGAGAGATTAAACATTGTAAAAATAAATAGACCAGCACTGTTGCTTAGTTAAAAATGTCTTTTAAATTGACTTCAGTTTCAGGCGGAACAAAAATTACCAGGAATTTGAGTGGTGCCCCAACCATACTAAACTTTCCATCGTCCTTACCTCTGTCCCTTAACCTTTTTTTAAATCAAAATACGGTAATAGTAATTTTTGTTTAATAGTAGGCTTAATGGCACGCCCAGGTTAGTTTTTACTTGACGAATAAGGCACAACTTTTTTCTGCTTTTTAATTTTTTTTTCTTTTATGCTATTTAAATTAATTTAAATTCATTTAACACATGTATAAAATCAAATGGCAAAAGAAACTTTTTAATTAGGTATAGGAAATTGGCGGTAAATCAATTTGGCTTTGAGGGGAGGATGACATTACATTTTAAGTATATGTTCATTTCAAATCTGTTTTCATGTTTTGCTGGTTTTATGTTTCAATCCGGGTAATGTCTATCCATTTAAAGTACTAAAGACATCAAAATGAAAACATTTTTTGCCACGCGGCTCATCTTATGTCTATCTTACGTGAAAACTAGAATTTTCTAAGATTGTTTTTTTATTTGTTATAGAATACAAAAGGTTAATTTTTATGCGAAAAAAGTTTCATCAGTGCATCCAAACCAAACCGTGATAAACAATATGCGGAAAGTACTTCGGTGAATTGACTAATGCTTTTCGCACTTAAAATTCGAAGACGGTGAGGATTCCTACAAATAAAATATTTAAACATTTCTTTAATCTTCGATTATGTTAGGTTTTACGTTTATCCTCCATGGTGTAGTCTAATTGTTTATCTTGTATCTACCGCTTCCCGAACTAGGCTAGCGAAAAGAGATTTCAGCCTGTTGTCATAGATTTTCACAGGTCTATTTTCATCTTTGTAATATTCTTGCATGTATCCTGAAACCTGGGATCCTTCCTGATTGTTCATCTTTGGTAGTGGAGATACTACAAAAAACTGAAAAAAAATTCATTTTAGGCTAACTTGAAAGATAACGGATATTCATTTGCAACGAAATAAAAAAAGGGAGTATGATTATTTTATCCATATTGTGACTATAGACCAATATCAGCCAATAGAGATTATTACCTTGTTAAACCAGTATATTTGTCTATCATGCTAATCATTTTAAGCTTATATATTTTTTGTCTTTCTAAAAAGACAGTTAGTCTATCGAAGTATTTTTAAATGTCTTAATTGCTAAATTATTTACTAGAAAGACAAAGAAAATACCTTAATTTTTGAGCGACACAAATGACGTTAATACCCAGCCGTTGAGAGCTGAAAATTCTTTGGTTATCTTTAAATAAAATTTTCCAGAACAAACCGTAATAAAACACGATCTTTAACAATCATACTCTCCGAACGCTCTCAAAAGGCTTTCCACAGAGTTCTGGGATCCACTTATATTTATAATAGCCTACAGGTAAATTACACTTTAATTTTATAGATAGTTGGTTTCAAGCAATCAATTGCATTAATATAAGACACCAGCACTAAAAGCAAGAGGTAAAGGGTAATCACCCGAGAGGGACAAATGATAGAAAAGTTCTGCAAACCCAGATTTTTGGTTGAGTAGGAAATGAGCGGTTGAGAAGCCAAATCAGTTTGGTTTTCACAAACAATCTCGAAAAAGAGGCAAATAAGTTATTTAACAGGTTTAGATAATATTGTATGGTTGATCTGATACAAAAAAAGTTTTGTTTGTCTTTCCTTATATTCCTGAGCGTAGAAATCATGATGATTTAAAGTTTCCATGGATTTACTTATATTGGCTTTATAAAATGCTATTTAGATAATGACAGAGGCCACACCGCTTTTTCATTAAACAAAATAAGAGAAGATAACGAGGCAGTTGAAAAAAATACTTGGCTCAAAAAAAACATCAATAGAAAATTTCAGACTAAAATTAGATTCAAAATAAATTTTGAAAGAATCCTAGGGTTCTTTGCTTACCAAGGTTCAATTAAGACTCAAAGGGATCTTGTGGCTAATTTCTTTAAGAACATAAAACAGCAGGGTGCCAGTGAGGAAAGTCTTGGGGGGGGGAGAAATGTTACAAAGGTGCCAATAATTGACAAAATTGACAAATTTATTCTAAAAATAAAGAGTAAAAAAAGACAAAAAAAGAGGAAAAGAGGGCACCAAAAAAAATATTGGTGGGGGTGGGGTCCCCCGCTTCTCCTGGATCCACCCGTGACGGTCATAATGTTGATAAAGACTATATCTTGTTATCTTTACAGATTCTATTATCTATATCTTTTCAGATAAAGTATATTTATGTCTCAAAAAAATATCTCTATAAATTTTTTCCAAGATAAACATCACAAGTATTGTCATTTGCTAAACCAAAAGAAACGTCCGAAGTAAATATAAAAAAAAAAGACAGATTTATGTTTAAACTTGTCTAATTACAAGGGCTTTTATTGGTGTCATTGGTGTCTTGGAAAGGACGGTTTAATTCCAGGCCAGTATTTCTAGCAGTCTCCTAATTAACTTAAAAAAAAGGCTCGTATTGCTTTTGATATTTTTATTTTTGTGTGTTTTAATAGTTTCTTCTGTGCTTTTAGCTCACATACTTACTCACACAGGGGAAAAACCGTATAAATGCGAAATTTGTCAAAAAGGGTTTACTAGAAGATATATCCTGAGAAAGCATGAAAGTACGAAGCATTGCAATTACAAAAAAAAGTATGTATTTTTTTAATGAGTTTTATTGTTGATTTTGTCCATATATCTATTATTTTTTTCCTTTTTTTTTTGCTCAAATTTTAACTTCCATACATCGGAAAATAACAGTGACGTGATACAGAAGAAGTATTTAGCCCAGTGAGCATGTATCTGCAGTGTTCAATGTTAGGAGACTTGTTTGCCTTAATGCGCCCTTTGGGTCTTAACCCCTTTAAGCAGCTAGTGTGCATATATGACCTTCAAAGAATTAAAAAAATAACACAAAGAGATGCCTTAAAGAACTCCCATGACAAAAGGAAAACACTCAAGTGTAAATTTACGAAGTCCTTGATAATTTTATGAATATATTAATATATTACAGATTTAAGAGGAAGGGAGGAAGAAAAACAACACAACAACAACAGAATTATCTTACTTCTAAACAATGAATAGCCGTGAGACAGGCATGTACGCAGGAATTTTTTTTTCGGGGGGGGGCAAAACCTTCGAAACAGCAGATGCTTGGCTTATACTGGAAAAGAGTCTTGGAAACAGTCAGCTGATTCATCAGGGCATAACTGACTAACCTTTCACCATTTTCGCAACGTTGACCTAACCCAAAGTATTCTGACCTAATCCAGAGTATATTTTGGGAATGGTATTAAGTTTTATCTTTCAGGTCAGCTTAAGGAGCTATAAAATTAAATTACACAATATTATTTGTTTCAGGAATAATCATTGTTGGAGAAGTTTCTCTAACGTACAAATAGCAAGCCAAACTATGGATTCCTAAAGATAAAACCGTACAGACTTGAAATGTTGATGATGAGTGCCTTTTTCTTTACATGAGGAAGAAATTGGAATTCAAGCCAGTTTATAAAGAGATCAGATGTCAGCCACCCTTTCTTGGTAGATGAGTAAGATGCCCCAGGGTAAGCTCCATCTACGAGTATCCAGGAGGCCCAGGTATTCTTTGCAGAGAAAACTATTACAGGTGGTAGTTTTTCTCCGTCTGCACTGATACAAGCCACAAGATAGTTGACTCTCACGTCTATTACCACGTGTTTTACGGGTGGCTGGTGAGCCTTTGGCTCCAGAAACTTTCGTGTTTCCAGGATCTCTGCAGAAAAATATCTCGTCCAAGTTGAACCAGCACTGGGGCTTGTCAAGAATATCCATCGCCGTGTTAGTTTCATGCAACAGCTCATTTAAACTGTACATTATGGCGGGGTCAGATTGCTGCAAAAGTCCTTTGTTTTCTAGTATTTCTTGTTTCTTTAGTGAAATTTTGTTTTGGCACTTGAACCCTACCCACCAATCATGACCAGGTCGGTTGTCCTTAAATCTTATTTGAACTTTGTTCTTGATGAGACAGTCTTGGACATGGCCAAGAAATTCCTGCTTGCCAAGACTCATGCCTTACTTTTCAAGCATTCAGAGGCCCTGAGCAATATCCTTTTCTATTTCACCTGAAATTTCTTGGCTCCTCTCCACCACAAACTGGCTTTTTGACTTCTGTCTTCTTGATAAAATGGTCATGCAAGGTAGTGCGCAGTACCTGAAAAACTTTGGAAGCTTGTAGTGTAGACATTCTCTTTGAATATATCTCTGCTAGCGCGTTTTGTAGCTGAGTTGCATCACTTGTTCCTCCAACCCCGCGTTGCGTTTTCTGAACATAATTTCTAGGCATCCAGAAAAAATCAATATGCAACATGTTTCACAAACGAAAATCAATATGCAACAAGTTTCACAAACCAAAATCAGCAAGTTTCAAAAACAAAACAAAAATCAGCAAAACAACAAGTTCGACGAAGAAAAATCAGCACACAACAAGTTCCATGAACGAAATCAGTTTCACGAGGAGAAAAATCAACGTGTAAAAAGTTTCATGAACAGAAAATCTGGAAGCAGCAAATTGTACGAACAAAAATCAGCATGTAACAAGTTTTGTGAACTTTCATGTTCAGTTTTACAAGGAGAAAAATCAATGTGAATTTTCACGGAAAGAAAAATTAACAAGCAAAAACTTTCACAAACAAAAATCAGCTCACAACATGTACCACGAGAAAAGTCAGCATGCAACAAGGTCCATGGACAAACTCAGTTGCAAGAGGAGAAAAATCAATGTACATGTTTCAAGAAGAGAAAAAATCAGCATGCAACAATTTTCACGAAGAAAACCAGCATGCAACAATGTCTCTGAAAAAAATCAATTTCACAAGGAGGAAAATCAATGTTCAGGTTTCACGACGAGAAAAATCAATATGCAACATGTTTCACGAACAAAATTACACCGTAGCAAGCTCCAGGAACAAAATCATCAAAAATCAGCACACAATAAACTCTAGAGTAAAATTAATTTTACGAGGAGAAAAATCAATCTATAAGTTTCAAGAAAAGAAAAATAAACATGCAACAAGTTAAACCGACAAAACATCAGCATATAACAAATTCTACGAACAAAAATAAGCACAGAACAAGTTCCATGAACAAAATCAGTTTCACGAGGAGTAAAATCATTATACAAATTTCACGAAGAGAAAAATCAAGATGCAACAAGTTTTACAAAAAAAAATCAGCATTCGACAAGTTCCATGAACAAAAATGAGCCCACAACAAGTTCCAATAACAAAATCAGTTTCAAGAGGATAAAAATCATTGTACAACTGTCACGAAGAGAAAAATGAAAATGCAACAAATTTCACGAACAAAAATGACCACGAAGCATGTTCAACGACCAAAAAGTAGCACGCAATAATTGCCAAGAACAACATTACTTTCAAGAGGAGAAAAAACAGCAAGCAACAAATTTTACAAACAAAAATCAGCACACAACAAGTTCCATAAAGCTATTTCATGGGGGTGATCTGACGAAATTTGTTCGCGAAGGATCGACGCGTGGTTTGTTCGATGGCCGCATGGTGCTCGGCCTGCTGACGGGTGAGCCGGAATATCTCGACCCGCTTGGTGATGAAGCGCCGGGAGGTTGGATCGTAACCGGATATCCCTGGTACGACATCGAGGACCAGGCCCACAAGGACTTTGTGGCCGCTTACCAGAAGCGCTGGGACGACTATCCGCGCATCGGCTCGATCGTCGGCTACAACACGATGCTGTCGATCGCCGCGGCGATCGAGAAAGCCGGATCGACCGAAACCGAAGCGTTGGTGGATGCGTTCAAGGGGCTGGACGTCGACACGCCGAGCGGAAAAATACATTTCCGCGACATCGATCATCAATCCACGATGGGTGCCTGGGTCGGCGAGACGACGGTCGAGGACGGCAAGGGCAAGATGATCAGTTGGTCCTACAAGGACGGCGCGATGTTCCTGCCGCCGGATGCCGAGGTCCGCGAAATGCGGCCGGCCTCCAACTGAGCTGACTGTGAAGCGGCAGGGGTTCCTGCCGCTTCGTGCATTTTTTTATCCAACGATGACAATCTGCCAGCGGCAGACCACGGATTTCCGTTGTCGGCCGCGGGCATATCCGGCAAGGATCCCATGGGTTTCTTTTTCGCCCAATTGCTGACCGGCATGGCCAACGCGTCGGCGCTGTTTCTCGTGGCGTCCGGACTGTCGATC
>JAAAKM020073195.1:113804610-113827956 GCA_010016025.2 Alatinidae sp. Z8VKAUB7J3 | reverse complement strand
TTCTATGAGTCACCAAAATCAGCTCCCAGAAGTGTATAACTTCACTTCCGCTGAAGAGCCGCCAGATGACAATCCAAAAAATGATCAACTGGAACAGTAGAACGAAGTTCCAAAATGCCGCAAGAGCATTTCGGCGAAGTCCGTCTGGCGAAATCAGATAGCGTCCGATTGACCGAACAACACCCGCCAGGGAGAAACCCAAAATGATGGAAAGAAGAGTAGCGAAGTACTCAAAACTGCTCATTGTTTGGTAGTCCTTTGGGCGCGCTAAGAGTCAGATACTGCCCAGCTTCAAGTCTATGTGCTTCCTAGACAAATTCGTTTTCTTCGATAACGAGTTATAACAAGTTAGGGAGAAGGGTATTCGATTTCTTTTAACGAAGATGAAAAAATCCAAATACATGGAATACGGATAAATTTTTTTTTTATCAAAATACGAAAAAATGTGTTTTATCAAAATTGAGAGGTGGCAATTGCCCTCCCTTCCCTAAATTGGAACCCTTGAATACAAGGCTTTAAGTTATCTTAATTTCTTGTACAAGTATAAAATATCTTGTCCGGAAGAAATAGACCATAGAGAGAAAAAAGGATTTACTGTCCCATATATCCATGTTAAAAGTCACGTTTTAATTCCATTTGTCTACTGATGTGACACGTTTTCGCTAGCCAGTCGTATTATTCTCAAGCTCATGCATGAAATGGAAGTCAAATAACCCCGCCTATTTAATGAGTTTTAATTAGGTCAAAGTTTGAATCAATGGTAAAATTCAAAACTTGAATGGTTCTTTAGCGTGACTTTTTGTAGATTCTTAGGCTTACTGGAAGTCTATTCAACCTCAAAGTTTTAGCCCATCACTGACAACACACATCCATATATCCGTGAACGTATTTGACATTCAGGTACACAATGATAGCATTAAAGACTATTATTTGAAAAAAATTGCTGCTTGTCTGGGAGTTGAATTCTTGATTCCCAGGTCGCTCGCCGAAGCGTTCATCCCCGGACCGACGGCCAAACCCGACGATCTTTTGACAGGTTTCATGGTAGATTTTCTGTTCCATACAAATCAAATAACTGAAAATAATATTTACACACAACACATTTTCTAAAAAGTAAAGAAATAAATATTAAGAAACTTACAAGCATGCTAATGACGCACATTCAGCAAGCGTAATGGACCCCAGGGTATTATGTATATATTGCAACAAAAAAACCGGTGAATTTAACCTATTACTAATGAGAAATCACCGTAGCATCCAGCTACGTGAGGCCATCCTAACCCATTCAAAGCCCGCCCCCCTCTCAGGAAGTTTTCATTTCCCTTAAATCATTTTTACGACATCTTGCCACCCCAACCGGGGACAGCCTGCTTCCCCTTTGGCTCTAGACAGTTGCCCGAAAAGGACAATCTTTGGTAATTTGTCATCCTTCATCCGCATAACGTGCCCTAGCCATCTCAACCTTTCTCTCTACTTCCATTTCAAGTGGATAATGTCAGCATACATGCTTGTTAATTGCCAAAAAAGAGTCGTTTGAATTCTATGGTGAATTGTCTATCTAAACAAATTGTTTGTTTACGTAGAGTGCTCGGAAAAACGTAATTTATTTATGCATTAAATCAAGGGCAAGGGTAATATTTTTCCCTATAGTAAATACAAGAACAAATTTTTATTTAATATCATTTACGGAACCAATTTAAAGGAGGGTTGCGAACTTCCACACTTTTCGTGTGCAATGCACTCTTTTTTTTCATTGCACTCTTTCACTCCATGGACCGGATTTTCACCCTTTTCGCCAATTATTTGCTCTTTACACTCTTTTATGAAATGATGATAGAAAGAGAATTAGCACAAAAAACTTTCAAATTATATTGTGTAAGTGCAGAAGATAGAACAGCTACTGGTATGGTTTCAATTATCTCTGCCTATGTCCTCCCCTAGTCGTATTTCTGGTATTTTTGACCATTTACAAAAAAAGTAAGTCGAAGTACAAATAACAAGTGAAAACGTGGTAATTCAACATCAAATTTTGTAGAAGGGAGCCAAGAGCTGCTGGGCACAACCATTCTTCCTGGAAATGGAAAAGTGAGTGTGTAACACGCAGTAAGGCGATGAAGAAGCAACAGCCAAAACAAACCTTTTCAGACCTAAGTTACTGAAACCTTAGGCTTATGCACCATTGTAAAGAGCGGAGGACCCATCTCTGCTTGTGATAGCCATTTTTTCTGAAATAAAATCTTATCATACCAGCCAGCAAAGAATCAAGAGAATATGAGTGTCTGGGGTTCACGTATAAAAAAAAAATGGATCCAATGACTTCTTGCCTATTGTAGTTGATTTATGTCGCTGATTAAATTAAAAAAAAAAATTAACTGAAAGTAAGGAGCGACATTAAAACTTAAAACGAACAGAAATTACTCCGTATATGAAAGGGGTTTTTCATCCTCAACTCCCGCTCTTTACGCTAAAGTTTGACTCTTTCTCTTAACTCTACTTTTTAAAACAGTAAAAAAACTTTAGCATAAAGAGTGGTGCGTTTGAAAATAGAATAGTTGAAAATGGAATAGTTGTGGGAAAAGTCACTCATGGCTAATTGTAGAAAAAGCCAAGACAGATTGTCTAATTAAGTGGGCATCAAGTCATAAAAAGCCTAAATCAACTTAATATGTGGACTGCCTCAAAAACTTCAAGCTACAAGCCCTTGGCTGCAGATTATGCGTAGCGACATGATACTAACTTACAAACTTCAAAAAGAAAACTCCACGAACCTGTCAAATATACTTCACGAGAAGAGTCATAAACCACTTGAACCAATTGAGGAGCTCGACTGTCTGTCCATCCATCAATTCAAGAGTATTATATATCCAGAGCACCTTAAATCTCTCAAACGGAGCTACTCTATGCGCTAACGTTTCAATTTTGACTAGAAACGCCTCGTTTTTATATAAGAAAGATTAAAAGTATTTCCTATATAAGAAAGAATAAAGAATAAAGTAAGTGTTTAGTCAGTGTGGGATTAAACTTCAGGAGTACTTTCTTTGTTTCATTACATACTAGCTTCCTATGCCAATCTGTTCTACTATTCCAATACTCCATCTCATTATCACCGTTTTCTAGCAGCTCTGAGAGATCGGAATGAAAGGTTCTGGTCCATAGCCTGTCACTGATGTTTCAATCTTGGCTGCTTCATCTGCTATTTCGTTACTTTGAATCCCCGCGTGTCCAGAGACCCAAATCCGAGTAATTATATTTTCTATAAATGCTAAACTATTCATTGCTTTAAAAAATTCCAACTCACTTCTTTACCGGCTCTTTTTATTCTGAAGACCCTTAAAGATTGCCTGGTTGTCAGTTAGAAAAATATAAATTTCTGAGGGTACTTTTATTTCTGCATCAGTGTTCTAGCTGCCTGTTCTATTCCAACCATTTAAGCCTGGGAGCCATAGTGAATCTCTCCATATTATAACTAATTATTTCCTTCTCCAAGTCAGGTATGTTCTGGATACTATTATTAGAGTTCCCAATTTCTCATCAAATCGCAAGCTATCCGTGAAACAAAATATCGGGTTATTCTTGTGGAGCATCTCTATCTCCTGCACTATTTCTTCTCTATCCTCTATGGCGATCTTAAACAGCCTTTCGATGCCTTTCGATTTTACTTGTGGGATGATGTTATTCTTAGGCCTCTGAAGCTCTTTGCTCTTACGCATCATTGCGTTACAAACGTAAAAATAGCTTTTAATTTTTCCTATTTCGCATCTGCTGTCTTTTCGTCATATGACCACTAATCTGCAGATTGACAACACTTTCTACACGGTCGCCGGCGCCGAGCCGGAAACGGAGCCGAACGCCATCGATCCGCCGATAACGGTATGACCCATGCCGCCGGCGGTGTGGCCGATCAGGGCGCGGACCAGACCAGTCAGCCGCTTGGCAATCTGTCCGGACCCCATCAATTGAGCGGCCAGGATGAAAAACGGTATGGCCAGCAAAGTCGTGTGATCGATCCCGCCCAGGGTTTTCTGGATAAAGGCGAGATCCGGCATGCTGCCGTAAAAGATCGTCTTGGTGGCAAGCGCGGGAATTCCCAGCACCAGGAACATCTCGAAGCCCAGGACCAGCAGAAACAGGGCAAGCAGGATGACGACAAACAACATCAGATCTGCTCCTCACCGGATTGCGGCGAGGGATCGTCAGCGGCGGCGAAGCGGTCGATCACGCCGAAGAAGCTCAGCCCGTATCGAAGGGCGAGAAGGGCGAAGCCGATAACCGGCGCCGCATAGATCCAGCCCATGGGGATGTCGAGCGTGGGGCTGCGCTGCCCGGTGCGCAGGACAAAAACGATGAGATGCCAGCCGAGATAGGCCATGTAGCAGGAAAACAGGAAGCCGGTGGCATCGATCAATTTCAGAACGGGAATTCTGTACCGGTCGGGCATCATGTTGCGGACGGTGTCGATGCCAACGTGGCGGCCGCGCTCGAGAGCAATCCCGAGGGCGACGAACACCAGGAAAATGTTCATCAGGCGAACGGCTTCCTCGATCCAGGCAAACTGGCTGGCGAGGGTGCCGCCGATTTCCCGGGTCACAACGTTGAGGAAGAAGAGGGCGACCATGGCCAGGAAAACTGTGACCAGAAAGATCCGTTCGAAACGCCTTAAGAGTGCCAATGCAGCCATGGTGCCGCTCCGCCCCAGGAAAGTTGATTGGTGAAAATGACTGCGGCGGCGAATTGCTCGCCGCCGCAGGCGTTCTTCGGAATTGTTCCGGTCAGTTCTGCTTGGAATATTCCTGTTAGTAGAGTCCGATCAGATCCTTGCCGGGCTGGCCGGCGCGATCGACATAGGCGGCGCGCGCCTTGTCATACATTTTGGCCCGCAGTTCATCTTTCTCTTCCGGTGAGGCAACACGGACGTTGATTCCGCTTTCCTTGATGGCGTCCAATGCGGCGGTGACAGCCTGTGCCTTGTGGGCGCGAAGCCCGGTCTCTCTCTATATTTCCGTGAGATCACATCATGATGAGCTCCCTGTTATGGATAAACTCGTGTTTCTAACTTAACTGTGCATTGACGGCCTAAAAAGTAAGCTGCCATTTTTGGGCATTTAAAATTATTGGGAATCCTAACGGAAAGGTAGGCCTACACTTAGTGTTCCCCAAAAAAAAGAAAAAGAAAAAAAATGCGTGCTGCACCACACCAAAAGTGTACCTCATTTCTCTCAGTCCAATACGTCTGTTGAGCTAGTCGTCATCAATGTCTCAGCATCACCATTCGGACAATAAGAATGTTTTCCTGCGCCCATATATCTATTACCTTAATTATGTTTAAATTACTACTTTTCGGCTTGTATATTGTTCCAAACTATAGTCACTTTAGTTTTAGAGAGTAATGTTGTTTTTATCACTTTCCTCGAGAAGAAAAGCTTAAAAATAAGTTGTTTTTTTTTTGCTATACTTGCAAGAGTTAAGGTGTTTAGTAAATTTCGAGAAATGCCGTAGCAGTGAATGACAACATTAGAAAGGAATTCATCAAGAATTAGCCTGCTGCTAATAGCCTAGTAACATGCTCCAAAATTACAACTGAACATCGGTGCAAAGATACTGTTTTTCTGGAAGTGATTAAGGTTCATTTTGTTTTTTAGGAGGTGGTCAAGGCTTATTTTGTGGCTAGTTTGAATTATAATCAGATGATTGTGGCTCTGTCTTATAGGAATAAAGCCTTGGCACCTTTTGTCAAGGCTGTATCTGGGGGGATTAGGGGTTTAAGCCCCCCGCCTCAAATTTTTGGTCTGACGCCTAAAAACATAACGAAAATGGATACAAACACATTTGTGATGCATTTTTAAAAGTTTTTTTGTGAAATGAATAATCCCCCCCCCTCAAAAAATTCTGAATACGATTGGCCATGACTTTGACTATTCGCACAACTATTCCCTTTTTTTAAATTCAAAAATCAACGGGGCAGGGAGCAAAAATCATCATGACAGGGAGCATTGCTTTCGGTAGCTCATTTAATTCATTTTTCATTTTGGTAAATAGAAACATATTCTATGAAATTAGAAAGTTCAAATCCTTAGGTCTGAAAAGTCATACCCTTCTGCATTCTAATATTGGACTATTGACCTTGTATGTTCATATCATATTAATTGAATTCACCTAGACTCCTCCGGCTCGCGCCCTCCCTCTCCGTTGGCCATGTGATTGCGATGAAAACACGTAGCCAAAACCTGATCGGCGCTGGCGCCTTGCAAGAGGTCACCGGCAAATTGCTCCAACGTAAACTGATCAAAGGGAAGATTCCGATTGTACGCCTCAATCACCCAATCTCGCCATGCCCAGTTGCTTCGCGTTGCGTCATCCTGAAACCCATCCGTATCCGCATACCGTGCGGCATCCAACCAAACCATGGCCATCCGTTCCCCATAGCGCTTGGAAGCCAAGAGCTGATTCACATAGGCGGCGTAACGACGGCTCGACCAGGCCTCATCCGACACTACCAAATCTTCTAATCGGGGCGGTAAACCCGTGAGATCAAAAGCCACCCGACGTTGCAACATGCGCGGCGCGGCCTCGGGTGAGGGAGGAATCCCTTCCGCCTCTAAGCGCGCCAAAACAAAATTATCAATCGGGTTGCGAACCCAGCTCTCCTGCGCCACAGCGGGAAGATTAGGACGCCGGATGGGCTCAAAGGACCAATGCTTTTGGTAGACCGCACCGGCATCAATCCAAGACCGTAAGAGTTCGATCTCGTCTGCGCTCAGCGCCTTCGTGCCGGAATCGGGCGGCGGCATTCGATCGTCCGGATCGGCCGTCAAGAGGCGTTCCATCAGTTCACTCTCCCCGGCTTGCCCCGGCACAATCGCGGAAGCCACCGCCTCGGCTCGGACATCTAAACGGAGTTTCCCTTTGCGAGACGCTTCATCCGGCCCGTGACAGTGGAAACAACGATCCGATAAAAGTGGGCGAATATCCCGATTGAACGAAGGCCCCTCCTCGGCTCGACCCAACACAGTCGCCAAGACCAAACAGGAAACCCATCGCACCGAAACTACCATGCGCCCACCATAGTCCACCCCAGCGCCAAGGCCAAGCGATGAAAACATTGAGACTGGCTCCCACCCTCGTTTTCCGTATGCTCCCGCTATGCACACATCATCCTTTCGTCCCCTCACGCTCCTGCTCGGCATTCTGTTGGGCAGTTTGCTGATGGTGGACTCGCAGGCGGCCGACAAACCTAATATTCTCTTCATCTTTGCCGACGACCAGGCGTACGACACCTTGGGGCCCTACGACGATCCCCAAGTCCAAACGCCCAACCGCGACCAACTCGGGCGACGTCATAACCGATCTGGACTATGAGCCCAGAAACCTACCTTGTTGAAATCCATTTAAACTTTGAGAATGGAAAATCTACAAATCTAACATGAAAATAATATGAATTCGTGAATATAGATTTTTTTGCAAGTCCAATTGGATTAGGCCATATAACTAGAGACATCGCTATTGTAGATAATTTCGAGAATATTTCAACTAACTTCATCACAGGTAGTGGGGCAGCAAAATTGTTGGAAAATATAGGCTTGAGAGTACAGAATGAATATCACCCACCATCATTTAATGTTGAAAAAGGAAAGCTCAAAAGTTCAGCTAGGTGGCTTTGGCAATACTATCAATACTACAAGGATTGCAAAAGTATTTCAGAGAAAATTATTCAAGAGGATAATCCCAGTCTAGTAATCAGTGATGAAGACTTTGCATCACTAATAGTTGCTCAGAGCAAAAAAATTCCTACAATACTTGTCACAGATATTTTGGAAACAAGATTTACTAAAGGACTTGCATCACTAATAGAGAGAAAAATGAACAAGTCAATGCAGGAGATTATAAAAAATTGCAATAAAGTAATTATTCCCGAAGATGGAAAAGACCAAGACAACATAGTAAGAGTAGGACCAATTGTGAGACAGACTAAATTTTCGAGGGATCAATTAAGAGAAAAATTTGACTTTAAAAGAAAAACGGTTGTAATTTCTATTGGAGGTACCGAAGCAGGAATATTTCTAATTGATAAAGCACTTAAGTCATTGTCAAATATCAATCAAGATTTAGACATAGTACTAGTTTCAGGTCCTGCCATAAAGAGAGATTTTCAAGAAGCAAGAAATTTGGGATTTGTGGAAAACCTACATGAAGTTATTTTTGCAGCAGATCTCTTAATTTCACTTGCAGGCAAGTCTACTATTGATGAAGCAAGGGTATACGGAACACCTGGAATATTCATTCCGATAAAGGATCATTTTGAACAAGAAGACAATGCAAAAAATGAAGGATTTGTTTTTGAAGACATTAACAGGTTAGAGTCTTTGATATTAGAAAAACTCGAAGAAAAGCGAAAACAAGTGAATACTGATGGTGCCAAAAAAGCATCTTCCATTATTTTGGAAAAAATAGCAGAAATACAATCACATGCTTAATAGATGGCCGTAAAACTTTGGTAAAAACCATAATTAAAAGTGTCCAACATGGCATTGAGTTCTTCCGCATCAAGGTCAATATTAAAACTGGAGTTATTATTTTCCCCGGTCTTGGTCCATTCGCCGTGTGCAGAAATTTCAATTTTGTCTTTACTAAATGAAATATGATCAAATGAAAGGCCATGTTCTATTCTTGATGTTTCAAGATACATTTCCCCCAGTTTTTTATCTCCGAATTGGAAGTCCGATGCATAGGCATGGATTGAAGGTAATTTATTCGGATCAATATCCAGTGATTTTTCATTGCCACTGTCAGGAGCGTTTAATTTCAGTTTTGAAAGGTTTAATACAATGGCAGTTGTATCGACGGGTATAGTGATGGTGCCTTCTATATCATTTGAATTAACATAGATGTTCCAGTCGTTTTCAGGTTTATCGATGGCCAGTTTTACATCCATGAAGCCCTGTTTAAACAATTCCAGATCTACAATTTCAAGTTTTACCTCTAAGTCATCATAGATTGATGTTTCTTTCTCAATACCTTGATGGGTTTTTTTCTGGATCAACTTTAGCCATTCAGACAATTCGAGTTGATCGAGTCTACCGGTCAAGTATGCCCCTTTTCTGTCAGGGACCTCATCCAGTTGCCCTGAAAAATTGATGTTCAGGGATTCAAGTTTGGTTTCCTCAAGATTAGAAAAACCTAATTTTGCAGCTAATAACTGACCAAACTGGAGTTCGAGGGTCTGTTGTTCGCTTTCCGAAAGGGTTGTCGCTAACGTCACAGGCAGCTTGTCAAGTTTGGTTTTTGTCAAAGGTTTGGGTAAATCTATTTCGATACCAAGCAAATCAGATGTAACGGTTAATTCCTGACCTGATTGTCCATCGGCAACGAGATTAACCTCTGCTTGCCAGTTACTTTGTCCATTGATTTGATCCAGATAATCATTAATCAGATCGGTATTACTGGGGAAATAATGCTGGAACTGCTTCTTAATAAACTCCCGATCCATTTTCCCTGAAAGTAGTACTTTTTGTTGCCCATCATGACCTTCTTTTATTTTAAGAGAGATTTGTTGGTCGAAATAACTCGCGTTAAGATTATCTGCTTCAACCTGATCATGCGTAAAAGCGACTTTGCCTTTTAAATCCTGTAGTTCGATCCCGGTATTTTTTGCATCAATACTATTTCCAAATGTAAATCTTTAAGCCCATATGACATAGCTTTTCTTGTACTGTTGAAATTTTCCCTAACAGATTGATTAGTTGAAATATCCACAATTATATACTTAACACACATTCCCCACCTTGCAATCACGTTTTTTTTGCCACATTAGAAGTCCTACTGTTGCCACTCTGCTGCCACTCTTTGAGCAGCTTGACATGGGTTTGGTGACCTGCATGTAGAGCTTCTGTTGGGTATGTCCCATAGTAGGGCTTGATGTAGTCCTTTAGGAGATTATATAAAGCACCTGCCCGATAACATTTCTGAGCGTACCTTCTCTTTTGCTGAGGATTAATATAAAATAAAATTTACGAAAAGTAATAATATTAATAAGTGACCTGAATAAAGTGAAGCTTAAAGCGAATAGAAATTTCCACGCTGCTACTGTCCTCTAAAACCCTGTCCTCTAGAGTAGTATTTATGCTTTACCAAGACTGGTTTGTATTTTGACCAGTCATAAAATCACAACAACCACAACGCAATATTATCGCAAGGCTAATCAAGCTTGCAACTAAGAGCTATGAACTATAAAAGAGAGGCTATCTCCCCCTTCAAACCTTCTAAAAAGCGCGTGTCTCATTTGTGCTTTACTGAAAGCAATAGCTGTTTTTAACATGTGTTTCCTGATTGTAATAGCACTAACTGCATCAGCAACTAAAAAGTCAATATGCTAACTAGGGGTGCAGAAAGACAAAACAATTTCTTGCTGTAAGTACACTTTAGACTATCGATTTAGTTTTAACATTTAAAAAGGCACCTTTTTGTCACTAATTTGGCTATTGATTGATCAATCTCCTTCTCCCTCCGCAGCAGAAGCGGGTTGTCAGAGGGGCTAATGGACCACTTTGGTTCACTGAACATTTAGATAGACAGTCCTTGCGCGATTCTAGTTTTAAAAACGTGCAAAAGGTTGATCCGTATCCTGGACTTTTCTGCCTTTGTGCTAAATCAACACTTCAGTTGTTTTCACATTGCGTCACTCAAATTCTGCTGTTTGGATTTAAGTTGCTTTTTAAGTTATGCCCAAGGGGCATAAAATGTTTTTATGGAAGGGGGGTTGTGTGAACTTTAGAAGAGGCTCATTTGATTTGAAATGTATGGTTCTAGATCCTTTTTAAGAGTCAAATATGATGGAAAGCAAATCAGTCCGGCGTGGCCGCCGTGTGGAACAGAACAATCCAACCCTCACCCCGTTGTTCGGCCGTCACTAGCGGTGTGCCATCGATCAGGCGGGCCCAGGCTTTGTCGGAAAGATCAGGTCCCGGTTGGGCGAGGACCTGACGTTCGATCAGCACATCGTCCGGAACGGCAAGACCGAAAAACGGGCTTTCCTCGGGAAACGGTCCCAGCGGTTCCGGTTCCGTCCAGCTCAGCGCGCCGCTCAACAGACGGTCGCCGGCTCGCAGCGTCACTGGTGTCAGCGAGTCGGGATTGGCCGCGAGCAGAGAGCCGGCAAACCGAACCAGCACGCCGCCATCAAGGACCCAGTCGCCCAAGGCTTGTTCGTCGATGCCCGTTGCCAGAGCGCTATCCGGGAGCATTAGAACCGCCAGCTCATCGGTCGAGATCTCTTCCAGCGCTGCGACGCGCACATCGCTGAAAGGCGTAAGCGCTTTCGTGACGTAGTACGTATCGTTCAACAACGGTTGACCCGTTTGCGAGGCGCTGCGTCCGGCAACGCCAACAGGCCTGCGGGCCCATCGTTCGTCGAGCAGAGCTACGCCGCCGGCGCCGGTTTCATCGGCAAGCCGAATGGTCGTCGCTTCATTTCGCCCTTCTGGAGGCAAGTCGAAAGCCACCGTTGCCGTTGTGGCATCCGCGTCGAATTCCGCGATGGCTCTGTCCAGCAGTCGGCCGTCGTCGCTCATCAGATGCACGGCGAACTTTTCGCCCTCGCCGGCGCGGCTTCGTTCCACGGTCGCTTCGAAATCGACGGCGCCGGGTATCGGCGGGCGAAGCAGCAAGGCCTGGCGTGATCCGTCAGGCAGTGTGATTTCGGCGCTGCCCAAACTTTGCAGCAATCGGGCGATTTCCGCGTCGCCCTCGCGCGCCAGCCCATCGCTAAGCCAGATGCCATGTCCTCGCTCGCGACCGACAATCTCAGCCAACGTATCGATGACCGCGGTTCGGTCTTGATCCCATGCACGGGGCAAAAGCTCAGGCAGCAGGCGGCTGGCGTCGTTGGCCCGCATCGTGTCGAAGGCGCCCGACAGCAGATCGCGACCGATATCCGCCGTTGGCAGAATGATGATTTCACGCCTGTTTTGTTCGGCCTGTTCGATAACTGTCTGCAACCGTTCCTGCCGCGCCGGCCGGTTTTACTTGATCTTTTATTTTGCTCTTCTTTATTACTGTACCTCCTTTTCCAAAGCTATCCTTGTGCTTTTAAGCTTTCTTGGGGTGGTAAGAGCGCCCTTTCATCTGCTAGTTTCTTACTTGACGGCACACGGAAATAGTTACGACCTTCGTCCGCGGTTGATACAGGAGTCACATTTTCCACGGTAAAGGGGAGAGGATTTTTGGGGAAGGAGGATAATAGGAGTTGCCCCTGCTGCCCAACTTGTATATCGGTAATATCTCGTTCATCAACCTGCACGATCAATCGATACGCGTCAAGAGGAGCTACCTCAAAGAGCACCTCACCCTGTTCAACCGGTGACCCCAGTTTCTGGCTCAAATCCCCTGAAACTACAACTCCGTCATAGGGAGCAAGCAATTGCAAATGCGTCAATTGGTCTTCGATAAGAGCTAATTGAGCTTTTGCTTGATCGATTTGTGCAGAAAGAATTCGGATCTCAGCCAGTTCATGAGCGGCCATAGCTTTGTCATATTCTTTTCGTAATTCTTGGAGCTGGCTCATCCATTTCAATCGCTCTAAACGCTTTTCTCGATCGTCGAGGCGACACAGGGTTTGCCCTTTCTGGACGAGCTTCCCAGCACGAAAGTTTGCTTCTGCAATATACCCATCATACGGAGAGACGATCGCCCGAAGCTGTGAGGGCTCAAGAATAGCCTCGGCTGATACGCGATAATCTCCGTGTGCCACCATAAAAAATGCTATCAAACTGAGTAATACAAACGTGCATAACTTCAATACCGTGTGGCGTGGTCCCAGCAATCTCTTCACAAAAGTCCATCCGGAGTCAGCGGCTTTCGTCAATAACCATCGCTCTTCACGTCGTCGAGACTCCAAGAGAGGACCAGCGATAGCCGCCGCAGATTTACATATTTCAACGGTGTAGGGATCGAATGGCTTCTCAGCAGGTCGCTCCAGCATCAAGGCCCCAATTGAACGTCCATCAACCGTTAATGGAATCGTACACATACACTCCGTACCAAATTGCTTGACGAGTTCGGCATGCGCGCGAGTAACTAAGACCTCATGGTCCTTCCGGGTCGGAAATACGATTACACTTCGTTGGTCCAACGCCTCATCCATGGCCCTTCCAAGACCATGAAGCAAATTTGTATGTTTATCCAACTTGCAGAAGTGGGTTACTTCTTTTTAACCACACCGTACTACTTTTATCAAATCCTTTATTAAAATAAACGAAAGTATCTCTAAAATGCATGAAACTCATCCAATGGCAATTGTTTCAAAAGGATTGCAATATACGGTAATATTTGTGAAATGTATTTTTTCAATGAAGGTACCAAGAAAAACAATTTTTCAATAGAAAGGCCAAAAAAGAGTAACATTTGACTCCTAGATTGCCTTGATTACTTTAAAGGTCCTATTTGCTGAAATAAAAGCTCTAAGAAATAGAGTTCAATTTTTGGTTTTTCTGGAGCAATTTTGAAAGTCTCACTGCTTTCTTTGAACATCAGAACAAATAGACTGTGACTTTTTTTTAGTATAATTATAATAGCCATTAGGCTATTAGGATTATTTTGTGTTAGCTGTTCAAAAAAGCTACTTAGCTGTTTAAAGAATGCTAAAAGAAATTGTGTGCATTTATTGTTTTATGTTTATTGTAGGTTTGGAATAAGAGAGATATTTTCTTGAAGAAAAAAGCAATTGGAGCAAAATGGTTTATATGAAATTTCCTGACACCCTTACGGAAGAGGAGACAATGCTAATGCAAAAGTACAAAAAGCTCAGGAAAAAGGTACAGTATATTTCAACCCCTGTGTAATTAAATTCTTAATTGACACCTTCTAATGATGAAATAATATTACTTCAAAACCAAGAAATTGCATAAAAAGCTTGAAGACATAGGTAATTTAGATATGTCCCAAATTTTTGGTTTTCTTTTCATATGCATGTACAAGGTTAAATAGCCCTTAAAATAGAATAGAAAGAGCTATAAAAATAATTTGTCATATGACAAAAACATGGCCAAAAAGGGAGCAAGGCTCTGACATCAAACCATATATCAAATAATAGTTATATACAAGTCAGGACTGGAGAGCTATAAGGACTTAAGTTTTTAGACAAAACCCATTATAAAAGCTATATTTTCTGTATGCAAACGAGTTATATCCTTCATTTTCTATTTTTATGTTATACCAACAAGCAGAAGTAACAATAAGTATGATATATTTTATATACTATCAATGCTGTATATGTAAATTAAATAAAAAACAAGTTTTTTCAAATGAAAGTAAGGAAAAACCTTAAAATTTAAAACGAACAGAAATTATTACGTATTAAGGCCAAAAGAAATGGAAATGTTGGTCTAAAAATATGCTTCTTTTGGATTTCTGAGTATTACTTTCAGGAAAAAATCACAAAAGCTAAAAAGCACAAAAAAGAAACAACTTGGTGCTGGTATACTCGCTCAAACAACCTTTGCTAGAAACTTTTACATTAAAGGTGAAGACTAATATATTAGCTTTTGTTAGTAAATTGGCAAATTTGAGCTAAAAAAAATCAATAAATGAAAAAATCAACTTATATGCTTAACTTGGCCCAGCTTTACAGAATGATAAATGACTTTTTATGATCTATTTATTATGAAAAATACCTGGTCAATTACAGCTTTTTTCTAATTAAGAGCAAAGAAAAAATTGAGAATAAAAAATAATTAAAAAAAATCAAACCTTCCTTTAGCAGCAGGATTTAAAATAACAGTCACTTTTTTTGGAGAAACTGCTACAGGCACAGGTTGTCTTCCATAACTTCTAGCCTCTTCACAATACTGTTGAAGTAAGTCCTGTGTCCTAGAAAATTATATTCTTGAACAGGAGAAAACGATTTCACCAGGCTACAATACAAGCCTGTACAGTAAGGGAGGGGGTTAAGTAATCCCTCAAGGCCACAAGAGGAGGAAGGAAAAACCAAAAATTCACGCAGTTCTAGCCCAAAATCGTCATTGTTTACTATTACCAAGATGCAACCGACCATTGGTTGTTATCCAAACAAATTCGGACAAAATAAGAATTTAAGAATTTGGAATAAAGACAGAAAACAATAAGGTGCACTAAGCTGTAGTAAGAATTTAAAAATAAAGACAGAAAACAATAAGGTACAAAAAGCTGTAAAAAGGATTTGAAAAAAAGACGGAAAGCAAGAGGGAGCAATAAGCTGTAATAAGAATTTAAAAACAAAAGACGGAAAGCAATAGGGTGAAATAAGCTGTAATAAGAATTTTAAAATAAAAACGGAAAGCAATAGGGTGCAATAAGCTGTAATAAGAATTTTAAAATAAAGACGGAAAACAATAGGGTGCAATAAGCTGTAATAAGAATTTTAAAATAAAGACAAAAAACAACAATGTGCAATAAGCTGTAATAAGAATTTTAAAAGGAAGACAGAAAACAATAAGGTGCAATAAGCTGTAATAAGAATTTTAAAATAAAGACAGAAAACAATAAGGTGCAATAAACCGCCAATCGCGCGCCTCGAGGGTTAGTAAATACCGGTGCGTCCAGATTTAGCCGCAACAGTTGGGTATCACGGCGAAGCTCGCCAGTCTGCTCAAGCCCTTCCGTAGTTGTGGCCCGATCACGCGCGGCGTGGCTGACCTCAAGCGCTGCGCTTGTATGTACCGGGCCATTATCGGTCTCGAAAGGCACGCCTCTGAGCAGCAGCGTAGATGTTACTTCCAGGTTTTCGGTGCGATCCCGGTCACGCAGCAAACGCAGACTATCAGGTGCGGCAAACGGGTCGATGGCCGGGTCTAAATCCATAATCGCCGTTACAAACGTATCAGCGGCAATACCTCTGTCGGAATCAGCGGCCCGTTCGCTGGCACGCAGCGCGGTCAGCCAGTTCCAGGACCAGTCTCTGACGCTCCCTGTGAAGGTGGTATTCAGGGAATATTCCTCGTTCTCCTGCTCACGATCCAGAACATCGAAATACCCCCGTACTACATCAACATCTGTCGCGAACGGTGAAGACGGATGCCCGGCCGGCACCACATATCCAAGTTGCGCATAACCTTGCCCGGCAACCGTGCGACTACGTGTCGCTTCCATTGACACAGTGGCGGACACGCTGTTGCCCAACGGTCGCGCATAGCTGCCTGAAACAACGCTGCTGTCTTGTTCCGCCAACAACACACGAGCGGGACGCTGATCCAGAACCAGCGGCTGGTTGGCGGACGACAGCAGATCCGCCAATACCAGGCTGCCTGTATCAGCAGGCAGGCTGGCCGAGGTGACCGGCACACCCGCCAGAGTTGACAACGCGGGTGCAAGCTCTTGCCCGTCAGCAGCAAACAAGTTGCCGGACAATCCGGCCGGACGGTTGACGCTAAGTGGCGCCACATCGCGGTCAGACTCGTGTAATGCTTTCTGCTGGTTCCATTCACCGTTGGCGCTGACTCTGACGTTGTCGCGGATGCGCAGGTAGCCCAGGTTGGCCGCCGTGGTCTCCGCCCCCTGTTCTACAGAGCTTGCGCCCGATATACGCGTTGTGACGGCATTAAACTCACGTAACAGAACAAAGTTGATGACCTTCTGATCAGCACGGTAGCCAAACTGCAACGCCACTTCTTCAGGATAAATCTCCACCCTTTCGATGGCCTCCGAGGGGTAGTAGCGCAGCTCTCTGATCAGCCATTCACATCGACAACAACCCGACCTTTCACCTGGCCCTTCAAAATCGCGGAACCCAAATCGGGCAGATCCGAAAGAACGGCCGGCTGGATCATCGCTTCCAATTTCTCCATCGGCAGGTCGGTTGCGATGCGCGACCAGGCGCGCAGCCGGTCTTCATAGGGGCGCATGACGGAGTCGATGCCCAGCAGGGCGACACCACGGAGGAGGAAGGGGATTACAGTGGCCGGGAGGTTGGCGCCGCCGGCGAGACCGACGGCGGCTGCCGCGCCGCCGTATTTCAACTGTCCAAGTACACGGGCCAGCATGGGGCCGCCGACGGCATCGATGCATCCCGCCCATTGCTCGCTCTCAAGCGGGCGTTTAACCGTCTCGTTGATGTCCTCGCGTGGGACGATCTGGCTGGCGCCAAGGCTCTTGAGATAGTCCGAGGTTTCCAGCCGTCCGGTGACGCCGGCGACCTCGTACCCCAGCTTGGCCAGAATGGCGGTGGCGACCGAGCCGACGCCGCCCGCCGCGCCGGTGACGAGGACGGGTCCATCGGCCGGAGTCATGCTGCGATCTTCGAGAGCCATGACGGCGAGCATGGCGGTGAGTCCGGCCGTGCCCACGGCCATCGCCTCCCGCGTAGTCAGGCCGTCCGGCAGGGGTACCAGCCAGTCGCCTTTTACGCGTGCTTTTTGCGCATAACCGCCCCACCAGACCTCGCCGACCCGCCAACCGGTCAGGACCACCTTGTCGCCGGGTTTGTAGCGGCCGTCGTCGGAGGTTTCGACGGTCCCGGCAAAGTCGATGCCGGGCACATGTGGATAGTTTCTCACCAATCCGCCGCCGCTGGTCAAACACAGTCCGTCTTTGTAGTTCAGTGTTGAGTATTCGACGGCAACGGTGACGTCAGCCTCAGGCAGGTCATCGACGGCAAGCGATTGAATTCCGGCGATGGGACTTTCACCCTCATTTTTTTCGACCACTAGCGCATTGAAGCTCAAACCCGCCTCCTTCGATCTTTTCACTGCTCAATTGTGTTTTTCGCCGCCGTCAGGCGGGGTACCTTGGCAGATCTCAGCCCGCCGGTCACCCGATGAAGCGGGCAGTACCAACCACGAACCTTAAAGGAAAGTACCGTGAACCAAATCGACTTGGCCGGCCGCCGTGCTGTCATAACTGAGTTTTATTTCTTTATTCTTTCTTCATTCGGTAATTCAGAATTCTTGGTTGAAAACCAATTCACTTCTGCGTTGGTAATTACTTGCTGTACAAAAATAACATCAAAATTTTTCTAAAAAACCGGAATATCTATGCTGCACAAAATATCTGCACAAAATATTTTGCATATTATGAAAAATATCTGCACAATAATATCTATGTGCTATAACGCAGTACCTTCAAATAAGTTAACTATATTTGTCGCTGTGAATTTTTGTATTTTTGTTATAAAATAAAACGATTTAAATAATTTGACACTATACCCGAAAAATTTGTCAAGGTTGGTAAAAGCAATCGAGGATTTATCTTAAGAGCGAATTACTGATTTATGATAAAGCTCAGTTTAGTTTAATCTTCCAAAGAAACTTTTATTTCATATTTTCCAAATATCTTAGCATATTTTCTAAGTATCGGGAAGACAAACATTTTAGGTAGCATGTGATAGGTTAAATGTGAATTACTCCCTCTCATTACCACCAAAAATGTGTGACATAATTCTTACTGTTAAAAATAAAAGCGTTTCCTACGATCAGAAAGCTGATAGCATAAACTATACAACTTTTAAGGATAAACACGAGTCAAAACTCATAAATCTATAGCCTCCTGTAACACATGAACTATATAATATACATTGTGCAATGTACAACAGTTCTGATGGTCCTTTATCTTAATATTTATTATTATAACAATAATTTTTATAGTTAAAAATAAAGGCGTTTCCTGCGATCAGAAAGCTGATAGCATAAATTATACAACTTTTAAGGAAAAATACGAGTCAAAACTCATAAATCTATAGCCATCTATAACATAAAAAACATAAAATATGCATTATGCTATATAAAGTTTTGATAGTCCTGAATACAAACAATTTCCATCTCTGTCATTTAAATCCAAAGGCTGCATATAGCCAAAAAGGCTTTCAGAAAATTAAAAAGAAAAAATAAATAAGGTAGCCTAAGTCGCTGGTACAACCTCTTTGGGCGGGCTCCGCTTTTAATTCAATAAAAGCAAAATATTTATTGAAAAGCTCCGTTTCCATTTCATTTTAAAATCAACCTTGCAAATTGAATCCCAGATAATCAACCGTCTCCTTTAGAGACAGTTTTGCCTTTTAATTAAACTAAATTTTTTTGTGTGTTATGACTTCTGAAGAGCATTGGTTGGACTTTTATGTTTAGGGCGAAATATGCTTTAAAGAATATTTAGCTAAAAGGAGGATAGATGCAAGGGAAGCCAACTAACTTTTAATTTTGCTCGTATAAGGATGTGTTTTTAAGGCGTTAAACTCTGATGCTTGAAATGTTCTGAATCTTGAAAAATGGTTTGGCCGTGTCAAAGGCTCGTTAGTTACCTATTTATGGAATAACCCCCATCCCCTCATTAATCAGGTAGATTATTTCTAGTTATCCGTTTTCAGCACGAGCCTATCCAAGGTTTAGAACTATCTCTATATATTCTTTTGCTGAGAAAAACCCGCACTCACGAGACAAGCTGAAGCAAATTCCGATATATGACCCCGCCCCCCTCTGCCAAAGTAAATATTGTCTGTGTGCCTTTCTTTACTGGAGGTGGCAAAAAACAATGCACAGGAAATTTAGAAATTCCTATCTTGTTTCAAGGTCATTAAGAGGCTCTTATATCTGTCGATGTTTTTTTTGGAAGCCAACACGATTCTTTAGTACATGATAAGAGTGTAAAGATATTACTTATTTTGTGCACATAATCAGAATAATGCTAATCTTTATTCTTCTATTGTTATGGGGACTAGAACTGGTTTTAGATACAATTTGTTGAGACTGCTGAGAAAAAAGCCCTCTGTAATAAATGATAAAAAGGTTGTGTACAATTTTTTAAATGTCTTTCTTACTGTTCTTCAGTTAAAGATCCTCAAATGGTTATATAAGGTTCCATACTTCATGCAAAGGAATCTTAAATTCAGTTGCCAAAATCCAGGGGAAGTAGAGTGTGGGTTGGGTCTCCCAGAATAGTTTGTACAAATACATCATTAGCAATGGATAAGAAACGATTCAGGAATCGCCTCGACCTCTTCCAAGAGTTAAAAATACATTCCTTCTATTCTCTCATTGAAGTCACTGGTTTAGAGAACAAGGTAAGCTTGTTGACTTTAGCCTGTTGAGATCCCCAATAGGGTCTTCAAAGGTTCAAAGGTGGGAAGAGGGTTACTTGGTTTGAACCCATCCTCACCCTGAAGTATGTCTCCGGCTTTCTCTTTATTTGCTGCACGAAAATCTAGTGTATTGCTCGATCTCAAAAAATAAGTTTAAGTGTTATTCTGTCATTCGTAGGGCACAGTTGCACGTGTTGCTCCGCAACTGTGCCCTAAGGAACAGGGCACAGTTGCTGCAACACTTCCCGTTGCGCAGGCAACGGAGGTCTAATTTTTGCTGAATACGCATTATCTTTTAAACTTGGTTTAATTGAAACGACTCAAAATAATAAAAAAAATTAAACAATTAAACGAAGTGACTCTTTTCTATTACATGTGAAATAAACGACTTATACGGCTTAAAAAACGCAAGAGGGAAGTCACCACCATCCCCACCCATCCTATCCTCTCTCATCTAGCCGTGGTTGTTCCTACTATTCAATCCAAAGTTTAACTATGACATTAACGAAAACATTTAGCACAGATAAAATCTGCCTATTTCTGACAGACAAAAAGTGTATGTCAGAAAAATTATTACTTACGTTTTGTCATGTTTGTGCTCTTTCTATAGCAATTGGCGTTATTTTTAACTTTCGATTTGGCGTATTTTGATCAAATAATTACTGACAACCGCAATCATTATTAGCTCCCAGGGTTGCCAACTGTCACTCTTTCACTCGAGTAAAATGATGATATAAAAAGTTCCAATGAAATACTAAAAACTCAAATTAGATTACTGGAGTCAAAGAATACAACTGCCCGTCGGTAGTTTTCTCTGTAATCAATGCCTTGCCCCAGTCGTCCAGTGGTCTTTGCAGCCTTTTTATTTAAGAAGAAGTAAATCAAACTATGAAGCGGACAATTACATTATCAGCCATTTTAGCAGCCCTCATAAATGTAAAAGCAACTATTCTTCTTGGAAATGGAAAAGTTGATATGCCACCTTTCTGCAGGAAGGTGTTTGGTACAAAATAAACACTGAGGACACGACGTTTGCCATGTGTGTGCCGTTACTCTCAAACTAAAAATTTTGCAAAAACCTTTACACTAGCTAGAAACACACCCAAGATTTTTTTTCTGGTTTTAGCCACACCTCTTACAAGTAGAATAGATTTAAAGAATATTCAGATGGTCAACGAAGACCACACTGCCTTTCCATGACGAAGGTATAACAATTCAAAATAGGGATGAAACCTTTTAATCAAATGAACACTGTATATGTGTTCGAAATATCCAGTTAAAAATTTTTATATCTGTTCACTGTCGATTAAAAGGTTTCATCCCTATTTTGAACTGTTATACTTTCGGGCGAAATAGATGCGCTCTCCGAGGAACTGATCGAGGCGCTTGATGGCGTAGCCGCCGAGCACATAGGCCGGGATGCCGAAGCCGAGCAGCACCGGCATCAGGCACAGAGCCCAGGCAAGCCAGCGCCGGAAACCGACGAGCTCCAGCGGCGAGGCATCGTGGATCGCGCCGGTCGTGCGACTTGCACTGAACCGCTGCCGTCGTCTGGCCCAACGTTCGGCGAGCACCGCCAAAAGAGCGACCAGCAGCATGGCGCAGGCCAACTGCGCTGCGCCACCCAGATTGTTGCGGTTGAGCCAGGTGTCGAAGACGGCGAAAGTCAGCGTATGAACGCCGAGATATTCCACTGCACCGATATCGTTGAGCGTCTCCATCAGGGCGAGCGTTACCCCGATGACCAGGGCAGGGCGCGCCATCGGCAACTGTACCCTGAGGAAAACCGAGAGGGGGCCTGCACCGAGCGTCCGGGCGACGTCCTGGGCGGATTTCCCCTGCATCAGGAACACTGCCCGGGTGGTCAGGTAAATGTAGGGATAGAGCACGAACGACAGCACCAGTATCGCGCCGGCCAGGCTGCGAACCTCCGGGAACCAATAGTCCCGACCCGATTGAAACCCGAACAAAGCGCGGATGGTCGACTGCACGGGCCCGGTAAAATCGAGAAATTCGCCATAGGAGTAGGCGGCCAAATAGGTCGGCACCGCAAATGGCAGGACAAGCGCCCAGGAAAATGTCCTGCGCATCGGGAAATCGCAGGACACGATCAGCCAGGCCGAGAGCACGCCCATGGAACCGGCAACAATAGCAACGCCGACCAGCAAGGAAATTGTGGTCAGGGCGGAGCGGGGAATCACGTAGCGAAGCAGGTGCGGCCACTCGCTCGCGTCGCCGGAGAATGCCAGGTAGATCAGCGCGGCGACGGGTAGCAGCACAAAAGCCGCGACGAACAGGGCGAAGCCTGTCAGCAGCGGATTGCCGATGCGCCGGGTTCGGCTCGAGGCTGTCAAGGTCATGCTCATATCGGACGAAGCGTTCCCACCCTTGTCGGCCCATTGCCAAACGGTCGGGAAACGATCCAAGGCACTACGAAGCCACCAAATGGAAAAGCAAAATTGCCGCTGAAGGTCAAGAAAAACCGCAAAATCAATGATTTACAAAGATTCTAAAGTGACAGGCCCGTAACCCCATGGAACAGGCCATGACCGATATTTGGTCTCAAGTACTTCAATTACCAATGCTTGGCATTCACGACAACTTTTTCCATTTGGGTGGACAATCGCTTTTGGCCACGAAGTTAATTGCAAGAATTCGCACCACATTTAACTTCGAAATACCATTGAGAACTTTGTTCGAAAACCCAACGATTGCCGGACTTTGCCGCCTGCTTCAATCTGTTAGCCCGAAGAAATCTACCCGCCACCGCCCTTCCCTGGTCCCAATCCCAAGAGCTAAGCACCTGCCCCTTTCTTTTGCGCAACAGCGACTGTGGTTCATCGAAAACTTAAATCCCGGGACCGGGATTTACAACATCGCAACGGCCGCGACCTTAAAAGGCCCCTTCGATTGCCTCATTTTCGAACAGGCCATCAATTTAGTGATTCGGCGCCATGAAAGTTTGCGCACTATCTTTTTGGAAACCGACGGTCAACCTCGCCAGGAAATCATCAATGCCCTATGGGTTCAAATTCCACTCATTGATTTGGGAGACCTGCCAGATCATGTTCGGGCGAGAACCATTGAGGAAATAGCCTCGAAATCGGCGGCCTTGCCTTTTGATTTGACCAAGCCTCCGCTCTTCCGCTTTCCACTTCTTCGGCGTAGAACGGGACATGCCCTTTTACTTTGCATGCACCACATTATTTCCGATGAATGGTCGATTACTATTTTCCAACAAGAAGTTTGGCTACACGTCGAAGCATTGCTCTTCAAAGCCCACCGTTCTCTGCCACTATTAACAATTCAATACG